>SJYQ01094564.1:20540-47165 GCA_006410935.1 Redunca redunca
TGCCAGCTGGGAGGGTCTCGGGAGGGCACCGCTGATCACACCCAATAGCCCCTGTGCGAAATCATGGGTCCGTGCCCAGAGCTGCCACCCCTGCCCTCAGCTAACCTACTGTCGCTGCTGTGGTGTGAGTTGGTTTAACACAGACACTGTGGTCCAGAGTCCCAGGAGGCTGGGGCTCTTCACACACCCCAGCTGCAGGTTTACATCTGTCCTGTCGCCCTATTTGTAGCTGAGGAGCCAAAGGAGAAGACCTCCCGGAAGGCAGCTGAGCCAGGTGAGAGACTGCCCTGAGCACACGCTCGCTCACCTTTGGGGACCTCTCTGAGCTGGCCTGGGTAGGAGGAACCCTCTGACCAGCCTCTTCTGCCACGCCCCTCACTCTGCAGAGCTGATGGGAACCCTTGATGGCATCTGCTACCCTCCACCACCAGTACCTAGACAGGCGTCACCCCAGAACCTGGGGACCCCTGGCCTGCTGCACCCCCAGACCTCACCCCTGCTGCACTCACTAGTGGGCCAACATATCCTGTCCGTCCAGCAGTTCACCAAGGATCAGGTGCCTGGGGGAGGGAGGAGGGGGCCACCCAGAGCTGTGAGGATCTGGAGAGCTGGGGCCAGGAGCCCTGGAGGCCACACCCTTTCCAGCTGACTCGGGATCTTTCTCAGATGTCTCACCTGTTCAACGTGGCACACACGCTGCGCATGATGGTACAGAAGGAGCGGAGCCTCGACATCCTCAAGGTCAGGGTCAGGGCTGTGGGCTAAGGATGCAGGCCCAGTGGGCAGGGTTCTATAAGTAGTCAGAGGGGTCTCCCTCCCCACCTTGGGTTCCCGCTTGGGAGTCCACACCTTCCATAGGTGAGCCCTGCTCTGATGGTCCTGCCGCTCTAGGCTGCCTCCATGGTGGCCCTCCTCTGACCAGTGTGCGGCTGACCTGCGAGCCCTGAGTGCCAGCACACGGGCCCAGTAACCCAGTCCCTTGGTGGATACTGATGTCTTCATGGGAGAGAACTGGGTATATCCTCTCCCAGAGAACAAACGTCTCATTCAGACGCTTAGCAATAGCTTTTTGGAAGCAGACCTTTAGCTCACAGGAACACACTGTTGGAGATGCCGGGGCTCCAGCGGGTCACGGGGAGGTTTGGGGGAAGGGTTTTCTCGGCACCCCTCTAGGACACATTGAGGAAGCAGGCAGCAGCCCCACATGCTCCCTGGGATGGACACAGCTACACACACACTCATGCATCTTGCCTCCCAGGGGAAGGTGATGGCCTCCATGTTCTACGAGGTGAGCACACGGACCAGCAGCTCCTTTGCAGCAGCCATGGCCCGGCTTGGGGGCGCTGTGCTCAGCTTCTCCGAAGCCACGTCCTCCGTCCAGAAGGGCGAGTCCCTGGCTGACTCGGTGCAGACCATGAGCTGCTATGCCGATGTCGTCGTGCTGCGCCACCCCCAGCCCGGGGCAGTGGAGGTGAGGCCGGCCTCTGCGCCAGGGCAGGATCGACTGGGCGGGGCCTGCAGACACTGCCTGTAACTGCAGGTCTCAGGTGGGGCCAGATGGGTGAGGGGACCCAGGAGAAGTGGGACTGCGGCAGGGAGTGGGGGTCCCTGAGACTGAGAAGAAAGTAGTCTCCTTCCTTGTCCCCGTGTCACAGCTGGCAGCCAAGCACTGCCGGAGGCCAGTGATCAACGCAGGGGACGGGGTTGGAGAGCACCCTACCCAGGCCTTGCTGGACATCTTCACCATCCGGGAGGAGCTTGGGACCGTCAACGGCATGACGGTAAGGCTGCAGGCGGGGCTCGGAGGCCTGCCCTGGGACAGTCTGGAGAGGGAGGCAGGTGGGAAGCAGTTTCTGCATTTCAGAGCCTGTTGCATCAGGAGGCCTCCATTCTGGTCCTGAGGCTGAAAGCTTCAAAATGGGGGTGGGAGTGTGCTCAGTCTGGGGCCCTCCTGGTGATGGGCTGCCACCCACCCCCACCAACTCCCTGCCCAGATCACGATGGTGGGCGACCTGAAGCATGGCCGCACGGTGCATTCGTTGGCCTGCCTGCTCACCCAGTACCGCGTCAGCCTGCGCTACGTGGCGCCCCCCAGCCTGCGCATGCCCCCTGACGTTCGGGCTTTTGTGGCCTCCCGTGGCACCAAGCAGGTCAGGCCCTGGGAGGCCTCCCGTGGGTGGGTGGGGAGGGACCTGTGTTGGGCGGTCAGTGCAGGCACTGCACTCAGCCCGGCCGGGCCTCACCATCTAGGAGGAATTTGAGAGCATCGAGGAGGCGTTGCCTGACACCGATGTACTCTACATGACGCGCATCCAGAAGGAGCGCTTCGGCTCCACCCAGGAGTATGAAGCAGTAAGTGCGAAGCGGGGAGGAGCAGCCCGGGGTAGCCGCGGCATTACAGACTAGCAACCAGGAAGGCTGGGCCCCTCAGTTGTAATAACTGCCTCCGGGGACTGGTGCGGGGGTGCCCAGGCCCCATGGGCTCGTAGCCACTGCAGCCCTGAGGTGCTTACGGGGCCCCTCCCTTCCCGTAGTGCTTCGGCCAGTTCATCCTCACTCCGCACATCATGACCCGGGCCAAGAAGAAGATGGTGGTGATGCACCCAATGCCCCGTGTCAATGAGATCAGGTGACGTGGCATCAAGATTGGGGCTGTGCTTGGGGGCACGGGGGCAGGGGCCTGCACTCAGTCCCGTTCAGGCTGTCTTGGGCCCGGCGGTAACTCTTCCTTCTCTTGCAGTGTGGAGGTGGACTCGGACCCGCGAGCAGCCTACTTCCGCCAGGCAGAGAACGGCATGTACATCCGCATGGCTCTGCTGGCCACTGTGCTGGGCCGCTTCTAGGGCCAGGCCCCTCAGCCTCTGCTCAGGCCCAGCTGTGGGCATGGGATCTCGCGCCCTCCACAGCGGCTGCGCCCTTGGTCGCTGCTCTGGGGCATCCAGATAGGCCTTGTGCTCGGATGCACTCATGTGGGACCACGCTTCAGACACTGGACTGGACTGGAGCTATCTGGCATGGAGGTGGGGCCGCAGGGGTTGGGGCCCAGTCGGCCCATCTCCCTTCTTGCACCTCAAATCTGTATAGTTACTTTTTCACTGACTTAATAAAGCAGCTGAGCTGTCTCTGCTTCTTGCTTCCTTGAGGGTATCCTGGCTTTAGCAGAGGCTGCTAAGTCCAACAGGCAGAGCTTTCTTCTACAAAGTGAGAAGAGTTTCTCAAATACAAGAGCACCTTGCTGGGCAAGCCCCTGTTCTGGCCAGGGGAGCAGGCAGGCCCCCCTTTTCAGAGCGGTGGCTCTTGGAGGTTCTGGGCAGGAACACACCATTCTCTTGGTGCTGCTGAGGCCTGTGCTCCACTGAGGAGCACACTCCACTGACCCACGTCTGGCCCTCGTTCCTCCATTCAGGTGCGTAAGTCATAGGGAATGGAGGGCTGAGCATCTAGGCCCTGATGGTGAGGTTCATTCCTCTCTAGGCCAGCGGTTCCCAACCTTCTTGGCACCAGGGACCACCGATTTCGTGGAAGACAGTTTTCCCATGGTAGGGGGGTGGGGACAGTTTCAGGATGATTCAAGCATATTATATTTATTGTGTACTTTAATGCCACCAATCAAGAAGGTACTGGTCCATGACCAGGAGTCTGGGGGCCCCTGCTGAAAGCCTTTATTCTCCTCTGCTCTGGTCAGTCTTCTCCTCAGGGGCTCAGGTGACCACTGCATCCTCAGAACCTCTGCCATCCCTGGGAGGAGCACCACACACACACCCCCAACCTCCAACCCCAGCCCACCCCTACAACTTACTCTCCCTGGGAGACCACCTGGCTGGATTTTTTAGGCTGGACTACGTCAGGGATGCTGAAGTGCCCTTTGGCTGGGGAACCCTGGGCTGGGGAGGGTGGGGAAGTGTGTGAACTGTTCCATTAACTTCAGTAGCATTAGAGAAATTTCTGGATCCAACAGGCTAACAGCACACTCTGGGTACAAAGCACCATGTGCAGTGGAAGTTTAAGGACAAACAAGGTAGTTATCACCCTCAACTTTGAGGCCTCTTAGTGAGGCATCCAGTGACTTCTACAGATTGAATTGGCACATGATGGTCCAAACTGCTCTAATGTTCAGGAAGAACCTGCTTTGGGAAAAGAGCAGTTAGCAAGTTTTAGAGATGGGAAAAGGAGACAGAACTCATTTTTTGAAAACTTAGCATAAACAGGAATTTTTTCCACCTTCTCATTTAATCCTGTGCTAAACTTCCAACCATTTACAGATGCAGACATGCTTAGAAAAGGTGGTTTAACCAAAGTCACATCGCTTGTAGTCATATATCAGGACCACTTGACTTCAAACCCACTTTTCTAATAAAAAGGAAAAAGTTATTTCAGGCTTTCAGGGCATCCAAAGGCAATAGGAGAGACAAGTCACACAAATCTAAGCTCCCAGAGAACAAGTCTAAGGCATGTGTGTGGCAAGCTGTTTCTCAGAAGGGAGACCAGCCCAGGTGTCCTGAAATCAGAAAGGCCCACAGAGCTGGGGTTCGGGCTGGTTCCTGAGGAAGGGGCAAGCTTTGGCAGATGGGTGGGAGGAGGGTGAAGAATCTTAACTTTCTAGAATGTAGCAGTGGCAGTTCTGTGTCTGCAGCATGGTGAGAGAATGTTCCTGGACCCAGCAGAACCTTTCTGCTCTGTACTGTCAAGAGTCGAGAGTCTGATGAGCCAGACTGAGAGGTTTGCAGGTAGATTACCACAGAAATAGGAGTTGACAGCCATGGGCACTGTTAGAAGAAGGATGGGACTGGCTATAACACCATCTGCTTGTCTGGGGCACTGAGCTGTCTCCAGTCCCCCTAATGTTAACCCTTCCCAGGCTCTTCAAACCCCTGACCCTGATGAGTTCTCCCTGGGGTACCTGGAGGACCCAGTTGGTTGGAAAAGGAGAGTATCCGTTTTAGAATGCTTCTACTCCTTTTGAGAACTTCAGTTACCCTTCGCAGGCTATTCGAAGATTATTTTCCCAAGTACTGGGGACTCTGTAACACACAGATTCCCACAGGACTCAGTGCCCCTCACCCTCAGTAGAAGCAGTGTTTGCTGCCAAGCGGCACACACATTCCACTCAGCGCTAAGTGGTGGAGGTGTTCCGCCCCTCCCTTTGGCTCTCCTAATCATACCATGGCTCAAGCTGAATACACTTCTTTCCCCCTCCAACCAGAAAGGAGCTCTTATGACACTGGGAAGTGAAAAGAGGCTATCAGGAAGAAACGAAAACAGACTTTGAAACAGAACACTCGTGCTTGAGCCTGTTTCACGTCCATTAAGGAGCAACCTCATGTGCTCCAGGTGATTAGCTTTAACCATATAAATCTTTAAAAAATGAAGTTTCCTAGTCTCCTTTCCTCCTGAGATTCTTAAGTGATTTGATATATTCCTTAAAAAAAAGAAATTAACACAGCTCTAGTTATGTGCCAAACACTATTCTAGCACTTTACAAATATTAACATTCTTTTTTACTTACACTTACTCTTGGATGAACTCTTTAAATACATACCTCTGTGAAAAACAGGTCTAACCTAATGTATTCCCTTTTTTCCTTGCAAAACCATTTCCCCAAATTCTTCCCTATTGTAGTGAAGGAAATCCTCTCATAATAGGTATTCAACTTAGACCATCTTCATCCCATTCCTGCCACTTTTCACTAATGACCTGCAACCCTGGGCAAGTCAGTTAGTGCCCCTAAGGCTGTAAGATGAAGGGTAGAGTTGGAAGTTCCAGTGACATGAGGATGGCAAGTTGTTAGTGTAGCACTGGTGAAGTGAAGCGACAGTTGCTCAGTGGTGTCAGACTCTTTGTGATCCTGTGGACTGTAGCCCGACAGGTTTCTCTGTCCATGGAATTCTCCAGGCCAGAATACTGGAATGGGCTGCCATTCCATTCAGGGGATCTTCCTAACCCAGGGATCAAACCTAGGTCTCCCGCATCTCAAGCAGATTCTTTTCCATCTGAGTTACAGGGGAAGCCCATTGATACATGTCTGTAATTCTGTAACAACATCCTGTGGACTGTGGGGGACAGTGCTGGTGAAGATGCAGGGCTGAGGAGGAGTGCCTTAGGAAGACTAGTCTGGAGGCAGCACCTGGAAGAGACAGGGGTAGGAGCCATTCCATCATCAGGGAATCCAGTTAGGATGTTGTTGCAGGATCTTGGGATTGGGAGAACAGGGATGGGTGTAGACAGGGAGCCAGCTTAGAGTGAGGACAGGTGAATTCTGCTTGGGCACAATGGGACATCTGTATGGAGATGTCACGTCCATAACAAAGCTGGGGAATTGGATCAAGTGCCACAGAGGTCAATTGTCTTATTTATATGTGTTAACATAACAGCAGGCTTCTCAGGTGTCCAGTGGTAAAGAATTCACCTTCCAGTGCAGGAGTAGCAAGAGATGTAGGTTTAATCCCTGGGTCAGGAAGAGTCCCTGGAGTAGGAAATGGCAACCCACTCTAGTACTCTTGCCTGGAAAATTCTATGGACTGAAGAGCCTGGCAGGCTACAGTCCATGGTGTCGCAGAGTGGACATGACTGAGTGCGCACACATACGTGAGAACATGGATGTTACTAATATACCCCAAGCACCAAGCACCTAGTAAAGTATTGAGCACATAGTTGGTGCTTAAGTAACACTTGTTGATGACAGAATCATCAACATAAAGGTAATGAAAACTCTTTAAATATGTGCCTCTGTATTTGTTCACCAAGAGAATGGGAGCAAAAGCAATCAGCTAAAACCTGAATCTCAGAAAGGGTGGAGAAGAACTCAGGAGAAAGCTCTTAGAGAGGCCCAGGATTTCAGACATGTTAGGCATGAGGAGAGGTGTGGACAGGATCAGATTCTGCAGGAGACTACAGAGAATGAAGTCTGAGGCACGGACTTAATCACAAGAGTTATTACTCTGATGCTCTGTGGGAAGAAGGTGAGACACCAAGTTTGTGGGTTTAGTGAGGGACTGACTTAGAAGCTGAGGTTGTTTGCCAAAGAATAAAAGATGTTGGAATTAGGACCTGAAAGTCTAGAAAAGGCTGGGAAACTTGTGATGGATCCTCAGGAGATTAATTAATGGGTCATCGCCTTGGGCTCAGGGGGAAGCTAGACACGATGAGCTTGTGATAGGGTTGAGGGGAGGCAGTGTCCAGGCAGGGCAATGGCACCCCACCCACCCTGGAGGACCCTTTCTAGAAATATCAATTACTTCCTCCTTGAAGGCACCTGATTAGTTGCCACCACAGGAGAAGGGGAAGATAAGGATTGTTTACCATCCTCTGCCACTCCCTTCTCTTCTCACCGAGGAGAAGGAGGTGGCAGAGGCTGAGATGGTTGGTTGGCATCACTGACTCAGTGAACATGAGTTTGAGCAAACTCCTGGAGATGGTGAAGGACCCAGCCTGGTGTGCTGCCATCCGTGGGGTGGCAAACAGTCATGGAACAACAAAGACAATTGTGCTGTAAATTTGCCCTGCGGAGTCAGCCTGTGAGGCACGGGCTCGCTGAACCAGGGATGGGGGCCTGCCTGGGGACTAAGAGGGCACTTTACTGGCTTTGTATTGACCCCACGCCCATTCCTTCCCCCTCCTTCCATCGATTGGTTCATTCCTTCCCAGCAGTTGTTACTGAGAGTCTATGAGGTGCCAGGCCATGAGCTTGGTGCTGGGGAGACGAACACGAGGAAAGCAGTGACTTCCCTTGTGTTATCAATCTACCAGGCAACCTCAGCCCCTTGCCACTCTCTCAGAAATCCTGTGCAACCGGGTCCAGATCTCACCCTGCTCTGGTGCAGCAGGTGGGTGAGATGGAAGGGAGCCAGGAGGTGATCTCTGGGCAGACTCCAAGGTCAGGGAAAAGGCAAGTTTGCTGTTGTTAATGTCTGAAACCTGCTTATTTTGGGAAGCTCTAGCTGTCTTTTATTTCATGGATTTGGTTCTCTTTTGTTCCTCCCTAGGCTTTTTGGCGACAGTCCTTTTAAAAGTTATAGCCTATCATGGTTGAGCCAAAGGGAATCAGAGAATGGAAATGGATGCTCTGACTGTTTGTATCAGAAGAAGTCAGGCAGTAAACCCTGGGACCAGGTGCTATGAGCACGGTACCAGAAAAGAGAAGAAAACTCAAAAGGGGTGCAGCTGGAGATCACCTACACAGAGCTTTCGTGTTCTAGTCTGGGAAGATTTTTTTTTGTTTTCCTTTAGGAAAGGAAGCCCATGCACACCCAGAGCCTGCAGTCTTCCTCAGGAGCATATCCTCTGGAGCATAGCTCTAGGCTCGGAGGGCAGAGGCTGCTGCACTTTTCTCCAATTGTGAGGAGAATTAACTTAGGAATTAACCATAAAATCTTCCAGAAGGATCTGGATTGTTGTTTGCTTATTTTAATTTTATTTAATTTTTTTTTTTCACTATTACCTTTGCTTCGGGGGCTTCCTGGGTAGTTCAAACCGTAAAGAATCTGTCTGCAATGCCGGAGACCTGGATTCAGTCCCTGAGTCCAGAAGATCCCCTGGAGAAGGGCACGGCAACCCACTCCAATATTCTTGCCTGGAGAATTCCATAGACAGATAAGCCTGGTGGGCTATAGTCCATGGACTCACAAAGAATCGGACACCACTGAGTGACTAATACACACATTACCTTTGCTACAAATTAAGAAGGTTGCCTATAGCCTAAAATATATGGGATAGTCTCAAGGTTCTGATCTTTAAAGGTTTAACACTTTTCCATTCACACAGAGATAAAAAGTTGCAGAACAGAGAATAATATTTGTCTTGTTGGAGGTTTATAGGAACATTGTGACCAGACCTACCTAAACAGCTGCCAAGAACAAAAGATTCCAGCACCAACAAGTCTGTAACAACCAACCACGTGTCCTCCCCTTTTAGGACAGAAGAAGCCTGAGGGACTTCTCTGGCAGTCTAGCGGTCAACACAAGGGATAGGCATGGGTCCTATCCCTTCAAGGAGTTAAGACCCCACACCCCTGTGGCACAGCCATAAACAGTAAACACAGCCACAATTCTAACTCCAGTGTGATGGTTCTTTAGGACACCAGTCCACCATCTTCTCAGTCTTCTGACTGTGAATACAGTCGCTATTTCCTGACCCAACAATTCATTTCTCAATTTTATTGGCCTGTTGTGCAGTGAGCAAGTAGGAGCTTGGTAACAGAGGGACTGGGAGCTCTAGCTCATGAGGAGAGGCCAGGACTAGCCCACGGGTGAGGTGTGAGGGTGGCCCAGGGTGGCCACCATGGCCTCTAGGTTGGTGCCAGGTGGGGAAGTTCAGCCCAGACAAGAGGGGATTTGTCCTTTCAGTGAGCACCACCCACACAAGGGGCTGCGGATGCTAAAGCCAGAGGGCAGAGGGAGGAGGGCTGGGGCAGAGGGAGGGTGTGAGTACAGCTGCAGGCGTGGGACTCAGGCTCTGGCAACCCTTGGCCCCTCCTCCTCCCCATGCTCCCCACCCAACTCTCTCATCTGTCCTGCCAACAGGACCCACTTTGAGGGAGCCTTTGAGATCAGGGCTGCATGTGTAGCCCCGGGCTCTGCTCCAGCAGAGAACTGCCCAGCACCCTTTGGAAGGTGTTGATCAGGTGCTCATGGGGATGGTCTGGGGGTTCAGCGCTGGGACACGGAGGCCCAGGGAGCTCTCACAGTTGGGGAGGAAAAGTCTTTCAAGTATAAAAGAAATTCTCTAGGGAATTCCCTGTTTGGCCTAGTGGTTAGGACTTGGCATTTTCACTACTGGGACCAGATTCCATTCTTGGTTGGGGAACTAAGCTCCAGCAAGCTACATGGTGTGACAAAAAAAAAAAATCCCCAATCCCCCTAAAAAACCATAAAAGGAACTCCCTAAGAAATTCCCCACAGAGGTGGGGGAATCTGCCAGGAAAGGGGCAGAGGTCTTCCCAGCATGTCTTGACATCCTGCCAGTCCCTCCAGAATCTTCCAGCTGCCTGGGCTGCTACCATAGGCCACAGGGGGACGCTGCTCCCCTTTTTGTTACAGACAGCGTGGCTCAAGGCAGCCAGGATGGGACCACATCTTAGGGAAGTGCTGGAAGGGGCAGCAGGGTCCCTGGAGGGAAGAGGATACCACTTTATCACTCTGAGCTTGCTCTTGGCCACAGACAGGCTGCCCCCCTGCTCCCTAAGTCCTCAGTCCTCTCCTCTCAGACTGGAAGGCTTGGTCCCGCCTGCAGCCAGCTGGTCCGGCTGCCCCCAGGTGAGCGGCTCTGTGAGGAGGGCAGGGCCAGCCCAGCTGCCCCGATCCCACCCCACCCAGCACATCCCCCTCGTGTCTCCGAAGCACGAGGCCCTTCAACCCACTGCCTCCCACTCTGGTTTTTCCTTCTAGCTCCTTGGTCTCTCTCAAACTCTCCTACAATTGTACTCTGACCCTCCAGTCCACCTCCTGTTCCTATGGTTTTCCCTTGTTCCTGGTCCCTCTGGGCCTCCAGAGGGCCCCTCTCCCCTCTCCTCCCCTGGTATTATTAACCAGCCGTGTAAAGAGCTGCCGGGGCTGGGCTGATGGATGGGCCCTCCTCTGCTTTGCTCTTCCTCAAGCCTCCCCTTGGTCCCTGCCCCTCCCCGGCCCTTTCTCCTCACCTCTTCCTCCACCAGTCATTTTTATCATCAAGGAAGGACACCGAGAGGAACAGGCCTGCTGGGTAAGTGAGTGGAGAGGTGGGTTGGGGAGATAATCGGGAGGACAGGCAGCTCCTGCAGATAAGGATTTCCTGGACTCCCTCGGGAGTGCCCTACGAATGGGCAAACACTCCTGATTCTTCTGTCCTTCACTGTCCCCGACAGAGCAACGCCTGGAGGAGGAGGGTGGAAAGGCAGGGCGGTGTGGAAAAGGGCTGGGGACTTGGTGCAGCCAGCACTGAATTTGACTCAACTCTAACAGTGACTAGCTGCATGGGCAGGGTTAGCCTCAGTTTCTCCATCTATAAAGCACAGACCACACTTTCTGCCTCGCAGTGCCTGGCATCAAGTATAAGCTCAATAAATGTGGGCTCCTGTCCCCTCTGTCAGGGTGCCAGGTCACCCTTTGCCCTGAAATCCCTCCCCTGATTCTCAGATTCCACACAAAAGGTAACCTTTTCCTCCATGTCCTCTCTATACCAGGCACACTCACACCCACAATGTCACATCACCCCTCTTTTAGTAATTAGGAAAGCTGGAATGCAGCGGGGTTACCAGTGACCAGAGTATGAGCAGAAGGCCAGGGCAGAACCAAGGGGTCTGAGCGCAGAGTGCCAGGATGGGTGAGCCAGCAGCAGCAGGTTGCTGGGAGGGAGTGGGCAAGAGTTTTGCTAAGAAACTCAACTAGGTGAGAGCTTCCAAGGGCCTGGATGGGAGCGAGGGAGAGCCCAAGCTCTGCACCTGCCCCGGTCACTTGCTGGGTGACCTTGCAGAAGTCCCTTTCCCTCTCTGAGCCTCTGTTTTCTCTTCCTCCATTTTGCAGGAGCGGATGGGTTGGGGGCTGAGATGGATTGCTTGCTGTGTGAGGTCTGTCCCCTCCCCTGCAAGTGGACACAGCCTGGTACATATAGGGCAGGGCTGCCATTTAAAGCTGTTCCTAGTGTAAAAATCTAGTCCTCGTTTTCTCCGCTCTTCAATTCCTCCCTCTTCCCCACCCCCATCCTGTCACTTGGGGCCTATAATCAATGAGTCGTAAAATGAGAAAGTGTCAGGAACTAGCAAAGCATAGACTGCAGCTGGGGCAGCCTTGGCGCCGAGTGTGATGGACTGCCAGCTCATCCTCCCATGCTCCACTCAGGCCAGCTGACCGGCAGCAAACAATTCACCCAGCCTGGTCCCAGGCCCCCAGCTGGAGAGCAGAGTGAGGAGGCCTATCTTCAATGGGTCCAAAGGCCACACCTTAAAACGAGTGATGAAATCTCTGTGGAAATCTCTGACTTGGAAAGATGCACCCAGATGGACAGCTGCATCACAGAAGCAGGTTACATGTTCTCACTGTAAAGTTATCCTTTTATGTTCTTCTAGAAGATGAGAAAATGTGAGCAGACTCCGAACTCCAGACTCCATTCTCTCTGGGAGTAAGATTTTAGGGGAAGCATTCACTTTATACATTTTCCTCTGATAGGTTTTGATTTTGGACTGGGTCACGTGGATTGTGGGGCCTTAGTTCCCCAGCCAGGGATGGAACCGGTGCACTCTGCAGTGGACGTGCAGAGTCCTAACCACTGGACCGTCAGGGAAGTCCCTCTTTTGATAGGTTTTTAAAGCAAATGTGCATTGCTTTCCTGATTGTGAAAAATCAAGATAACTTAATAATAAATATATTTCCATTGTGGGGGAGAAGCCTTGGAGAAATATGATGAGCTAATGAAATTGCTCCAGGTCTCTGCTGCAGGTTGGAATTTATATCAACCTAGGATGGGAAGGTCAGTGGACTCTTGCACTAGATCCAAAATCAAAGTACAAAGTTTGATTTTTTTTTAAAGAGAAAATGAACAATCCCTTAATGAGACTGACTTTTAAGGTCAAATCTGTCAAAATACGTGATTCTTAAGGCAAAGGGAGGGTAATGATGAATGAGGTCCTTGGGGCCCCCAGCTTAAACCTGGACTCGAGTTGGTTGCTGGGAGTCAGAGTTGGGGCAGCCAGGACTGGGGGCTGCTCCCCAGCACCTCCCACAGCCTGAGCACACAGCCAGGTCAGCACTGTGGTCCAGTCACTCCCCCACACGGCCACAGCTTCCGGCCCACCAGCCACCCCTGTCAGAATGACTCTCTGGGATCTCCTGGCCCCTCGCCATCTGGCTTTCTCCTACAACCAAGCCCAGAATGTGTGGGTGTCCCCCTGTGTCAAGGACCCAGATTCCATTCTGCCAAGAAGGGAAAGGTAGTAAAGAGACTGTCGGGTTTTGGCCTACATGACATTGCAACAGATCTTTGAGGGTGGAGGAACTGGGAAGGGGCAGGGGGGCTGTGCAAGGTCACTCTGGCCGAGGGATTCCCTCAGTTCCCAGATGACCGATTCTACGTCCCCCTCCAAGGAGCTGGCACAGGGCTGAGAGGTGCAGTTGACACAAGTTTATTGGTGGAGCTTCGGCGGTGTCTCCCTCTCTCTGGGACAGCCGAGGGCACAGCACCAACGGAAGGATGGACAGACAGAATCTCACACGGACACACGGGTGGTGCAGACTCATAAAGATCACAGCACAGCCACGCAAGGCACAGAGACACACAGGCCACAGCACCAAGAAACACACAGACACAGAACCACAGGGCTAGAACACACGGACAAAGTGCGGGCTTTGGGGCTCCTGCATAGACAGAGCGAGGGCCACGTGGGGAGGGGGCCCCTGCTGACCTCCCCCAGGCATAGGCACACGGACAGCACACAGACAGGCAGATACCTGCAGCCAGCCAGGCTGCCACGCAGACAAGTGAACTGCACAGAAAGGACACTGGGGATTCCCCAGACCATGGGGAGCGGGGACCACAGGACTTCTACCGCCCCCCCCCACCACCACCACTGCACTGATTTCCCTGCTCAGCCTGACTCTGGCCCACTCCCTGATACACACTTTGGTCTTGCCCACTGGGGCTGGGGGGGCAGGTGGAAGCGGGGGAGAGGGGAAGGGTGCGGGCCCAGCTCTGTCCCTTCTCCGTGAGCAGGGAGGCAGGAGAGTCCAGGGCAGAGCCTGGGCCTGGCAGTGGGGTGAGGCTGGGGCCGGGGCTCAGGCTTGAGGGGGCTCCTGGCAGCGCAGACACTGGGCCATCTCGGGCTGGTATTGCTCGACCTGCAGGGTGCAGCTGGAGAATCCAAACCGGGAGTGGAGCCGGGATGTAGCTTCAGCTAGGACAGCTTCGGGGTCGGCTGTGGAGTCTGCGGGGGAGTGATAAGAAGCAGCAAGCTCCCTGGGGAGTGGGGAGCCAGGCCAGGGTCCAGATAAGGATGGGTGAAGGGGAACCCAGGGGTTTTGCATGGCATGAAAGCCAGGATTGAATGGGAGCTTTATTTTCTCTCTCTGTTGTACGAACTGTGTACAACTGTTTAAAGAAAAGGTTGGGGAGACTCATCCCTAACTGACTAGCCTAACATGCTAAACTGTTCTTATTTTGCTATTCGCTTCTTCTCTTTGGATGTCAGTGTACAGCTGTGTATTTCACCAGCCACACCACCCGATTTTCCACAACGATCCAGATGTCAAATATTCTGTTTCCATTGTCCCTTTAGAGTTACCATCAAATATCCTACAGAGTATAATATTTTTGGCATCCAAATTGCAAGTCTCTGATTGCTTCTTGCATCTGGAAGAAACTCAAAAATCCTTTGTCAGCTTGTGAGTCACCCTATATATTTTAAATAGTTGAATCATAATGTGGCTATAATTTTATATTCAGCTTTCTCTCTTAGCATTATACCATAAACATTTTTCCTAGTTGCCATACAGTCTTCATAATCATCATTTTTAAAAGTTACGTGGAGTGAGAAGCCACAATTTACCTCACTGTGCCCCATCACTTAGACCTGTGGGTACCAGTGATCTTTTAAAGGATTACTGATGCCCTGTACTACTTTAAAGAGGGTGAAACCTCCCCCGGAACACCCTGTCTAGGGCTCCAACAAGCATGAGAGAGAGACAAAAACAGAGCTGGAGGTCGAGAAAGCCAGAGAGATGGGAACAGTCCCAGTAATTCAGACCAGCTTCCTGTGTTTGGAAGGTGGGAGGGGAAAGGAGAAATGTTTCTGGGAAGTAACTGGCTGGGGCTAGCGTGGACTCACCAATGGCCAGGTGTGCAGAGGCCACGTAGTGCGTGAACGTCAGGGACCACAGGTGCAGCTCATGGGTTGCCCGGACTCCCGGCACCGACAACAAGGTATCCCGCACGGGTTCAAAGCCCACACTTCGGGGCGTCCCTGCAAGTAGCACCCACCACGTCTTACTGCAAAAGCTGCTCCTGCCCAGAGGTCAGGACCCCACCTCCCTCATCCTGTACCACTCACCCTGATCCCCACAGTTCATCTCGATCCCCACAGTTCACCTCATCCCTGAATCCTCCTTCCAGCAATAAGCCTTCTCCCCACACTCTTCAGAGGAAAGAGGGGTGCCTAGTCCTAGAGTGGGGTCAGGGAGGACCCAGTGCAGGGGATGTAGGAAAGCAGCATCATCAGACTCACCTTCCATGAGGACACGGAGAACATCTCGCAGGGTGGGAGCTGTGGATCCAAGGGCACAGATGGAGAAGAGGAAGGTGCTGATGGGGTCAGCTGCTTTGTACTGAGGCTGCACAGAAAGAAAGCCCTAAGAGCCTGGGAATTGGGAACCTTTCAGGGGAAGATCTAGGGGCACCCTGGACAAACAGGACCTGAGAGGGGAAAGGGACCATAACCCTGGGCCAGGGGTCCTATGGAGCTGGGAGGTGGAGTAGGGTTGGGATGGGGACCCGGGGAAGGCAGGGCTGGGATGTAGAGAGGTGAGGGGAAGACTGGGCAGGCTTGCACACATGGTACCTTGAAGTAGATGAGGATGGAGGCAATCAGCACCCCAAGGCTCTGCAAGAGGTCTCCCAGCACGTGCACAAAGGCCGCCCGGACGCTGGTGTTCCCCAGGGGCAAGGGCTCCCCGGACCCCTCCTCCAGCGGTGCATACTCTGCCCCCCTAGACCCATGGCTGTGGGGGGGCCCAGCCTGGTGCAGCACAAAAGCCATTCTGAGGGGGAAGCAGAGCAGCTCAGCCCAGGTGGCCTGCTCCCAGCCTCCTCCACCCACTTCCACGCCCCCTCCTCTCACCTCCCAGGAGCCCTTTCTCTACCTGTTTTCTCCCTATTTTCCCAGTCCTCAGAAGAAAGCAATACTGTCCAAGAGAGACAAAGAGAGCCACCTGGGGGGAGGAATACTTGGTACTAGAGATGTAGATTCAGATCTTAGCCCTGCTACTGAAATTGCTACGTGCCCTGGGCAGACAAGGCCCTTTGTCACCTCTCGTTATTTGTTTTGGCCACACCATATAGTCTGCAGAATCTCAGCACCCTGAACGGGTATCAGACTCCAGGCTCCCATCCATGAGAGATGGAATCCTAACCACTCGACCATCTCTCATTAACTGAATGTCAGGGGTGACACTACCTACCTTGTAGGGGTGGTTGTGTGCTTTAAATGGGACAACATTGATGATGATCCCCAGCAGATGGGCCAGTACCCAGCAGGCCTTTAACCAAGGTCTGTTGACCCTGAATTTTAGGTCTCCACCCCAGCCCCTTCTCAGATATCCCCAGGGCAGCAAGGCGAGAATTGTGTGCATGTGCTGCAGGTCTGCTAGGTGGATAGCCTGCTCTCCCAGCCTGCAGGAGGACCCCTCACCCCCTCTCCAACATGGTGCCTGCTCCATACTGGAACATACAGCAGATTGGCACAGACCGCGATGCTGGCGGTCAGTAGCATGGCACCCCCCTCGATGTGGTAGTCGCTGTGCAGCAGGCGGATGAAGGCCAGGTACAGGAGGATGCCAGTGACCATCCAGAGGGAGACCACAGAGGCCAGAGCCCCCAGAGTTTCTGCAGGGGGAGACAAGCTGTCAGAGAGTGGCCCAGGACCCTGAGAGGTACCTTCTGGCCAGGTCGAAGGGTTCTCAGGCCATGAAGGCTCCTTACCTGAACGGTGCCAGCCAAAGGTCATGGTGCGGGTGGCTGGACGGGTAGAGAGCCAGAGGGAGAAGAGGCTGCCCATCATGCTGCCCACGTCTGCCAACAGGTGGGCCGCGTCAGTCATAATGGCCAGGCTGTGCGCCAAGTACCCACCTGCAAGGGTGAAGTGACGTATCATCTGGTTCCATTAAGCAAATATCATGCTGTGCGTGTGGAGGCATGGAAAAGAGATCGGGAGGGACATATACCAAAATGTGAACGGTGGTTTTTCTCTGGTGATGGGATCACACATCTTCTTTTCACTCATTCGCGTTTTCTAGTTTTTCTACAATAACAGATTCTTTTAAAACATTCAGCTGCACCAGGTCTTAGTGGCAGCACGCAGGATCTTCCATCTTTGTTGTGGCATGCAGGATCTTTAGCTGCAACATGTGGGCTCTGGTTCCCTAACAGGGATTGAACCCAGGCCCCCTGCACTGGGAGCATGGAGTCTTAGCCACTGGACCACCAGGGAAGTCCCAACAATAACATGTTTTAATAGGAAACAGGGCTTTAAAAGGACGAGTTTGTACTGATAAGCCAGTCCTGAGTCCCCCTGGTACTGCCTGTCCCTCACCCTGTCCTACTTCCTGAGTCCGGAACACCCGGCTCCCCCATCCCAGCCAACCCCATCTTGTCTGCATGTCCACCCAGGAACTTTGGCATCCTGAGCATGGAGTTGGAGAAGCTGCTCTCTAACTTACCAACCACCTCCCCGGCCATGAAGACGCAGCACACAGCACAGGCGGTGCACAGCTGCCTCTGCGCCTGCATCCTCTCCGGGGTGAGACCCGGCTGAGGCTGGGGGTCCCGGTGGCAGTGGTGGAAGGACAGCTCCATGGGTTTGGGCTCCTCAGGGAGGGGCTCGGGGGCCTCTGTGAAGAGACTGAGGCAGGCAACACAGTTCAATCTGGGCCCTGGCTCAAGGGTTCACCTGCTCCTTCCCAGGTCCTGGGTCCCCTAGATTAGCTTCACCAGATGTCCCATCTCTCTCTCCTTTTCTGAGTCCTGGATCAAAACCAGGAGCCTTGTACACAGAGGGCCACAGGAGAGATGGGGGCTGAACAGACAACTCAGATCGCAGCCTCCCTTTTCCTTTCATATAGAGAGCCGCAGAGTCTCACAGCACAGAGGAAAGCACCTTAGAGATGAGCTCCTCTACCGCTTACTAAGGAATTAGACGTACAAGGCTCAGAGAGGGAGGGGACTTATGGGGCGACACAGCTGGTTAGTGGTCGAGCTGAGATTCGACTCCAACCAAATCAAGTCATTATGATAGGCATCACAAGGAATACAAATGAACTGGGTATCCTTTCTAATCTCTGGGAGCCTTTGGTGAACAAGACAAATGTCTACCTAAGTATGGTGAGATGTTTTAGAAGGTAGCTATTGCCTTAGAGCAGCAAAAACAAAGTGCTATCAGGGCTCAGATGCAGGGATACACTGACTCTAATGGGGACACCAGGGAAGGCCCGAAGGAGGCCCGAGAAGGGCCTGGGCAGGTAAAGGCTTCTGATAAAGAGGAGGTGCACGTGCCAGCGAAGGCAGTGTGATGGGGAAGTGGTGTGAAAGTGCCGGGTGGGGCTCAGACCTGGCCTCTTTCCTGGACCTACCTCCGGGTGCCTCCATTCCCGGTCCTTCCACTTCCCTCTCTAGACATGCAGCTGAATGTGGCCCTTTAAGAGAGGAGTAGAATGTGGGGACCCAAAAAGTCTGAAGTTCTTGGCACGGAGAATTACTGGCCAGATTCCAGAGCTGGGTTGTCATGGGGAGGAGACAGTGCAGACTGCTGTGGCTGGGGTGGCAGCAGCAAGAGCGCTGGGTTAGGAGTCTGCCATGCGTTAGGGGGACCAGTGGGACCATAAGCGCCCAGCAGAGGCAGCCTTAACTGCACAGGACCATAAGCCTCCCTGGACCAGTGAATGGGTCTGGGGGGGCCTCACCTCTAGCATCACCTGGGGATGTGAGAGGCTCAGACTGACTGAATTTTCAGTCCACTCTGGCCTAATTTTCGTCCCTGATACCACCCAACCTAAAGTCAGGGGAGTGGGCGTGGTGGGGGGAGAATAGAACCTTCCACAGCATAAAGGACCTAAGTAGAAAAATACAGTCCTGGGAATTCTATGGAGGTGTGACAAGAAAAACCTTGAGAGAAGATGAAGGCTCCAGATGATAGAAAGGCAATCCCAGTAGTAAAGTGGGGAGGGGTGCCTAGGGGGCCTTCTGGTTGAGGAAAGCTCTGCCAATGGGTGAATTTAGGTGGGAGGGAGGAGAGGGCACATTTGGTGCTTCTAGGGAAAACTGGCAGGTAGATTAACTTCTTGGAATCCCCTTCTAAGACTTAGAATCTAGATGGGTATGATACAGGTGTGTTTCCAGAGGAGACAGGAGATGAGGGTGGCTTTGAAATCTGTCCTCATTCTTCAACAAGATATACCGGGCAGTGTACATGTACTGAAGCTCAGGCTGGTGGGAGACATGTGTCACAAATGACTTACTATGCAAGGAGAAGCTGGGGCCGGAAGGGTTATGAACAAAGGACTTCAGATCACAGGGAAGGAGTGACCAACTCTAATGGGAATAAGGAGAACCTCACAGAGGTAAACAAAGGGGCTCCAGACATGTGGAATGACAATGACAAGATATGCAGCTTGGAGCGTAAGTGTGAGGATCCAAGGGAAGGACTGAGGAGGAAAGTGATGGGCTCAAAGGAACATAAAGGGAGAAGCGCTGATTGATTTGATCTTTTCTGAGCCGTGAGATGAATGACCTTGCTGATGCACTAGTCTGGGAGGAGGAGAGGAGGAAGAGAGGAGAGGAGATGGAGTGGTACAGAGCAGACGAGGCCAGAGGCTCCCTGCGCAGAATTTTAGAGGAGGGGAAGGCAGGTAGGGAAGAACCTCTTTCAGAAAATACTGCAGGATTTGGTGACTAATGGTCATATGAGAATGAGGCGAAACTGGGAGTCTGAGATGCAGGTCTGAAGAACAAACAGAGGGTAAGTGGCTTTGGGGCAGTGGGCAAGATGCCCTTCCTGGCCTGGGGAAGACACAGTGCAGCCAGGCATCAAGGTAGTCAGCCATCAACAGGCTGCTTCCTTTTGTTTGGCATTAACTGGGCACTAAAGAAGCCTCACTGTTGGTGTGTGGGTGTAGTGGGGCTACCTGCTGTTTAGAGAAAAGGAAAGACAATTCTCTCTCCCTGGCCCTCTGAAACCCCGGACAAACAACAAATAATATTGAGTTGGGTAGAGGGGACAGGTAGAGAGGGGAGACTGTCTTGAAACAGAGTCAAAAGGGATGTGAAGACATGCTAGGGCCAAGGCCGGAGCCCCCACAACTGCGGTCCTCCGTGGGAGGGGTTCAGGAGGGGTCTTCCCTCCCTTCTGTTCATCCACTCGCCCACCCATCCAGGTTTACGGCCTCCACCCAGAGAAGGAGCGAGAAATACATAGAGGCACCGCAGCAGAGACAAAGGGACAGGGGTTGGGAGGGAAAAGGAGAGATGAGGAAAGAGAAATAGCCAGAGAGTCTGTCAAATTCCCGAGATAAACCTACGGTGGGTCAACAGACAAAAAGGCCGGCGGAGGTGACCAGGGAGGGCCCGGCGCGGCCGCTCGGAGGGACAAGGCGGACGGAGCCGGCGGGACGCGGAGGCGGTTCTGCGGCCGCCCCCGGCCCGCTGTCCCGACTGCTCGGCGCGCCTCATTTCACACCTCGCCGCCCCCGGCCCCGTCTGTGCAGAGCCGGGAATACCCCCGCCGCCCAGACCGCACCTGCTCCTTCCTTACCGCCCCCTCGCTTCCCTGCGGCCGCCCGCCCCCCAGGAGCCGACAAGACCCGCTGCGGAGCCCGGGCCCATCCTCGGCCCGGGTGTCCACAGCTGGAGGCGGCTCCCCGAACCCCGGCGCTCGGAGGGTCGGGCCGGGGGCCCGCAGAAGGGACTCCAAGGGGCTCCCACGGCAGGGCCCCCGGAGCAATGGGTACATCGGGGTTCCTGGAGCGGACTCCGGCCCGACGGGGGGGCAGTCGCTCGCGGGGAAGGTCGAGGGGCTTGGGGGGACGGGCCTGGGAGCAGTTTCTTGGGACCGGGAGGAGGGTGGCCGAGAGGAGCCAGAGCGGGGTGTCCACCTCAGGGGCCGGGGCTGGCTGTGAGAGCTGGGGGCGTCTGCGCGGCCAGAGAGGCAGAGCCCGGCCGCCACGAAGCTAAGCGGGTCGCGGTGCTCTGGGAAGGCCAGCCGGCCGAGAGAGACAACGAAATAGACGGAAAGCAGAAGGGTAGCGCCCCTCCTCGGCCGAGGGCCAACCCAGATCCGTCCTACCTCTTCAAACGCAGGCCGCCACCAGTGCCGCCGCGGTCTCGGGGGCCCACTAGGCGAGTGGTCTCCGAGCCCCCCGTAGTGGAAGCCGGCTCCATTTCTCCGCGACCCCCGACCGTCTAGGCCCCACCGAGAGAGGGAGAGGCGTGGCGGGCCCCGCGCCAAGTCCGAGCGGCGGGCCGACCCCCAGACTCCCCGCAGGGACGCGGGGCCACCAGAGTGAAGGCAACTGCGGCGGCTGTGCCGCTGGGAGTCCGAACTGCGGCTCCCGCGGCTGCCGGAGCCCCGCCCCGCGTGGGGCGAGCTCCCCAAGCCCCGCCTCCAGGCTCCCCAGCCTCTCCCCACCACGCCTAAACCCCGCCTCCGGGGCCCTGTCCCCAGAGACAGGGCTCTATTTCCCGGCGCCAGAGCCCGGTGGGGCGGTGGGAGCTCTCTGAGCCCCTAACCTGTTCTAGAGAATGCGAATCTCCATAGCCCCGCCCCTAGGCTGACTAGTCCCGCCCACGGCCCCGCCCACCAGCCCTAAGCGGAGCTCCTCAATCTTGGGGGGCTTCCCTGATGGCTCAGATACCAAAGAATCTGCCTGTAATGAGGGAGACCTGGGTTCGACCCCTTGGTTGGGAAGGTTCCCCTGGAGGAGGAAACAGCTACCCACTCCAGTATTCTTGCCTGGAGAATCCCATGGACAGAGCAGTCAGGTAGGCTACACAGTCCATGGGGTCACAAAGAGTCAGATACGACTGAGCGACTTTCACTGTCAAGTTTGGGGACCTCCCAACCAATCTTCGCCCAAGGAACATCTACTTGTGCAGGGCCACTCCAGGGCATCTCAACCCCTCTCCACCACCCGTCACCTCGTGGCCCCAGCTCCCCACACATGGAGGCAGAAACAGGTGTGGAGGAGAGAACCAGAAAAAGGATGTGGAGTGAGCAGTATGACAAATCAGGGAGAACTCCAGAGAGTCTGGCCAGAAACCCCCCTGTGAAGCATGTGAGGTCGGAATTCGCGAGCAAAGTCTGCTGCCAAACACTGTACCACTCATGATTATTTTTATACAGAGACATGGGGTGACAAAAAGTTTCCAACTCTCCTTCAATCAATTATTATCCCTATTTTTTTCAGATGAGTATACTGAGTCCCAGAGGAAGAGGTGTCCAAAGTCATGCGACCAATGAATAAAGGACCGGGACTGGAACCCCATCCTCTCTGCCTCCCAGGTCAGGGCGCTGCACTGGCGACTGGACAGAGACTGGCCGCAGTTTTGTCGCTCAGAGGCTGGNAAGGGGCGTGGGAGCGGATGGATCACTGGGCTGCCCTTCCCCTCAGCTCCCTGGCCTTAGAACAAGCTGCCTGGGGAAGCCGAGTGCAACGGGTTGGGAGAATACCAACAGTTTCTTTTGCTTGGAAATTTATGCAGGAAAAGCTTGGCTTTGAAACAGACTGCTTGCACCTGTTTCTCAAGAAACCATCAAGTGGCCCTGTGAAAATCTTTGCAAAGTGTCCTCTTGAATGCCAGGTCTGAGGAAGACTTCTGCACCTGGACAGGAGATGGGAAGATTGTGCAGGAGTTAGGACAGCTTAGGGCTGGTGCCCTGTATGGAACACTTCATTCAACCTTCACTGAACATTAATTTCCTGCCATGCACCTTGCGCTCCCACCTGGGGATTCCTGGTGAAAAAGATGGAGGTGTTTTCTCGCCTCCTGGCTTTGACTTGATTTCTCTTCTGCAGTTTTGGGTTACTGATTTACCCACTCTTGATGCTCTTTCTTCTTCCTCAGATACTAATTTTCCCTAAGGTGTGTCCTTAGGTTATTCTTAGTCCCAAAGGAGATGAGGCAGGGAGCTCTGGAGGTTCTCAAAAGAACAGGTCAGTGCCAGCTTCTAGAGCATACAGTGACAGAGAAGCTCAAAAGGGGGCTTCAGGGGGCCTCAGGCTGGACCAGTTCACATTGGGAGAAAAGGAGTGCAAGGCCCAGTGCTGAGGTCAGCATGTAGGCTGGGCCAGAGATCTTGGGCAAGATTTGGAGTCCAAGCCTGTGGGCAAGGGTTAATGTGTGAAAGGGCCAAGTCAGGCTGAAGGGTACATACAGAAGTGTTACCCCCAGAAAGCCTTTCCTGATCCCCCCATCCCCTGTCCCAGGTGGGTTACCTGCTCTTCCCTGGTGATCTCAAGGTCCCAATGTGCTTAGGTGCTGGAAACACTCACCACATGATAACAAAATCATTTGTTTGTCTGTCTCTTCACTAGAGCAGGAGCTCCCTGAAGACAGATGTTATCTTTCTCACCACTGTGTCCCCAGGGCTTGATACACAATCCTCTGTAAAGCCATCCCAGAAAGGAAGAGCTGATTGTCAGAGTGCAAGCAGGATGGAGGAAGCAGGATTTAGTTGGACATACTGAGGATGAAGGAAGGCTGCAGCTTAAATGTCACCTCCTCAAAGAAGCCTTCCCTGATTCCCCCAAACCAGGCTAGTGCGCGTTATACATTCTCATTGCACACTTCTTTTTCTCCCTTAGTACTTATCATACCATAATTAAATTGTTATTCAGGGATTATTTATTTCTTCACTTGGCTTCCAGGATGCCATACTCTAGTTTTCCTCTTATTTCACTGACTGCTTATTTTCAGTCTTCTTTGCTGGTTCCTCCTCATCTTCCCAACCTTTTAATGCTGGAATAGTCCAGGACTTGGTCACCCCCTTCTCCTACCTTTCTACACTCAGTCCCATGGATATATCATCCATTCTACAGGTTCTAAAGACTACCTGGAAACAGCAAGAAACGATTGTTGAGCTGGGGGATGGGTACTTGGAGGATTATTGCACTATTCTGTTTTTATATGTGTTTGAAACTTTCTATTAAAAAACATAAAAAAATAAGTGGCATCTTACATGATGATTCCCAGATCTCTCTCTCTCACTTGAACTCTGATCTCATATACCCAGGTCAATTTGACTTCTCCTCTTTAATGTCTAAAAGCATCTCAAGATTCATCTAAAACCAAGCTCCTGATCATTAGCCCATCCCAAACGTTCCCTTCTAGCAGTCCTCCTGCGGCAGAACATGGGAACTCCATCCTTCCACTTGCACAGACCAGAAACCTTAGAATCATCGTTGACTTCTCTATTTTTACTCCACATCCAACCTGTCAGCAAATCCTGCTCCCATCCTTGTCCAAACCACCATTGTCTGCCTTCTTGATTATTGCAGTAGCCTCCTAGTTGTCTTCCTTTTTCTGCTTTTGTTGCCCTGTCATCTAGCCTCAATCCAGGCTAGGCAACTAGACCTATTTCCTCACTCTCCATCTCATTCAGTATCAGCCAAAGGGCTTCCACTGGCCCACAAAGCCCTATGCAGTCCAGCCCCTCTGATCTCATTTCATACTACTCCCACCTCAATCCCCAGCCACCCTGGCCTTTGTGCAGATGGGTCCTACAACACGCCAGGTACACTCTGCCAGATGTCTTCACGACTCACCTGAGGACCTGCTTCAGGTCCTAACTTAAATATCACTTTTACAGGCCTTCTCTGTTTTTCTTTTTAAAAATTGTATTCTTCCTTCAAAAATCTTCCATCTCCATCCCCTGCTTTATGTTTCTCTATAGTGATGATTGCCACTCAACATACTGAATATTTTACTTGTTTACTGTCTATCTCCTCTCACCAGCATTTAAGCTACATGATGTCAGAAATTTTTGTCTGTTTTGTATGCTGCTATATTCCCAGTACCTAGAAGAGTATCTGGCACCTGATAGCACCTAATAAATATTTGTTGAAGATATTAACGAATGTTTCTCTTCCATAATAAGCCATAATCTATGAGAACTGATTATCATTGTATCTAAGGTACTAGGCATAGAGCAATGCTAAATAGGTATTCGTTGAGCAAGTGAACTGACTAATTAAAAGGACAGTTCATGAGGGGAATGGTGTGAGGGCAGTATAGAGGTAGAGAGGATAGAAAGAACAGGGACGGAAAAAAGACTGATAGTTACAGAAGGTTTAGGGCAATAGCACGCAATGCGTTTGGATGGGCAACTTGGTAGTGAATCGTAGAGTTCATTGCCATAATTTATAGACTTCTGTATTTATTTATTTGGCTGCACTAGGTCTTAGTTGCAGTACAAAGAATCTTCAATCTTCATTGGGGCATGCAGGATCCTTTAGTTGTGACAGGTAGGATCTAGTTCCCTGACCAGGCCCCTGCACTGGGAGCTCAGGGTCCTAGTCACCGGACCACCAGGGAAGTTCCCTCTGTCATATTTAAAGGCCTGTTTTGCACCCTGTAGGCTATGAGCAGAGGAGTAGTAATAGGAGGCACTGCTTTACAAACAAAGATCTGGTAGCAGTATACACCATGGGACTGGCAGTAGCAAGAACACCTAGGAGGCTAGAACAGCAGTTAGTGTGACATGGAAACCCTCTGACTGAGGTGCTTCAAGGTTGTGGAAGCTGAAAAGAAGAAAAAAATTAGAGAGCAATTTTGAAAAAAGAAATGATTAAGAACGGGGCTTCCTGGATGGCTCAGTGGTAAAGAATCCACCTGCCAATGCAGGAGACATGGGTTTGATCCATAGTTTGGGAAGATTCAACATGCCGCAGAGCAACTAAGCCTGTGGGCCGCAGCTACTGAGCCTGTACTCTAGAGCCTGGAAGCCACAAATGCTGAGCCCCTATACCACAGCTACTGAAGCTCAAGGGCCCTAGAGCCGGGGCTCTGCAACAAGAGAAGCCTCCGCAACGAGAAGCCCTCATGCTGCAACTAGAGAGTAGCCCTGCTTACTGTAACTAGAGAAAAGCCCTCACAGCGATGAAGACCTAGCACAGCCAAAAATAAATAAATAAAAATTTTAAAACAAACAAAAAGAAATGAGTAAGAATTTTTGGCCTGAATTTGGGGAAAATAATGTTCCTCAGCCCACTGATGTTTGGGTTTTGAGCAGCATTGTCTTGGAAAGAGTCATAACATTACTGCAAATGGAGAAAGCAAGAGGAACAACCAGTGTGGGGACAAGGTCATGAGCTCAGATTGCAGAGTGTGGTTTTGAGGCAATGGAAGACTGGTGTGTGGATGGCTCTAAGGTGAGCTAAAACAGAGCAGTACCAGCTGAAGCCACACCCACAGACTGCATGTCTCAGGTAGAGAGGAAAGTGCAGAAGCAGGAGCTTAAGGACTGAACCATACAAAATACCCACAATCAGGAGATGAAGGAAGGGAGAGGAGCCAGCAAAGGGGACAGGAAACTTACCGGAGATGGAGGAGGAGACTCAGAACAACGCAGAGCCCCAGAGTTGAAAAGACATGAAATTGGTAGAGTTGAACAGAAAGAAGTGATTTAAGGCCCAAAGTTACCTCCCAAAACATAGCCTGATATTTTTCACTTCATTCAGTCACACTGCCTGAAACTCTACCAGTTATTCCTTTTGTGTTAATAAGAATTAAGGGGATGAGGTTCTAATAGTTGCTCTCACTGTAAGCTGAACCTCAGATATGCAGATGACACCACCCTTATGGCAGAAAGTGAAGAGGAACTCAAAAGCCTCTTGATGAAAGTGAAAGAGGAGAGCGAAAAAGTTGGGTTAAAGCTCAACATTCAGAAAACGAAGATCATGG
>SJYQ01094566.1:0-34694 GCA_006410935.1 Redunca redunca
ATTGTCCCTGCATTACCACTTAAACAGACTGTGGTTCAAAGTCTAACACAGCGTGAGACACAATAGGTGCTTAGGAGGTATTGAATGAATTAATCAGAAGGGGTGTGGCTTGTCCAGGTTGGCATCACTTGTAGGAGGAGAGACTGAGCCTGAACTTGTCACATCACAGTTTTTCGAGAGTTCACTATGATTGAAAACTTAGCTTTCTCTTTTACCACCAAATTTGAGCCTATAGGAAAACAAAATGTGTGAAGGAAAATGAAGAGAAAGCTTTAAAAGGGATTAATAGTTGAGAATATGACATGAACGTGGGGAAGATGAGAATTTCAGTGAAAAATAACTCAGGCAAAATAATGAAGTGTTCATTTTCAGTTGTCATTGTAACAAGTGATGGAGAGGAAGTTGCAGGCCTAATTTCTTGGTTGCATGAGGAAATGCTATTATTAGAGCCTTGATAAATAGAGAAATGGAAGTTTGGGGGAAGAGGTTAAATAAATAGGAAAGAGAAGCTGAAAGCAAAGGTACTGAATCTTCCAGTGTCAGGGAAATTGGGGGATAGAAAAAATGCCATCTGTACAGAAAGTTATAGTGAAGCTATTGTGTTGATTGGTAAGGTAAGGAGAACATTTTTACAATATTTTGAAAATGAGGTTGTGAACTTCCTGAATAGCTAATGTTTTTTTCTCTCTCTCTCTTTTTTTTTTTAGTCTTTGGAGGATTGTCCTCTGGATGAAGATGAAGATGCATTTCAGGGCCTGGGAGAGGAGGACGAAGAGATTGATCAATTCAATGATGATACATTTGGGTCAGGTGCAGTTGGTAAGTGGCAGCTTTCTTTTCTCATGTCTCGGTCTCCTGCTCTTTTCAAGTGCTGCCTTTTATCAGCATTGATACTTTTGTCTCAGCAGGAATATCCTCATTCACAGAGTTCACAGACTCCTGTTCTCCACTCCAAACAGCTACCCTGCTCCTCTGGGCTTCTGTTTGCCTCACTTAGAAAACCAGGTGTTTTTCTAAGCCGTTTCCCTTCCAGCTTTATGATCTGTGGCCCTCAGTTGACACTGTGGGAAAATCAAGTGATTAGAGAAGTGCACATTTTATAAAGTCTTAAAATAATTCTAGAAGAAGTAAATATTTATTTGTGAAACGTACAACTTAACTAGTGGCCTAGGAGAAAACTCAGATTCAGATATGTATGCTTTAAAATTTAGTTGACCAATAGTATATAGCATGATCCTGCTGTTGTACTGTAGTATATTCAGTTAAATAGAGTTTTTGATTCAAAGAACTTTGGTGATAAAAAGTCTTCATAAGTTAGAAAAGTGCTGTGCACAGATTAGATTTTCTCATCCCTGGAGATAGATAAATATTTCAGGAATTGGAAGAGGTTAAAAAATTAAAGAGCCAAACTAAACTAAAGGTTACGGTTATAATTACTGAAATGAGAAATTTAAGGAGCAAGTTTATATGATAAAGTTTGACATTTGAGTTTCTAGAACAAGTATACTAATAAGTTAAAATTAAACTATACTTTACAGATGAATAGGTAAGGGAATTCCCTGGTGGTCCAGTGCTTAAGACTGAATTCTCACTGCCAAGGGCCCCAGGTCCGTTTCTGGTTGGAGAACTAAGATCCAGCATGTGGGAGGCCAAAAAGAGCGAGGGAGATGCAGCTATCTTTGCTTTGACTGCTGCTGCTGCTGCTAAGTCACTTCAGTCGTGTCTGACTCTGTGCAACCCCATAGACGGCAGCCCACCAGGCTCCCCCATCCCTGGGATTCTCCAGGCAAGAACACTGGAGTGGGCTGCCATTGCCTTCTCCAATGCATGAAAGTGAAAAGTGAAAGTGAAGTCGCTCAGTCGTGTCCGACCCTTAGCGACCTCCTGGACTGCAGCCTACCAGGCTCCTCCGTCCATGGGATCTTCCAGGCAAGAGTACTGGAGTGGGGTGCCGTTGCTTTGACTGATGGTGTTGAAAAACAGTGACCGCATTTACACTGGGATGTGTGAATATGTGGAGTTTCTTTGAACTCTGTCTAAGCAACAAATATTCAAACTTAAGTAATAAGGAAGAAGAAGAGGAAACTTATCAGTATTGGGTAACCCCAAAATGTTGACTATCAAAAATAAGAGGTCTTTAAAAATGTATTGGTTACTGGTTTTGCAGGGACCTAAATGGCTTTAGTTTAAGCTTAGACCGAGTTGAGTGAACTGGCAAAAATGAAAAAATGTTCTCTGTTCAGTCAGGGTTTACAGAATTCACTGGAGAGCTAAAACTGCCGCTTTTGGGAGCAGGAAGAAGAGTATTTAAGGCGGAAGCAAGACTCATGACAAAAGGGAACTGAAGACCTTTTGGATTCCAGCTGTAGTTAAGGGAAGAGCTTGTCCCAGAGGATGATCTAAGATGCTGCTCTTTCTCCAGGGAGATCCCAGGGAAGGGGGGGAAGAACAGAGAATGACAGGAATAGGGGGCTGGTGGGAATTGCAGATTATACTGAAACTTTAGTAAAAACCTATAGAATACAATAAAGCTACAAACAAGTGTGTGCTTGCTTCTGGAACTCTCTCTCTCTTAAAATAGTGTACTGAATGTTACCATCTTGTAGCAAATTCGTCTGTATTAAAATGAAGTATATTAAGAGGAGACGTAGATGTCCTCAGTTTTGAACCTGGAGTGGAGAGAAATAGTCTTGCCTTCTCCCTGACTTCCAGAGTGCTCGACTTTTTTCTGAGTTTCTCCCAAGATAAGGAAAGTACTGCCTTAAAAGAATTTTAAAGTATGCAGAATTGTGTTTTATGGGATGGAAAAGCAAAAAGTGCACACACATTGGAAAAGCCCCTAGGGTTACACGGTAAAAGAACAGGTTGGTAAAAAGGTAAGAGCAGTGAAGCAGCATGTGGATAGGGGAGCCCGCTTCTGTTCCCGGAGGCGCAAGGGCGTGAAGGCTTCTTGGCCTACAGAGTCCGGAGGGGAGAGAAGATTCCAAATGCGAGCCCATAACAGTGAGACAGTCGTAAGGTGAAAATCCTAGTTCGTCCTAACACCTTGATATAAATAGTATGCAGATTTATAAAAAGAAAATTTCTAAGTCCACCTGTGATAATATACTTCCACAGATGGGTAGAGAATTTAAACAAGGAAGTAGAATGTTAGACCTATAACATGTTTTGACTTGATGGTTTTTAACTCAGGAGTGAGTGTCTTGAGTAATACCTGTTAATACAGTAGTTATTTTAAGTCACTGGCTACAAATGCTCTGATGTCACCTTTCTGTAAGAAACTAGTCAGTGTCTTTGCATGGAAAAAAACATTTGCATCATCTTTGAGCAATAAATGGGCCACAGTAAGCTCAACTCACTCTCTAAAAATGAAAGCTTACACTTCCAAGGTACTTATTAAATACTTGGGACCATTCTAAATGTTTTACATATATTATCAATCCTCATAGCAACCTTATGAGGTAGGCACTATTATTATCATCATTTTAGCCAATGAAGAAGGAAAGTGCCAGAGAGGTTAAGTAACTATAAATAGAATCAGTGTAAACTACAAGTTACATTTAAGAGTCTTTGGGGAATCCTTTGAAATCCTCTGCCTCCATGTGGAAGGATCCTCATTCTTTCTTCCTCCTTTTTACTGATAGATGCTGAAATCTTTAGAGACTGAGATTGCTCTAAAATTAAATTAACTCTACTTCCTTTTTATTTTGTTTTTATTCAGATATATCCCAGAGACAAATTTGAAGGGAATTGCCACAAGTACATGTTTATAAAAGCAGACAGGGTTTCAGTAACTCACGTCTGGGTATAGGCTAACTTTGTCTTCCACTTGTATTTATCTGGCTGTGCTGAGTCTCAGTTGTGTCACATGAGAGCCTTCACTGTGGCTTGTGGGCTCTAGCTCCCCAACCAGGGGCTGCACCAGGGCTCTCTGCATCGGGAGCACAGGGTCTCAGCCGTCGGATCACCGGGGAAGTCCCAGAGTGTAGGTGGATTAGTTGAAGGAAAGTAGGCATCTCTTTCCCTTCATTTCTCTTGTTTGTTTCCCCAACCCTTCATCATTTTGACGAGTGTGGGTTGAGGTCAAACAAACAAGGGCATGTTTAAGTAACTGTATTTTTCAGTCATTCAAAGAAGATACAGAGTGAAGTGTCTTTTTACACCAGGGACATGTGTGGCCTCTGACGTTGCTTCAGGTGATTTTTCACAAAACAGGAAATACCAGAAATGATGATGATGGTGTTCTGTGGCATAGATTTCTTTACTTACATGTTTGAAAAAGTAACAGTTCACAACAGAGCCTTTCTTAGAGAATATGGCTATTAATCAGTGGTTTTTAAATTAATTACTAAGGACAAATGGATTATCCTCTTTGATGAGACATATAGTAAAGCTTCCCTGGTGGCTCAGACAGTAAAGTGTCTGCCTACAATGCAGGAGACCCAGGTTCGATCCCTGGGTTGGGAAGATCCCCTGGAGAAGGAAATGGCAACCCACTTCAGTACTCTTGCCTGGAAAATCCCATGGACCAGGGAGTCTGGTAGGCTACAGTCCGTGGGGTCGCAAAAACTCGGACACAACTGAGCAACTTCACTTCACTTCATAGTAAAGTTAGTAAATAGGATTATGAGAAATGAATGAAAACTCTTCTATATTAGAATTAATCCATTAACAAATCAGTTTCTTAAAGTTTGGTAATAAATGTTTTTAAAACATCCCCATAATTTGGGATTATAGACCCTCTCCTTTTTTTCCCCCCTTTCTTTGGCACTGTTGAGTCAATAAGGTTGGAAAAACCAGTTGGTCCTTCAGAGCATGCTTAGCTTATTCTTCTTTAGCAAAGATGACCAAATATTAATGTCACAATTGATTTGATTATGCTATTCCTTGTTTGTTTTTAATAACCGATAACTTAGTACTGTAAATTTATATCTAAACTAGATTTTCCCTTACTGTACATAGTACATTTAGATCTACCACAGTCCTCCGAGACTAGACGGTGGTTCTGAGCGTATCAGGTTATAAATTTGGAAATCCCACTTAACCTTGTTTTTATCAGTAGTTACGTGTTTCTTCTTTGAAAAATCGAACATTCCTGAAAAATTGTGGGGAAGTTTCGCTAAGTTACATATTTGTATAATGTTTAAATTTTTTTTTAGTAAACATGTATTAGTAAACAGGAAAAAAGGGTAAAGATAGTTTTAACAAGTCGCATATGAAAGTCTAAATCTTTTTGAAGTAGCTACCATTTATTACATCCTTAGTATATACTAGACATTCTTTTTTCTTTGTATGTTGTTTCCAGTCCTTCTCCTTTCTTTAAATGAGATACATAGAAAAATTAAATGGGGAGGATTGTCATTAAGGACAGTTTCGGAATTCTGTGTTGCGATGTTAGTTATAAGGAGAATTGCCTGTTGTCTGTCTGTGTTGGATTTCGCAGAACACACACAACCAAGAGTAAAAATATGTGGCGTGTGCAACAGGACACAGAGGGTTTCGGTGGGTTGGACGAGGCAAAGGTAAGAGTTGAAGTGAAAAGATTATTCAGAGAAAGCGTCAGTGAGGAGGGGAAGAACGGCGTCTGAATTTGAATGTAAAGGCGAAACAGTCGCGCTTTTATGATGGAGGTGGAAGGGAATGATGAGTGGTGTGGTTAAGGAGCCTGGAATGAAAGAGGTGATGGAGGTGAGGTCTATTCTGGAGAAGCTGATAAAGGCTTCTGAAGGTTTTCATCTGTGAAATAATGCTCTGTCCGCATGAACAACGAGAAAATAACCTAGTATCCATGACAGGGACTCTATAGTAGTGTACTGAAATGGAGGCAGTTAGAGAAGAGGGCTGGCACTCACCTTTCCCCTGACGTACTTGCAGTAGCCTCCCAACAGACCTCCATGCTTCCTGTGGTGCGACTCCCTTCTCCCCAAATCTGTTTTCAGCATGGCAGCCAGATGGATTCTTTCAGCAAGCCCAGCTACATCCTGACCTCTGGGGGTCCCATTTCAGAGCAGCTCTAAAGGACCCCCGAGAGCTCCCCACAATCCGTGCCAACCTCATTTCTCTTCTACCCTCACCCTTGTTTGTTCCAGTCCCATCGCAGCCCTTGCTGCTTCTGAAAATTGTCAGTCTCTCGTCCTAAGTCCTCTATACTGACCGCCCTTTGCCTGAGACGTTCTTCCCCTAGATATCCACGTGGCTAACTTCTTAGCTGCTGAGTCTTTGCTCGGATGTCATTTCCTTGTCTGTTTCTCACGGGGAGTGTGCCGTGCACCTAGAAGCGTGCTCGTCGCGTAACAGACGCTCAGAGCACGCCCACCGGACGAAGTGAGCGGGTCTAGAGGCTCGTGAAGGCGGTCACAGCTATCTAAGAGAAGCTTGTATGCTAGCATGAGTTTTTGCCTAAAATGTCAGAATCTCAAACCCACTGGTTGTAGTATACGCATATATCACCAATTTAGAAATCCGTTTCAGAATATAATCTAGATGCCATTGCTAATGTATTAATCTTTTACTTTGAATCTTATAAATTAGTTTGAATTTAATTTTTTGGAAAATTAGTTTGAATTTTATTCCTGATAGGATGTTTGTTCCCAATGATGAGAAGCCCACTTTACATGTGCCCCCTTAATTTAAACCTTATTTCATGTGCCTAGGTGGAAATTTAACTTCCCCCCTGTCTTCTGGAGCTGGAATTGTTTATTTGGTTGACAGGAGAATTTCATGAGACTCTTAACTCCAGTATGAACTCTGTTTCTGTTCTGATTTCCTCCTAGATGATGACTGGCAGGAAGCACACGAGCGCCTGGCTGAGCTGGAAGAGAAGCCACCTGCAGCAGTTAATGAACAAACCGGCAATGGAGAAAGGGACGAGATGGACTTGTTGGGTGACCATGAGGAGAATCTGGCAGAGAGACTCAGTAAGATGGTGATTGAAAATGAACTTGAAGACCCAGCTATCATGAGGGCGGTACAGACCAGGCCAATGTTGCAAGTAAGTGGCTGTGGGCTGGAGCAGACTAGTAATTGAAGTCAAATATTGGGCTTTGCTATTGCTATTTCATTTCATTTACGATGCGGAGAGAATTACATGCACCATAGAAATTTGATGATATCATTCCCTATAGCAGTTCTAGAGACGAAGTTGGGGTATAAGGTATTTTCTAGAATGCTGTAGTTTCTTTATCCTCAACCATTGCAACTCTTTGGGAGCTTTGCTCACCACAAACTGGTAAGCTCCCCAGAGAGCCTGCACTGGGCCACACTTGGTGTGTGTTTTCCTCTCTTGCTAGCCCCAACCAGGAAGTCTCAATTCCAGCATCTGGGATGGATCTGAAGTTCTGAGGCGAATCCGAGGACCACTGCTTGCTCAGGTACTAAGCGTTTTCTCGTTATGTAGCCTCCCTGGCAGCCGCAGCCCGGCTCCTGTGGCTGCCCTTCCCTAATGGGGGCGACGTGCAGCTGTGTGCCCTCCGCTGGCCGCGTTCGGGTCACGGCGCCAGCAGCCGCAGCCGAGCCTCAGCCTCCGTGGTGACGCCCACTTGATTGTGCTTTCCTGTGAAATGGTTGAAAGGGAGCCATTGGAGCGTGAAAGTTTTGGCAGCTTATGATCTCAGTTTCAGTTAAAGTCATTTTAGGGGCTTCCCAGGTGACACTAGTGATCAGGAATCTGCCTGCAGTGCAGGAGTTGCAAGAGACGCGGGTGCTATCCCTGGGCCGGGAAGACCCCCTGCAGTAGGAACGGCAGTTCACTCCAGTGTTCTTGCCTGGACGACTGAACACACACACACTCATGCACACACTCACTCACTCCTTAAGGCACGCCTCTCAGGACAGAGCAGATTGCAGTTGGCCAGCGGCTGAGGGCAGTGGGAGAGGCGACTGCGGAGGGAGAGCGCTGAGCAAGTTTGGGGAGCGACAGGACTTCTGAGTCCTGACTTTGGTGGCAGGCCCATGACTCTGTGCATTTATCAGAATTTAGTTCTGTACGCCACAGAGGGTAAACTTTACTGGATATAAAATAAAACTAAATAAAAATTAAAAAAATAATTTCTCAAGGTATTGGGCTCTGTAAAGGTGATTAAGAGATTTCGAGCTAGCTAATTTTTTTAACACTACTTCCTCAATTAGGAAATGCCTACAGTGTCTGTGTTAGAATATGCCTTGCCTCAGAGGCCCCCCCAGGGCCCAGAAGACGACCGGGACCTCTCTGAGCGCGCATTGCCAAGGCGGTCTACCTCGCCTGTCATTGGGAGCCCTCCTGTTAGAGCTGTCCCCATAGGCACCCCACCTAAGCAGACGGCTGTGCCCAGCTTCAACCAGCAGGTACCTCTCCTCAGCAGGCACTCAGCCCAGGACGCCGGGAATCTGGGCAAGACTCTCTGGGAGATGCTGCTGGGAGGAGGGGGGAGGCGTGGGGTCGGCATAGACTGAAAAGAGCAGTGGCCGGTTAGCGGAGAGGCTAGCACAGACGAGAGACACACTCCCCGGTGCCCGTTGCTGGTGCTGCTCCCGTTGCTGCTGCCTTTTAACTGGGGGAGAAAAAGGGTAGTTAAACCACATTTAGTGTAAATATCCTTTTTAAAGTGTTCTACTGGCTGCCCAAAACCTTGGCAGAGAGGTAGCTGAAAGCTGGGGGGAGTGGGAGCACACAGCACTGTCCACGTCCCTTTTTACCTTTAAGATATCCCTGCTTTCCCTAGAGCCTGTGCAGTCCTGTTCCATAGACTTCCCTCCACCTGAAACCAGCAGCTGGAAAGGAAGGCCAATGTGGAAGGTATGGGGGGAGGGTGGTCTTGGTATGGCCTAGTTAGGCTCAATATCCTCTGAAATGGTGGAGTCACAGTGGACACAAAGAGCTGAGCATGGCGGCCATATCACAGGGGCTTCAGAATAGGACTTAGTTAATCCTCCAGCTTTCTTATCATTCCATCTCCCTCACTGCTACCAAAACATATCCTCTTGGAGAGAATTTGCAAGTCAGAATATCTGCTGGTACCTCCCTCAGATAGCATGGAAGGGTGGGGATAACTGGAGAATTAGCTAAATCTTCCTCAGTTAAAAAGTGGCACGTTGCTTGGTATTTGTGAGAGGAAGTGACCGAAGGTTCTACACGTGGACCGAAGCCATAGCAGTTTGCTTGGAAGTAGGGCTTTGCGTTGAGTTCTGTGTCTCTGCCAGTACTCGAGGGGAGGGGGCACAGGCGGAGAGGAAACTGGCTTCCCTGAGTGCCGTTGCATGTATGCTTGTCCTCACAGATTCTGTGTCCAAAGCCTGTCCATGTGCGGCCCCCAATGCCACCACGGTATCCTGCTCCCTATGGTGAGAGGATGTCTCCAAACCAGCTCTGCAGTGTCCCGGTACGTCGCGCTGCACCCTAGTGAAGGCGTGCAGTGTGCATTTTCTCATCACTGTATCGATACCTCCTAAGTGATGCAAGTTTTTCATAATCTCCATACTTGAATTTCTGGGTCGTAGAGTGCCCAGGTCGGGAGACCCGGCTCACCGTGCTCAGCTGCTTCCTCCCTCGGCTCATCTCATATCTTTAAGGATCTAGACTCGATATGATCTGGTTTCGTGCAGTTACATTCCCACTCGACTGCTGCTTTGCACGTCACATAATCCTGGTGCTTCCTAGCTCCTAGCGTTACTCTCCTTACCTTCCTGCAGCGGACAGCTCAGCTCCACCCTTTGAGAGTTTTCCTGTCCATGTCTGTTCTGCATTTCTGTTGAGTTCCCCTGTTATTTCTCTGTTTTTACGGTGTGACTCTAAGGGTTTCTTTTCCTTTTCTTTTTTTTAGAACTCCTCCCTGCTGGGCCACCCTTTTCCACCTAGCGTCCCTCCTGTCCTCAGCCCCCTCCAGAGAGCACAGCTTCTTGGAGGAGCACAGGTAAGCGCAGGATTAGCTCAGCCCGTAAAGAGCTCGCCTAACTTTCCTAAGGTTCACTAGCTCACATCCCCCCCTTTTTTTTTTGCTACTAATCAATTCCTACTGCTGCTGCTTTCTTCCCGCCATTACTTTCTCAAGCAAAGTTATTGATGGAAACAGTGTTCACTGTTCTGTGGATGAAAGTAAGGGGACCTGCTAATCAGCTAAATCCAAGATCTTGTTTTCGCAGCTACAGCCTGGACGGATGTCTCCCAGCCAGTTTGCACGGGTCCCTGGATTTGTGGGCAGCCCACTTGCCGCCATGAATCCCAAGCTGTTGCAAGGGCGAGTTGGGCAGATGCTGCCCCCTGCACCAGGCTTCCGCGCCTTCTTCGGCGCCCCACCCCCCGCTACACCACCACCTCCGCAGCAGCACCCCCCTGGCCCAGGACCTCACCTGCAAAATCTAAGGTATACAGAGAAAGTGGGACTGTCTGTCCCTTGTCTGCTGAGTCTCTTAGATTGTTGACATTTAGTGATAGAAGGTAGCAGTCTCCTTGCTATTTTCAAATGATGTATTTTGAGATGTTATTTGATCCTCAAGTTGGCAAACAGAAATGTTGGATGATCTCCAAGGTTCCATATGAATCACGCTTCCCTCAAGTCATGTGCTTCCTGGGCTTCCCAGGTGGCTCAGTGATAAAGAGCTGCCTGCCGGCGCTGGAGAGGTGGGTTCCATCCCTGCGTCGGGAGGGTCCCCTGGAGAAGGAAATGGCGACCCCTTCCAGGATTCTTGCCTGGGAAATCCCATGGACAGAGGAAGCCTGATGGGCTACAGTCCTTGGGGTCGCAAAGAGTAGGGCACAACTCAGCAACTAAACAACAGCAGGATGCTTCCTACTTATATTTGCACATTAACTATCACCTTTTTCTGGAGAAGGCAGTGGCACCCACTCCACTACTCTTGCCTGGAAAATCCCGTGGGCAGAGGAGCCTGGAAGGCTGCAGTCCATGGGGTCGTGAAGAGTTGGACACGACTGAGCGACTTCACTTTCACTTTTCACTTTCATGCATTGGAGGAGGAAATGGCAGCCCACTCCAGTGTTCTTGCCTGGAGAATCCCAGGGACGGGGACCCTGGTGGGCTGCCGTCTATGGAGTCGCACAGAGTCGGACACGACTGAAGCTACTTAGCAGCAGCAGCAGCAATCACCTTTTTCATTTCTTCTAAAGTTTCTTATGTCTCACATATCCATTTGGCACACACACATACATGCGCCAAGTTTGTCTCACCTAACGAGAATTATCTCACACTAAGGAACAGAGAGGGAAGTCCCTGACGATCCCGTGGTTAGGACTCAGTGCTCTCACTGCCATGGCCCAGGCTCAGTCAGGGGAACTGAGATCCAGCAAGCTACACTGTGCAGCCAAAAAGAGGAACAGAGATACAGATGCTGGGCTGTCTTAGCTAATCTCAGTGCTCAGCTGCTTGGTTGCTTCCACTAGGATTTTGCGATGGATTTAAGTTCCTGCTTCAGTGAGATTGTGTTTTATTATATATCACATTGTCTCAGGGTTCTCCTGAGAAGCAGAACCAATAGCATATAGATAAGTAAAGAAGAGATTTACTTTAAGGCATTGGCTTACATGATAGTGGGGCTAGGAAGTCCAAAATCTGTAGGGCAGGCCAGCAAGCTGGACATTCTGTTGGAAGTTGTGGTTGCTACCTGAGGTCTGAATTTGTATGGCAGGTGAGCAGGCTGGAAGCTCAGTCAGGCCTTCCTGTATTCCAGTCTTGAGGCAAAATTCCTTCTCTGGGAAACTGGTTTTCCTTTTAGGGCCTTCAACTGATAGGCAAGTCCCACCCACATTATCTAGGGCCATCTCTCTAGTTCTTAAAGTTAGCTAATTGTAAAGAGCATCTATAAAATACCATTACAGCAATATCTAGGTGAGTGTCCAAAGAACTGGGTGTCTTAGACAAGTCGACATATTAAATTAACCGTCACATGTTATTTTCAGGGTCATTTCCAAATGTGAGTTTGAGTACATTAAATTTAGTTAGAGACTTCTTTTTAACAGCTAGGAGCAAAGAGAATTAAACTAGCTTACTGCTGATTCACTCAGATTTTATGATTGTCTTCTTAGGAGTTGAGAATTGTCTTTCATGAAAATACAGCTATGTCTTCCTTCTGAAAGATCTTCTTAGAGTAGACACCAACATTCTCTTGGGTGAACCTGTGTGAAGTTATCCAGTATTGACCACATTCTTTAAAGCTTCAGGTCATCAGAAGGACAGAACTGAACATCTTTCCCTTTTTTCTTAGATCACAGACCCCAATGTTTAGACCAGATACAACCCATCTTCATCCACAGCACCGTCGACTCTTGCATCAGAGACAGCAACAGAATAGAAAGTAAGTACTTACCCTCCTCTTTTGTGGTTTCTTAATTTAGGTTTCATTTTTGACTGATTTAACTTACTTTATAAGTAAATTTAATCAATATTGAGCTTATTTCAACTGGCTAAGTCAGATCATATGTGCTATTTTATGTAATGCACAAGCTTTGCATGACTAGAGCTTATCAACTTATTTCCAAGTTAATATAATTCTGAAATGCAGTTTAGATCTGGGGTGGGGGGTGGTGAATATATTATACTCACTCCTTACCAAGTTCTTCCCATACTTTTAACTGCACTTTGTTTGCCATCTCGGCTCAGAGGTGATCTTGAAGTACAGTCTCTAGCGTTACACTTGGGTCTTGTGTAAAGCCAGCAGTCACTTTGTTTTTGCCTCTGTTTAATCCTCATTCAAATATATATTTATATATGTGGCCCCAGCTGTGTACCAGCTACTGTGGTCAGTTTGGGAGACTGAAGGAAGAACAAGACATAACAAGCCCTTGCTTTCATGGAGCTTATATTTTATCATCATTCTTATACATAAAATAAGAGAATTAAACATAACCTTGAAGTTTTTACAGGCTTCCCTTTTATGGTTCTTTGTGTATAATTTCCTTTTTCCTTCCAAAAAAAAATTCTGGAATATTCTTTGCAGAGGTAAAAAACTAGTATGGGCCTTTAAAACACAAAAAATACAAACCACAAAGGAAAAGATTAGTAATACATTGACTGTTAAAATACAAAGCTTCTCGGACCTAAAGCTGACATTATGGTATTGTGCATTTCAGAACTTGAAAGGGTAGACCTCGTGCTAAGTGTCTTACCCTGCCCCCAAGCCCCCAGAAGGGAAGAACAGAGGGGCCCAAGGAATGGGTGTGTGTGTCTAGTGCCTTTTTTTGCTGATGGCATGACAAGTGTTTGCATTTGTCCAGACTTACCAGTTTGTATACATTAAATTGTACATTTCTTTGTACAGCAGTTAGCAGCAGTTATTTGTAAAGGTGTTTACAAATATTTTTTATGAAATCGTAAAAATGTATTGAACTTCTGTGTAATAAAAGGCATCAGACACAAGCATGCAGTCTTTCAATAGAGGAAACCTACATGGCTCATAAAAACGCAGAGATTTTCAGGCTCACTTGTGATGAGAAGAGTGCAGATTGAAACTAGATAACCATTTTATATCCTCAGACAGCAAAACATGAAGTCTCAACACTGTCGTTGTTAGCAGGAATGGAATATATATAGCCTCTGGAGAGAGAATTTGGCAATAAACAATAAGGTTTATAATGTAGATACATTGAATCCTAGCAGTTTTACTTTTCAGAATATACCTGGGGGGTATATTATCAATGTGGACAAGTATGAAACATATAATACTGAATAAGAATCAAGGAGCAGAATTTTATGTCTAATACCNGGGTATATTATCAATGTGTACAAGTATGAAACATATAATACTGAATAAGAATCAAGGAGCAGAATTTTATGTCTAATACCATTTATGTAAAATGGAATATTACTGTATGATATTTAAAAGTAGATGTACAAGTAATAAAAGTCTAAAAATATTTCATGAAGGATAGGTATCAAAGTCAGGATAGTGGGCCCTATAGGAAGGAAGGGGAGCTGGAAACTGATCTTGAGGGCTGTAGGTGGCCCCTCAACTGTAAACGTAGCACTGTTACTTTAATATTTTACTTTTTAAAAATCTGAAGCAAATTTGACCAAATAATTTTTTCATTTAGTCCAAATGGTGAATAAATTGATTTTTGAATAATGTTTGCTAGACCTTTCTATGTGTTCAACAAGTTTTTTGGCCTGTGGTCACACCTCTCACTGCTGCCAGGCGTACTGCTTTGGGCAAGTTACCTGATCTCTTCTGAGCTCAGTTTGTTGTCTTAAGTGGGGAAAATAAACCTACGGACCTCATAGGGTTATTGTGGGGCTTGTACACAAGTCCATAGGAGAAGGTGCTTAGCTTATGGTAAGGCACCCAGATCTTAGTTTAGTCCTCTGATTAGGTATTGCATAACTCTCTCCTCTCAAATTTTGTTAAGATTCTATTCTTTTTCACTCCTCTTTTAATAAAAGCAAGGGGGAATTTTTTTTTTTTTGGTTGGCCTGGTTTACTCCAGTATTGTTATAAGGCGTAATTCGTGTATCCACTTGGAGTGCATGTGACCTGTATTTCTTTTCCAGTCAGCATCGGAATCTCAACGGTGCAGGAGACAGAGGGAGTCACCGGAGCAGTCATCAGGATCATATCCGGAAGGATCCGTATGCCAACCTCATGCTGCAGCGAGAAAAAGACTGGGTCTCTAAAATCCAGATGATGCAACTGCAAAGCACTGATCCCTACCTGGACGATTTTTATTACCAGGTATGTACTCTGTGCCAGTTTGAAAGGTAAGTTTAGTCACTTACCCTGGTGAAGGTACTCATTTAAATACTGGTATAATTGTCTTCTGAGGTAGTCTTCAAGTGGGTAAGAATTTTGTCCCGTTTTTCAAGCTGAAGAATCTCTCACAATATTCACTGAAAGGTTTGCATATATGCCTTTTCTAAACAGTAGAGACTCTCAAACCAATATTTTCAAATCTTTTTGGCATCAATAATCTGGTTCTTAAAATTAAGAATTTTGGCAGTCTAATGATGTTTCCATTGATGCTAATTTTGAAGGCTGGGACTTTTTGATGAAGTAAATTCTTCACAATGTGACAAAAGTTAAAAGCCAGTACGTAGAGAGCGCGAACAACATTGCTGCCGCTGGCGTGAGTCGCTCCGTGATGGAGAGCGGCCGTGCTCTGCGCTGGCTGCAGCTGAAACCATCTTCTCACGCGCAGAATTATTTTGAAAAACTGGAGAAGCTGTCAGCTGCTGAAGAAGTTCACGGTGATGGCCCGAGAAAGGAGCGCACCAAGCTCATCACGCCCCAGGTGGCCAGGCTGGAGCACGCCTACAAGCCAGGTGAGGCCGCCGCCCCTGCGCCACGGCGGGGAGACCACTGCGCTGCTGGTGGGACAGAGCAGCCGCAGCTGAGTGGGTGGCGGGAAGGAGACGTGTGAGACTGATGCGCACGCCACCGCTGCCCCTGACAGATGCGGAGCCCACGTACTCGAGCGTGGACGGGATAGTTTGACAGATGACCTTTTAAGTCCGTTTCTGCTTGAGATTCCATGACTTTTTAAAATGTTATAAAAGATACTTCAGACTTTTTATTATTAACAACCAAAAAAAAAATGGAAAAGGATAGATTTTTGATAAGAGATTGCCTTAGATAATACATAGATTTTTGTAGTGAATTTTTAGGTCTGGAGTAAAGACCAGAGAACATAGAACCTCCCTGGCAGTCTAGTGNAAAACTGGAGAAGCTGTCAGCTGCTGAAGAAGTTCACGGTGATGGCCCGAGAAAGGAGCGCACCAAGCTCATCACGCCCCAGGTGGCCAGGCTGGAGCACGCCTACAAGCCAGGTGAGGCCGCCGCCCCTGCGCCACGGCGGGGAGACCACTGCGCTGCTGGCGGGACAGAGCAGCCGCAGCTGAGTGGGTGGCGGGAAGGAGACGTGTGAGACTGATGCGCACGCCACCGCTGCCCCTGACAGATGCGGAGCCCACGTACTAGAGCGTGGACGGGATAGTTTGACAGACGACCTTTTAAGTCCGTTTCTGCTTGAGATTCCATGACTTTTTAAAATGTTATAAAAGATACTTCAGACTTTTTATTATTAATAACCAAAAAAAAAATGGAAAAGGATAGATTTTTGTTAAGAGATTGCCTTAGATAATACATAGATTTTTGTAGTGAATTTTTAGGTCTGGAGTAAAGACCAGAGAACATAGAACCTCCCTGGCAGTCTAGTGGTTAAGACTGTGCTTCCACTGCAGGGGGCTTGAGTTCCATCCCTGGTCAGGGGAACTGAAGTCCCCACATGGTACACAGCGGGGCTTCCCTGCAGGCTCAGCAGGAGAGAACCCACCTACCTTGCAAGGGACAGAGGAGACGCAGGTTCGATCCCTGGGTCAGGAAGATCCCCTGGAGAAGGAAGTGGCAACCTGCTTCAGTATTCTTGCTTGGGAAATCGCACGGACAGAGGAGCCTGGTGGGCTGCAGTCCATGGGGCCACAAAGAGTCGGACACGACTCAGCAGATAAACAACAACAGGCCTTGCAGTGGGGCCAGAAAAGAGAGACTGTGATGATCTTCGTTGAATGCTGTCTGCCTGTGTTGCTGGGTTTTTACTTGTTGGCGATTTTTTGTCCTTGCAGTGCAGTTTGAGGGCTCTTTGGGAAAACTCACTGTCTCTAGTGTGAATAATCCCCGAAAAATGATTGATGCTGTTGTGACGTCTCGGAGTGAGGATGATGTAAGTAGCCACAGCATTGTGTGTTTAAGGATGTCTGGGTCAGCACTGCTTCTTTGACAGTCCCTGGGTTAGAATCCTAAGGCAGCCAGGCAGGACCTGGGGTGGCAGGAGCCTTTGAACTGGGTAACCCTGGCTACAAACAGCATTAGCTGTTTATTCCAGTTTTTAAAACTACCATTTTCTGTGTGTTTAAGATGTTCCTGTGATACCTTCATTTCCCATTGCATTCTCTAGTACCTTTTGCTTACCTGTGAATTTAGTTAATAGTTTATGTGTGGGTTTATTCAGTCACTCTGTGACCTTTGTCCCCATTACTTTTGTCTGATTATTAATCTTCACAGTACTGTCACAAGTAGAATTACCTATAGACTTTACCAGCAGTACATTATTCTTAACACGGTTAAAGAGTTCATATTGAAAAGTCTTGTCTTTTTTTTAGGAGACAAAAGAAAAACAGGTTCGGGACAAAAGACGAAAAACCCTTTTCATAATTGAGAAAGTAAGTTTTAGAATTGCTAAAGTTGCTGTAGTTAGTTTCAATTCAGCAGACTGTGAAATGTATGTGTGCGCAACACGTGGGAAAGTAAACAGTCGGTTAGTGTCCTGTGGTTTTCACTAATGTGCGTGTTTGCGTGAGTGCCTGCTGTGTGCAGGGCGTGCTGGAGAGGAGCGTGGTTACCTGGCCTCGTGGAGAGCGCGCTGCAGTTACAGCCAGAAGCCCTGGGGTTTGTCCAAGCTTGCTCAGTTAGCGGCTGAGCGTTTTAGGGCAGGGCATCTTTCTAAGAAAATGAAAAGAAAAATTACACTGTTGTACCTGTGAACGGATTGTCTGTTCAGTCAGTTCCCGTGTATTTATTGACCATTCTCTGGGTGCTGGGCATTGTCCTGGGTTCTAAGGAAAATCAGTAGTAGGCAGTTAGTGTGAACCGTAAAACACCGCGTTGTGGGGCATAGAGTATAGGCGTTAAGAGCAAACTCTGAGAACAGGCTCTGAATCATGTCTTTTTCGTTCCTCACCGAGTCTGTGACTCGAGGCAAGTTATTTAGCCTTCCTGTGCCATCTTTGGTTTCTTAACCTTTGAAAATGACAGTGGTCAGAGTCTCCTCTCGATGCGCTGTGGTGAGTATCCCGTGAGTATTTGCAGGGCGCTTAGAGTGGGGCTGGGGCCCTGCAGTCGCTAGCTGCTGCGTTTCCACAGATGGGGGCATCATGGGACGCGGCGGCGCCTGTTGCTCAGATTACTAGCAGGGCTGCTGCTGGAAACTTTGGAAAGCGGATAATCGTTTCACCACCATCGCCTGCTGGATTAGTGGTCGAGAAGGGGCAGGGAATGATTCCTGAAGGACGTTTTCTTTTTAAGTTGTTGGACAGTGTTTCTCTGGGTTTAAGCAAGCAGGTTTTCCCTCTCGCTCTTTCTTCCGGGAGCTTCCACTCTTATGTTCTCGTCTGCCAGTCCTGAACGGCCACGTTGTGCACCTCATGCTGAGCTTGCTGAGGCCCGCTTTGTCTCTCCCTTAGACCTACAGTTTACTGCTTGATGTGGAGGACTACGAAAGGCGTTACCTCCTGAGTCTGGAAGAAGAGCGACCTGCCCTGATGGATGAAAGAAAGCACAAAATTTGTTGCATGTATGACAACTTAAGGGGGAAATTGCCTGGACAGGAGAGGTAAGAATTGTGTCGTTTGGTAAAAACATTAGTCTCGCTAGATTCCTTTGAGCTTTATACATCCTACCCTTACCCTTCCTTACCATTTCAGTAAGCTCAGAGTCTTTCCTTTTGGCCTAACTCAAATGCCACTCCATATAAAACATTTTAGAATCCTTTTGAGCTGGGGGGAGAGTGGGGGGAATCTATATATCTTGAGTTCACTTATTTAGCAAGTACCTCTTCAGTACCTATTAGGAACGGTGCTGGACACTGGAGTCAGTGGGAAACATTATTTAGTTTCTTTTGTTGAGCTTATAGATTGTATCTAGTTTATGCTTATTAATTCAACCGTGTAATGTTTATGTATTTTCTTTCCTACTAAGATGGAAAGTGTAAACATTCATGCTTTCTTGGGATTGCTGTACAATTCTCATTTGCTGTGGAAGCCAGTCAGTCTTCCAGTGAAGACTAAGCTTCTTAGTATAATTTCTCTGTCTCTCTGTCATCTCTCTCCCACCCAGTATCTGGAATAGAATCTTGCTAATGGTAAATGTTCTAAAAATCACAATGTTTATTTGATGAATGCAAGAGGACGCTCCCTTTGTCTTTGCCCAGTCAAGAGAATTGATGCCTCTTTTTGAAAAGGACCTTCTTTTTAGCACATCTTTTCCAGAGTTGGTCTGACAGGGAGCTTGGTTGAATAAATCTGGGTTTCTCTGTAGATTGGCCTGTTATGCAGCCACTAAAGTCTGTAAACTATTATGCATTGCCATAGAAAAGTGTTCATAAGAAGTTGTCGAGTGAAAAAAGTCAAGTAACAAGTCATATAAATTATATGGACCCCCCCTTTTTTAAAAATGAAAGATAAAAATATATAATACACAGCAAAAATGCCTTCAGAATGATAACACTGGTGAATTATCTGTGATTATGAATATTATCATTTATATATATATGTATTTTCAGGTTTCGCTGTTTTAACCATGTCATTTGTGTAGTTACTGGAAAGTTAATAGAGGAAATCAGTGCCTATAGTTAGATTAGTTTTTTTAATGTACAATTTTTGAAATGATTTTCAATATTCATGAAACTCGAATTTACTCTTTATTATTTGGTTGAGAGTTGGTAAAGTAACTCTCACTGTTCTGTAGCACAGATCATTGCAGAGTGAAAATGAATGCAGTGTGTTCATCTGGCGACATGTAGGAGGAGAAAGGGGCTTTCTGCACTGCCCTTGCTGACCTGAGCTGGCCTTTTCTTCCCCCGCAGCCCGAGTGACGACCTCTTTGTGCAGATCATGTGCATCCGAAAGGGGAAGAGAATGGTGGCCCGGGTCCTGCCCTTCCTGCCCACCGAGCAAGCGGCTGACATCCTCCTGACGACAGCCAGGAACCTCCCTTTCCTCATCAAGAAGGATGCGCAGGACGAGGTGATCCGCCATGTGGGGTCCTCCTTCCTTGGGTCTTCACAGTGGATAAGATTCCTAGAAGCCAGACTTCTTATTTTTCCCCCTTTTCCCTTTTGTGTTCTTTTACCTAGTCTTTGGCTCAGTGATTTGAGCATTTAAAGCAAAGCCTTTACTCCAAGCCTGTGTTCCTAATGCTGCTTCTTTATCCAACAGACCGTGTCCCAAACACGAGGAGAGCAGTGATTCCGTCTTACGTGACACAGTTGTTAAGCTGTGGTCTGTATTAGAACTGCTTTGGAAGCAAATAGTTCAGCCCCACCCCAGACTTGCTGAATCTGTATTTACAGTGAGAAGATCAGGCCCCTAGCTGGGTCTGACGGCTCACTATTTGCAGTTCATGATCTTGCTTACCTTGTTGGATAGAAGGTATCATTCATGGGCTGTTGTTAGTGGCTTAACACGGACCTGTAGACTTACTTGAATGGTGTCCCACAGGAATTGGGCCAGTGCTTTTGAGCAGTTTAAACTGGGCTAGAATTTGTGGGTTCTGTTCTCTTTAGTGTTAGTAGGAGTACTTTAGATTCTGTTTGTTTTTGGCTGTGCTGGGTCTCTGTCGCCGCATGGGCGTTCCTCTAGTGGCGGCGAGCAGGGCCGCTCCAGGTACGGTGCGCGGGCTCCTCTCACCACAGAGCGCAGGCTCTCGGGGGGTGTGGGCTTTAGTAGCTGGGGCATGCCGGCATGTAGGGTCCTCCTGCACCGGGGATAAACCCACGTCTCCTGAACTGGCAGGCAGATTCTTTACTGCCGAGCAGTAGTGAAACCATGGGCTAGAATTTGAAACATGATTATCAAGTTTGTAAGAATTGTTCTCTGCTTATTCCTATCACAATACTTGAAAGATTAGCAAAATTCGAAATAGTATTAGAAGTTCAAAGCAAGAAATTGATACAGTTAGCACAAAGGGCTAGTATCATTAAGTATGAGATTCAGAATAATAGAATTTATGAGAATGAAGCCGAAAGACGTGAAAACCATTCTTTCTGAAATAACAGAATTGAAAGAGTTTCTTTACTCAGCAGGTACTTACCAAGCGCTTCTGCGTCCCAGGCACTGGTCAGGTCCTATAAGCATAGCGCCTAATTCTTGGTGCCAGGAGCTGGGAGCCCAGAGAGGCCTGCTGCAGTGGAGCCCACCTGCTGCTGGGGAACGTGGTTGAATTGAGAGGCTAAGACTTTACCAGTATGTGTTAAAGAGTAATAGACCACATCTGTAAATACTGTTTGTTTGAAGTAATAGCAGGCTCAAGGTCTGAGGCATAAAATGTACAAGATAATTATGGAGTATCGTGTCAGAAACTGAGAAAGCTGAAAGATTACTATGGTTCTGTGTAAAAGATGCACAGACCAACTTGAAGGAACCTCCGTTTGGTCACAATGGGATAATTTGTGTCAGAAACAAAAATTAACACCAGTGCATTGCTGTTGATTGGATATGTTTAATGAGTTCATAATATGAAAAAAATGTACTAAACACTTTAAGAGATTGCTCAGCCATCAACTCATTATTCTGAAAAGTGGTAAGTAAAGGAAAAGAAGCATTTATCCTGCCGCATTACAGCCAAATGTCAAGGTGACTAGAGTGTTGATGTTAGGGAGTTCCTCTTTATAGAAGAATTTCAGCTAATAAATTCCAAAGAAACGAGAAAGTGGCCGATTTACAGCTCCTAATAGAAGAAAGAGTCTGTCAGGGCAGCAGCCATTACTGGAGCTGAAAGCGTGAGGTCAGAGATGAATGGGGGTTTTCTCGTTTCTCTGGTTGGGGCAAGCTGGCCACACCTGAACCTGCAGACGACCTCCAGCCCCACGGAGGGGAGCAGTGTGCTTCCTGACACCGTGCGGGGGGAGCACGGTCTCCGTCGGTGTCCTTGCCGTGCACCGCCCTGCCCCCTCTGCTGACCTCGAGTCCAGTCAAACCTCTGATCCTAATTACGAGTCTTTATGGGGGAAAGACTGAAGATTGGGCCTTTCTTAAGTGATACCACAGAGGTGCCATTAGCCAGATTCAAACTCTGGGGCAAATGACCCAGTTTCTTCAAACAAATGGCACCAGAAAAGGAGATGGGCAAGTGACGGAGGACCTGTTAACAGATTCTAAAAGCCTTAAAGCCACATGCAACGTGTGGGTCCGATTTGAATCATCATTAGAACAAACTGGCTCCTGGACACTTCTGAGACAGCTGGACTAATTTGAGTTTGGAGTGGATATTAGATGATCATTAAGGAGTCAAACTTCCACAGGTATAATAATAAATATTGTGACAGCATTGAAGTGTTGCTGTTTGTGGAAAAGATGATGTGATACGGGAAGAACGTAGATTTAATGAGGTTGGCAGCCTGTTATTGATTGAATTGTTGCGGTTGGGTTGTGGGTACGTGGACTTCACTGTACTGTTGTTTGTACTTCTGTGTATGTTTAAAAATGCTTTCGGCCTCCCAGGTGGAGCTAGTCGTAAGGAGCCCACCTGCCAGGGCAGGAGGCGCAAGAGGCACGGGTGCAGCCCCCGGGTCGGGAAGACCCCGTGGAGGAGCGCATGGCGACCCGCTCCAGGACTCTTGCCTGAGAGTCCCATGGACAGGGGAGCCTGGCGGGCTACAGTCCCTGGGGTCGCACAGAGTTGGACACAACTGAAGTGGCTTAGCACGCATACAAGAATGCTTAAATTTTTAAAGCTCTGTTTATTTAGAATAGTCAATCACGAGGAGTCTCTCTGTTCTTGAATGCTACTTAAAAGTAGAACCAGCCTTCATTTTCTATGCTGGAAGCACCCTCGATTTCAAGTGTCACGGCCTAGTTATACCAGTAGCCCTGTGTTTTAATTTCCCAGTCTGGGCCTTACGGCAAAGCAGAATGACTGAACCAGCAGGCTGGAATCCCACAGCCTTGAACTCTGGTTCTAGCTACTAGCTTTGTAACCAAAGTCTGGGTTTCTGATCACTTAGCTTCTCTGATCTATAAATGTTGATTGATCATTTCTCCGTTTGCTCATTGAGCTTTCATAAAGATAAATCAAGATACCATTAAGTCTGAAAATACTTCTCAGTAACTCTCTGACTGTCAGAATTTACCTATGTTAGAGTGCCTCTCATAGTATATTAAGTTGACAGTTTACTCACGGCTTCTCTGTATCTTAGACGCCTGAGGGTCTGTCCTCTTTATCCTATGTTTTTAGCCCATAGTGCCTGGTACATTGTAAGCATCTGAGTATTTGTAGAATGAATACCGATGTTCTATCATGTATCTTGCTCTGTATTTGAGAAGTGATTTTGTACCCTTGGTTCACACAAGTAATGATGTTCCTGTGCGAGTGGAAAAAATTCTCAGCAGTTACCATGGAATCCGCTGCTGAGATGCTGTCGGGCTCCTCTGTTACACCTTGCCTGGGGCAGTGAGCACCCCTCCGCCCCTGCCCACTCGGGTGCAGCTGAAGCATCAATCAGCAGACTGACGGCCTGTCCGTTCTGTCCTCTGGCAGGTGCTGCCGTGCCTGTTGAGTCCCTTCTCTCTCCTCCTCTACCATCTTCCACCAGTGACTGTCACCAGCCTTCTGCAGCAGCTGATGAACCTACCTCAGAGTGCAGCGGCCCCAGCTCCGTCCAACCCGCACCTCTCTGCCGTGCTCCAGAACAAGGTGAGCCCTGAGCCCTGCGAGCCTTCTCGGTCCGAGGTACGGGTACACATGGCTGCTGTGGCCGTCGTGGCGGGAAACAGGAGGGTGAGGGGGTTGCAGCTGTAACCTCAGCCGGGAGCTCCATTAAGCTCGTGGTGACAGAAGCTGGAGATGGCAGTGGTTTTCACAAGGCGGTGCTCTGTACCCCACGTGGAGGAAGCCCAGTCCGTGTTGGGGTGCAGACTCCTTTGGTCCCCTGCTGTGCTATCCCAGCAGCGGCCGCCATGCTTGCGTCCTCAGTGGCGTGGAGTTTAGAGCCCACTCTGCATCAGGAGGAGAGGTGGGTTAGAGGGCTGAAGGGTCGGGGGGCTGGCCGCCTTACTTGGACCTCTCCCCGGGGCTCTAACCACCAACTTCTACTTAATCTCAATGGCCAGCTCGTAGTCTCATGCCATACCCGAGTGCAGGGAAGGCTGGAAACATCTGAGTTCACGCCATTGTCACCACGGGTGAAGTCAGATCTAGTAGGAAGAAAGAGGATTAGGTAGGTAATGAGTGGTCTTTGTCACAAGACATCCCAGTTCACATTTCGTTTCTATCAGATTAAAGGTCCAGAGACTCCCAGGAGTCAATACAGGAGGAGAGCGGTGAGCTTTTAGACAGAGCAGGTTCCACTCCTCCTCGGCTGCGTCCTGGGTTTGTGACCGTAAACGGATCATTCCACTTTGCTGAGCTGGTTTCCTGATCTGTAGAGTGGAGGTGATGTCAGGTCACGTAGATGAGCAGGCAGCAGTGAACATGCAGTTTAATGCTGGCGCTCACCTGGGACCATCCGTTACCGTAAAGGGACAGGGAGGCCCCACCTGAAACCTGGAGAGCCTGGCTGGAAGGGCAGTGAGCGCCTCAGAGACGGAGAGGGCAGCGGGGCCTTGGGACGCGAGACGGGTCCCGAAGCTGTGTGCCTTCCGCGTTATTCGGTCCCTTAGCTTTAATTTTGATAAAGGCAGTGCAAAGGCCTGAAGGCAGATGAGATGATGTGACCTGCTGTTTTTCTGACAGTGACGTGAAGGGACCTTTGTGGAAAGGCGAGGGTGTCCTCTGTGAGGTGGACTCAGACGGGGCTGGAGTCCCAGGACCTGCCCGCTGCCCTTCCTGGGCCCTGACAGCCATGACCCGTGCGTCCAGCCGTGTTTGCGCCCCTTAGAGCTCATGTTCCCTGCTCTTCCTGCCCACGGAGTGAAATAAATATTCACATGTTAACAGTCCTAGATATGGCGGATGGATCTGCTTATCGTCTCTCTCTTTTTATCTTTCAAACTCTCATTAACATCCTCTAAGCCTTTATATTTCCAGATATGTATGTCATTTTTTAAGGAAATGTTTTCTTCATAGCCTAATCATTCCATTTCCCTTTCTTTGTATATTTTCCCACAGGGCTTTAACACCTGTTTTCTTAATTCAAACTCTATTTTTAATTTTTTTTGTTTTTGTTTTTTTCTATAAACTTTAATTTTCTATATCAAAATTTGTCTTCTTGTAACTTTCCCTTCTATTTCTGTTCTAGTAAATAGGAGAAAAGCTAACCCTCCCCCCGCCATCTTGTGGCAGGGAAGAGTCCGCTTTTCATCAAAGGGTGGGATGGGGGCTCCCGTTGCCCTTGAGAGAGCCTGAGCTGCCGAGTCAGGAGGGACCCCTCTGCGCGGTGGGGGGTGCCCGCATCCAGCGCCGCCCCCTCGACCGCCTGGCCCCGGCCGTCGGCGCGGTGTCTAACACCCCCTGTCTCCTCTCACAGTTTGGCCTGTCCCTGCTCCTCCTCGTCCTGANCGTCCTGAGCCGCGGGGAAGACCTACAGAGCTCAGACGCCACTTCAGAACCGGCGCAAAGCAGCCCGTGGTCAGTCTGGGCCGTGTTTCTTCTTTGAAGTTCTTTCAGGCCCGCTTGTTCATTCCTTTTCTTACACTACTGTTACTGTCGGTTTTCCCTGTTAGGACGGAGGTGATGTTCGTGGCAGCCCGAGAACTTTTGCGGATTCCCCAGACGGGCCTGGCCAAGCCAATCTCTACACCCACGGACCTAGTGTCCCTCTTTTCTCGTTACGTTGACCGACAGAAACTGAACTTGCTGGAGACAAAGCTGCAGTAAGTTGGAAACAGGAGAATTCCACATCTCATGGAAGCTGGCACTTGAGAAGTTGCGTTGAGGAGGTTGGGGGTGAGAGGGCGTGAGCCGTCGTGAATCCCGTGGAAGAGATTAAAGGCTTCTGTGAAATGCACGAGGGTGGCTGGGTGTAGAGCACTGTGGCCTCAGCAGGGCCTCCCAGTGGAGTACAGCTGGGGCCCAGATCCCGCGGTTCCAGTCGGAGAGGCCACACGGGGCTGGGGCTCTGGTGCCGATGACGGCTCTCTGAACTCATTCACACAGGTCTCCTCTCTCTCTTTGTGCCGTAGGCTAGTTCAGGGGATACGGTAAAGGCCTCCACGCGCGTCCTGTGCCTCCTCTTGGCTGCCTCCCGCTCTGCTGCCATCGCCCATGGAGTGTGGTTCTAAACGAGGGAGGGAAGGTAGCTCACTCCCCAGAGCGTCTGGTGGGACCGAGTCTGCTCCCAGGGGCTGTCTCTGAACGAGGTGCCGCCCACTGCTCTGTGAAGTGTGGCTGGGCTCACACTTGCGCCGGCTTCTTACCTTCTGTGTGCCAGTCCTGCATGGCCCACGTTCCTCGAGTCCTCTCCATCCTGCCTTTTCTTTGCCCTTGAGACACGAACATAACCTCTCCCTTCATCTCCCCACCACCGCTCCAGCTCAGAGTAGGTTGTAGCCTGCACAGAATTCCTTCCCTCGTGGCCCCTTGTTACTATGACTGTAGGAAAGCTGATGAAGTAGAAATATAAATATATATGCGCACACACCCCGATACGTCTGTTTACGTGGTCTCCAAAGGGTCCTTAAAGAACGAGTTTAGACTGAAATTTAGTTGGCACACCATTCCTTCTCTAACCACACCCCAGCTGATGTGTTTTTAATCTGTTCCTCATCCATCTTCTGATAATTTGATGGGTTCTACTTGTTCTAATAAAATGTAGGGTATGCAGCACGTGTAATAAACTCAGCGCGCTCAGTGGCCGGTGCCCAGCCCTCAGCTGAGCTGTTCCTGTCTCCTCCCCACTCCTTCGGTTCTGTGTGCCTCAGTGGAAGCGGCACACGGTTAGCCTTGGTCCCGCTCCGGCCGCGGGTGCTTGAGCCCGTGCCTTCAGGTGCGCGGAGGCTTGCGGGAGCGCGGGCCTGGAGCCTGCTTCCACAGCGCAGCTTCAGCGCACTCGCTCTGTCTTCCTGAGACCGCTGCAGTAAGCCATGCTCTGAAGTCCCCTTCCCTGTCTGTACTTGGTGTCCTGGGGGGGACCTCCGCACCTCCCCATGGGAGTGCAGGCCGCCGCTCCGCCCCTCGGTTCCTCCGCTCAGCAGGCGGAAGCGCTGCCCTAGCCCCTTGGTCTCGCCTGCAGCCAGGGCCTGGGTCTGCGTCCGGGGGTGGGGGGGGGCACCGCCTGCATCCCTGTCACCACCCTCTACCCCTCTGTAGTCACCCAGATGAGGGCCCAGGTCCCTGGTGATGCCAGCCCTGAGCAGACAGCATCTGATTGATCTCACCCGCCTGTCCTGAGCACACCTTTCTGCTCTCACCTTTCTGAATGTAGTGGGGAGGGGGACAGGTTCCGGTATTTAATACGCGAATGAACGTTTTGCACATAAATGTATTGTACAGCAGTGAGGCCCTCCGCTCCAACCGGCTGTCCTATTCTCCGCCTGTACTTCTCCCGGCTCTGCCCCGTTCTCCTGCTCCCCTCTGCCATCACCCCCTGCCTTCCCTTCACAGCCAATCAAGTGAAGGCTCGACGATTCTCTCTTCTCTTCTGTGCTTTTATCTTTTTTGTTTGGTTTTAATTAATTAAAAAGTTTCTAAATTTACATTTTTATAGGGTATTGTAAATAAAAACAAATTGTATACTTGAAAAAAAAATGTGCCAACATTCCTGCTTGTTTCTCCTGAACATGCCTTTTAACGTGTTTATAGCGTATTCAGATAGGTCAGCAGACCTCTTGGTGCTGGGGATTGGCGAGGATGGCATCACCTGATGTTTTCTCTCTCGTGTTGTCATAAGGGAGACAGATAAAGGTCTTATGTTTGCATAACTCTCCTTAAAAAGCCTGGGGCGGGGGCTCCCCTGACGGCTCAGTGGCTGGAGCTGCAGCCCCAGTGCAGGGAGGCGGGTGTGACCCCGGGTCCAGTCCCGTGGCCACGGTACATGCATGCGCACTTTAAAAGAAAAGCCGGGATGCTTTCAACAGTCGCTGCCCGCACCCCCCCCCCCCACCGCCACTTTTAACTGCAAAGCAGAAATAGAAAATTCAGTGGGTAGACCGCGGTTCACCTTCCTCGTCTCTTGGCAGCTGAGAGTTTAGTTAAGAACCTTCACAAAGCCTAGTTTTAACTTAAGCTGCCTCATGGTTAGTATTTCCTTAGCTCTCACTTATATCTTCTCAGAAGAGGTAAGAAAACATTGGTGATTCTTTGTAGTAAATTCATGTTAGCTATTTCAAACTTACCACAGCATCATTTGTAATAGGAAAATTAGAAATAACCTAAATGCTTACTAGTGGCTAAGTGATAATCTATGTGATATGTACAGGTTTAATATTCAATCATGAAAAGTGTTTATGGTCTAGTATGGGGGAAAGCAGAAAGCATATATGCTTGGAATGCAGTTCTTTTATGAAAATGTGTATGTGATGGAGAAGAAATTGGGAGGATATGCTTCCCAGGTGGCTCAGTGGATGCAGGAGATAGAGATTGAAGCCCTGGGTCAGGAAGATCCCTGGAGGAGGGCACGGCAGCCCGCTCCAGTACTCCTGCCTGGGGAACCCCGTGGACAGAGGAGCCTGGGGGCTGCAGCCCGTGGGGTCGCGGAGAGTCGGACGCGACTGAGCGAGAGCAGTGCTCCCGCAGGTGTTCGCCTAAAGACGTGCGTCTCTCAGTGGCAGGACTGTGGGGAGCTTCCCTTTGCTTTCAGTTTTCTCCAGCTCTTCCTTAGAGAGCAAGCATTGCTTATATTCTGAGAAGAAATACTGTTTTTGAAGAGCTTAGTTACATCAGAAAGCACTTCGAGTATGAAGTTGAGTGTCAGTCAGTCCTTCACGTGTATATGACTTCATGTGGGCGCGGGGAGCGGAAGGAGTACAATCCCGGGTGCTTGGAGGGCGGTGGCTGCCTCTAAGGGGGAGGCTTGTGGAGGAGTTTGTGTGTGGGTGATTGTTCCTCATTTGCATTGTCCAGACTGTCTTCAGTATGTATCGATATTACAACCGAAAGGGGGTTATTCTCTAAACACTGCTAAAGGCCGTAGCCCCTACTTTCTAGTGGTAAGTGCTGGTATGAAAAGAACGTCTCATCTAGTTGTGCTTGGTTTCAGAGCCAGTGTGTTTAACTTTGAAAGATGAATGTGCTGAAAAAAATTTGAAAGCACGGCAGTTATCCTGTGAGGTGTGGTCAGGTGCTACGCTGTTAGACACTTTAAATTCCCCTGTTAAACAGTTGAGGAATCACAGAGCCACTTTAAGTCCAAGCCATATCTCCCAGTGAGTTTCTATATTTACAGAAATTGCATTTTTTTCTCACTGACTGCTGAATCAAAATGGATGGGTCTCCGCTCCATCCACACAGAAAATCTGCTCAGGTCCGTTGTGGCCTGAGTGTCAGCCAGCTGGCTTTCACCAGAGCTGCCCTGTCTCAGGAAGGCCACGATGACCTTCCGAGTTTGACGCAGACCACCGACTGCCCTCTCCCTGTGGCGAGCAGTGAAGTCCTTTGTGTGCAAAGTCCAAGTGAGGAAGGAGTGGAAGGCGTCTTACACTTCTCCTCACCCAACTATGTTTAAGTATGTTGGCACTGTGACCCTTAAGAAAGTAAAATGGGTTTTCAGGCAGCACGTCTAGTGTGTTAAGGCCACAGGTAGCGTAGTTTTGGCCATTAACCTTCTTGAAGCAGAGGCGCAGTTGTGAATAGATGGCAGGTTACCTAGCAGCCTCAGCTTTGCCCTTTATCTTGTGAATGTGGCGTGAAAGACTGTTCCAAGGAGCCTGCTTACTCACCATGAGTCTAAGCTCTGCAGTTCAGCCAAGTTCATTCTCCAAGGTAACTGTCAACCGAAGTCAAACCCGAGACCTGGGTGATCAGTGATGTGTGTGCTCTCCCTGCTGTGAGTAGAGCATCTCTTACGTGGCTTACGATTTAGTGCCCATCTAAGGGATTCCACCACCCCCGCCCCAGAAAAGCCCTGGCTGACAGTCTGGTACGTTGTCCTCCAAGTGGTTGCTCGATGCACATAGACGCTGGACCTTTGCTGACGCACCGTGTCCGTGCAGAGAGGCACCTCTGTTTGTTTCCCTGATGCGTGGTGTTCCGCCGCATGCCATAGTCTGACTGCTCCCTGCTACTGGATTCCACCCTCAGGCAGTTCCTGCCAGGTCATTCTTGCTCATCGAGCGGTGGCCGTTCAGTCGCCCAGCCGTGTCCGCCTCAGTGCGACCCCATGGACTGCAGCACGCCAGGCCTCCCTGTCCTTCACCATCTCCTAGAGCTCGCTCAGACTCATGTCCATTGAATCAGCGGTGCCATCCAACCACCTCATCCTCTGTCGTCCCCTTCTCTTCCTGCTGTTAATCTTTGTGACATCAGGGTCTTCTCCAGTGAGTCAGCTCTTCGCATCAGGTGACCGTAGATACTGGAGCTTCAGCTTCAGCATCAGTCTTTCCAATGAATATCGAGGGTTGATTTCCTTTTGGACTAACTGCTTTGATCTTGCAGTCCAAGGGACTCTCAAGAGTCTTCTCCAACACCACAGTTCAAAAGCATCAGTTCTTCGGTGCTCAGCCTTTGTGGTCCAGTTCTCACAGCCCTACATGACTCCTGGAAAAAGCATAGCTTTGACTATACAGACCTTTGTCAGAAAAGTGATGTCTGCTTTTTAATATGCTGTCCGTGTTTCTGTAGCTCTTTTATAGTGTAGGGAGAGCACTGACATTCGCTTTTTAATTCAAGTCTTCTCTATTACCCTTTGAAATGTTAGAATGGGCAGCTATAATTGTACAGTACCCAAACGAGATTAGCAAGACCATCCAGCTAATAAGTGCTCCGGTTTAAGATTTAGACTGGAAGTTTTCAAACTCCATATCCAGCATCGTGGCTACAAGAAGGCTCCTGCTTCTGGATAAATGTTTCATGTAGTAGCAGCTGAGGAGCTGCAAGCATTTAAGGACACATCTGCAAACTCTTCTGACTGGGCTTTAATGCCTTCATTTCCAGTAGGCAGATTAAATAATTCCCTCCGTGTAGTTCAAAAATGTGACTCAGGTTTTAACTATCGAGGTCCATTACAATATATAAGGATCAGAATTTCAGAAAGGCAGCTGTCAGGCATCTGTGTGGTCCTTTTGGTTTAAGCATTTTGAAGAGGAGATTTTAAAAAAGATTTGCTCCCACACTTCCATCTCAGCAATTGGAAATGCATTGTTTATATGGGATATATGCAGCCCCAGGCGATTGGCTCACTCGTCAGTCCCCTGCATCCAGACGGGAGCTCCACGGATGCGCCAGTCCTCATTCCCGTCCGCGCCCCAGTTCCCAGCACACTGGCCACAGCAGGCAAGCATCCCGCTGGCATCTTTTCATACGATAGTTGGGCCACAAAGAGACAGCTTGACGGGATTATTCAGATCTTCAAAGCCGAGAGGACAGACCTTAATGGCCTGAACTCATCTGCGTGTGCAACATTCCAAACGGCACTGTCACTCGCTTAGCACAGCAACCCTGAGGTCCGAAACAATTTGATACAGTAAGTCCGGCAAGCTCATGAGTGTCCAGCGTTCCCGGGCACAGAGGTGACAGAGGCTGTGCTCTGGGGGTAGTTGGTGCTAAGCGCTAAGAGGACAACAAAAGAGGATGAAGGATGGAGACTGATGGGGGATCTGTACTGCAGACAGAGGCCAGGAAGGCCTCGATGAGAAGGCGGTGTTGAAGCGGACACGTGCACACTGAGAAGACGACGGCCAAGCACAGGGCTGGGAGGAGCATCCCAAGCAGGATGAGGGAGCTGACCTCTGCCCGAGATGAGAATGGGCGGGGAGTTCTCAGGACCGTGACAGGTTAATGTCGCTGGAACGGAGTGGCCACACTGCCTTGAAGGGCTTTACTCACATTGCCGTGGGAAGCCTTTGCAGAGTCTCTTAAGGGAAAGCTTGGCAGAGTTTTTAAGGAAAAGGACAAAACTATTTTTAAAAGTCACTTTGCTGGGTAGGGGCTGGGGAGGAATAAATTAGGAATTTGGGAATAACAGGTGCACACTACTGTATAAAATAGATTTAAAAAAAAACCCTACCATGTGGAACAGGGAACTACGTTCAATATCTTGTAATAATCCATAAGGGGATAGAATGCGAAGAAGGTGTAAGTGCATGTGTGGATGTGTACGTATGCGTGCGTCTGCTTCAGTTTGCTGTGCAGCAGAAGCACCACTGTGCATCCCCACCGTTCAGCAACGGCAGCGACGCCCAAGCTGCAGGGCTAGTGCCCTGCCTCGGCGTGACCGTCTTTGGGGACAGCGCCTTTGAAAGGGGTGGAGGGGTAGTCAGGGAGTTTGGGGTGGATGTGTACACGCTGCTGTATTTAAAACGAATAACCAACAGGGACCTACTCTGGCACAGGGGACTCTGCTCAGTGTTCTGGTCCAGCCTGGATGGGAGGGCAGTTTGGGGGAGGATGGACCCATGGCTATGTGTGGCTGAGCCGCTTTGCTGTTCACCTAAAACTCACATTGTTAATCAGCTACACGCCAATGCAGAATAGAGAGTTCAAGAGAACAAAAATTAATTTGAAATGAAGTCACCAGAAAATAAACGAAGTCATTAGGGTGAGTTCTAGTCCAGTATGAGCAGCGGTGCTGGGGGCACGGGGAGCCTGCCTGTGAAGACCCCAGAAGACGGCCCTCTCCACAGCGAGCCGTCGGGAGAAACCGGCGCCGCTCACACCTGGACTTCAGATGTCCAGCCGCCAGAACCGAGGAAACACACTTGCGCTGGTAAGCCGCCCTGTCTGTGGCGCTTTGTTATGACAGTCCTGGCAAACTAGCAGGTGTCATATATCTTATCAGCGACTCTTTAATTCTTAAAAATCCGCTGGATAGTAGAAGAATATATGTCCAGCTGTTAACAACGGTCATTTCTAGAAGGTGTGGTTAAGGAGAGTTTTTGTGTTCTGTATCTGCATTTCTGAACCCTTGTATCTTTTATAGTGAATAGATTTTGGCTTGTATTTAATGGAAGGAAAGGGAGAGAGCATGGACATGATTTGTCCAACGCTGTAGTGAGGGAGTGGCAGGAAAGAACACCTGCATCCCTTCGCAGCCATTTCCCAACATTTCTCCATCCAACAGGAGCAGACACCTTGTGTGGAACTTCCAGGAATGCTCCTTAAAAGAAAGGAAATACCTGTTTGTCCCCCTTCTTTCCTCTCCTTGCTGCCTAGAATGCAGTCACGACGGCTGGAGCCCCAGCCGCCGCCACCTTGGGGCAGAGATGACCTCAGCAGCAGCAACGGTGGCCAGTGGAGCAGAAAGGAGGGGCTGTGCCGGGAAGGCTCCTGGGAGCCTCCAGGCCGACCCCGCGCTGCCCGCCCCTGCGTGCCGTTTACTGTGATCTTTTAAATGTCTTCAGGTGCGAGAATAAACTCTGATGTGTCTAAACCAACATAAACTGGGCCTCTGTCCCCGGTGACTCGGCGGCGAGTGTCCATCTGCAGTGTGGGCGGCGCAGGAGACAGGTTCAGTACCTGGGTCGGGAGGACCCCCGGAGAAGGAAGTGCGCCCACTGCAGCGTGCTGCCTGGAGAATCCCGTGGACAGAGCAGCCTGGTGTGCGCAGTCTGGGGTCACAACGCGTCGGACACGACTGGCGCTCCTGCACCCGTCCTTGCGGGTAAGCCTGACCTGGGTCCCTGCAGGCTTTTCAGCCGTTCAACTCGAGGGCTCATTAAGTGCTACTGGGGAAAACGCTTTTGAATGATCTTTTTAAAAAAAGTATTACAAATTTGCAGGAGCTCTTCACGCACAGCCTCCGTTCTCTGAAGTACAGTGCGTGATTAGCCGGTGTGAGATGGAAGGCTCCGTGTAGCCTGAAGAGGATGGTTAAAACATCAGTATATGCCCTGGGAGAAACGCGAACAGGGCCAGGCTAGTGATACTTTTCAAAGATAAAAGTATCACTGTAGTTCTGTTACATCTAAACCAAACGCCAGTTAGTTGTGTTTATGGCTCGATTTAATTCTTTGAATAGTTTCTGTCCTTAAGAAAAGACTCCCAGGCACCAGTTACATGAAGCCTGCCAAGGCTGAAGGCCTTTTTGCATCTATGTTGGAATGCTGGCTTTGCTTTTATAAGATATTTTGCTTGTTTGATTCTCAGCTTTTAAAATTGTAGATGGGGTGGTAAAACAACTGGAACAGTGACAAAGAATAAGTGAAATTACGTTTGTAGAAGTGCTCAACACGCAGTAAAACTTGATGTTCCCTCGCTTTACTAATCTGCTTGTACTTCATATGAAGTTCCAGTATTTCCAGGTTTGTCATACCCCTTAGGAAGATGTGTGTGGGGTCCCACTTGGATGAGTTATGTTGTGCTGTAAATATAGACTTGTGGTAATGAATACAGTAAGGCCCCTACATAGGAACCTTTAAGTTGTGAACTTTCAAAGACATGAATGTGCCCAGGGAAGCGATGGAGAGAGACAGGAGGAAGAAGAAGAACCCAGGAGATTCAGGACAGGAAATGGCCAGGGGATTGCCTTGGTTTGAGCCATGGTGTTAGTTTCTTGGGCCCAGGACCCAAACGTAGAACGGTGCACGAAGGCTGCTGCAGCCGCGCAGAATGCAACCCAGCACTGCCGCATCATCTAAGATGAGGAAGAGAGACCCCACAGCCCTGGGTTGTTCTCAAGAGGCAGACGTGGAACTGAATCCAGCGAGGAACCAGGGCCTGTGCCGTCAGGGTCAGGCATGAGCACGCTTGCAGCTCGCCCCCCGACTCCTGCTGCTGCCCACCCTTCAGCTCTGCCTTCTCCGCCCCCCGTCTGCCTCCTCCATCAGTGACTCCTCCCGCCTGTTCGCTCGATGCCAGCCCCCATGTGCCAGCTGTTGTTTACTACTGTACTGGAGAAGGAAATGGCAACCCACTCCAGTACTCTTGCCTGGAAAATCCCGTGGATGGAGGAGCCTGGTAGGCTGCAGTCCGTGGGG
>SJYQ01094567.1:0-14328 GCA_006410935.1 Redunca redunca
GTCCCTCCCCCACGTCAGGGCTCTGGGTTCCTGGGCCGCCTCTCCTCCAGCGATCCTCTGCCCTCCCTCAGTCACTCATGCCAGTCTCACCTCTTGCATCCTTGTCATTCCAGCCCCACCACCAGTCTCAGCCTTATACCCCACTCTCTGACCACCATCTCCCTGTCCAGCTCCCTGCCATCCAAAGCCTGTGACGCCACTGGAACTGCTGGCCCGTTTCTCTGACCTGCACCCCTCATCACAAACACACCCTCTCACACTTACTCTTTCTTATTTTCAGTTATGGTAAAACATACTGCTATGATTTTTCCAGTAGTCATGTACAGATGTGAGAGTTAGACCATAAAGAAGGCTGAGCGCCCAACAATTGATGCTTTTGAACTGTGGTGTTGGAGAAGACTCTTGAGAGTCCCTTGGACAGCAAGGAGATCCAACCAGTCCATCCGAAAGGAAATCAACCCTGAATATTCACTGGAAGGACTGATGCTGAAGTTGAAGCTCCAGTACTCTGGCCACCTGATGCAAAGGGCCAACTCACTGGGAAAGACCTGATGCTGGGAAAGATTGAGGGCAGGAGGAGAAGGGGATGACAGAGGATGAGATGGGTGGATGGCATTACTGACTCAGTGGACATGAGACTGAGCAAATTCCAGGAGATGGTGAAGGACAGGGAAACCTGGCGTGCTGCAGTCCAAGGGGTCCCAGAGTCCAACATGACTTAGCGACTGAACAACAAAAAACACACATAACGTAAACTTTACCACTTTAACTTCCCTTGCACATACTCTTGGCGCTCTTATTTAAGAGTTAAACCGGCTTTATCAACTCCTCCCCTGCACTCTAGGACCTGATGTGGCTGGAGAAGACACACCACTGCAACGACCTGGTCCCACTGTCATTTCTGGAGCTCGGACTTCAGCTGGCCTCATCTTGCCCACTGCCCCCCTCCTTCCCTAAACCATCAGGTCCTTCCCTGCTCTCAGTCCCCTATGTAAGTTTTCCACATCTTCTTTCTCCTCCAACCTCCTCCTCCCTCCCAGCTGGTGCCCTTGTTTCTCACTTCCCTGAGAAAAGAGAAGCTTGTGAAGAACTTCCAGAGATCCCACCATATCCTCCCACCTCCTGGCAATCGCTCTCCTGGTTCCTGCAGCTGACTTTTCTGTGCTCCCACCTAAACCCGGCCATCCCCCTGCATATGAGCTGCTGTCCCCCGTCTGGCACACTCTGGGCCGTGGCTCCAGCACTTCAGCCCTGTACCATGTTCCTCTTCCCTGCCCCACAATCATTCCTTGGAGATCTCATCCATCACCCAGTCTCAGAGTTGTAAATACCTTCTCTATGTTGACAACTCCCCAAGTTTTCCTCCAGCCCATTTTCTCTCCCAGTCCTTAGACTCATGCAGTGTCTATGCACACACTGTCAGTTCCACCTGGATCTTGAATAGATTCGGCCACAACGAAAGCCCCGCTCTCGCACCTCAAATGTGGCTCGCCGCCCACCCTCCTCACCCTGCTTCCCACTGCTCCAGCCCGCAAGCTGGGCACATCCTGGAATCCTGTCTTTTTCTCCCATCCCACATCCAATCAGAAGGCAAGTCTTGTTGGCTCTGCATCCAGAACCCAGTGCTGCTCGTGTCTCCACGGCTCCCAGCCTGCTCCAACCCATGAGCAGTGAATAAGCTGGCTTCCAACCTGGCCCCCAGTGGTCTACCCTCAACACACAACCAGAGGGGTCCTTTAGCAAAGGAAGTCAGATGCCATCACTTCTGCCCCCACAAACTGACCCCCCATCTCATTGCCAGTGAGGGCCGAGTCCTGGGGGGTCACCCCTCCTAGCTCCCTCTGTGTCCTTCTCCCGCACCCCCTCCCTCTTCTCTCCGCCCCGGCCAGACACTCCAGGCCCTCGACACTCCTGAAGCTTGGAGCCTGCTGTTCCCTCTGCCAGGAACATGTTTTCTCCAGCTAACACTATCGCCTCTCTAAAGTCCTTGTTTGAATGTCCCCTTCTCAATGGGACGCTTCTGTCCACCCTGCTAGAAGCCTCCCTTCCCCCTCTCCCTCCCCACCTGCACATTCTTATCTCTTTCATCCTCCTGGGTTTCTTTCTGAAGTCCTGAACACCTTTCTTTGTCCTGTATCATCTACTTATTTAGTACCTTAGCCTTGCTCTTCTCTTTGCCCCGTTAGAATGTAAGCTCCACAAAGACCAGGATCTTGATGTCCTGTGTGTGGATAAATCCCAAGTATCTGGCACATGGCAGAGACTCCAATATCTCAGGTATTAGGGGCTCAGTCGGGTCCGACCCTTGTGACCCCATGGACTGTAGCCCACCAGGCTCCATGGAATTCTGCAGACAAGAATACTGGAGTGGGTAGCCATTCCCTTCTCCAGGGGATCTTCCCAACCCAGGGATTGAACCCGGGTCTCCTGCATTGCAGGCAGATTCTTTACCAGCTGAGCCACCAGGGAAGCCCCAATATCTCAAAGGTGTGAGTAATAAGAACCCACTCCAAGTCTGCTCAGGATTTCCAGTGTGCTTCCAAACACTGGGCAATGTTACAATCTGTGCTTGGGGTTAGCAGGATTAACAGCAACAACATCAGCTCAAGCACTTTCATTAACTGGTCTAACTGAAAGGTCTAACTGTCCTGTGGGTGCTGGGATTCCCATTCTAGAGATGAGGAAAGGGAGGCGCTAAGAAGGTATGTGACCTGCCCAAAGCCACTATGCTGTTCTAGGGCTGGGACTGCAGAGCGGGTCTCCCAATGTCAAGGTCCCTCCCTGGCTTCTCCCCTTCACCTCAATCTGCCTCTCTGATGTCCCTTTGAGGAGAGCCTTCCTGCTGGGGACATACACACACACACACACACACACACACACACACACTCCTCCACCTTCCCCGAACACCTGTTTTTTAAAGAAGGAAATCAAGATCCCCAGAGGCCTGCACATTTAAGCTGAATTACCCTCAATTATCTTTTAAAATGCACTCTCCAAAAATCTCAAGCAGAATGTTTCAAACACTGGGAATATAAATTCCAGAAAACTTGCCATCAAGGTGTCTAAAATTCATGTCAGTGTGTTGGAGGAAGTTGTGTTAGTTCCTGTGTATGAATTACCTTTTAGACAAAATAATGAATCCTAGTTAAACTCTGAACAAGCCCCTGGCTCCTTGCTCCTGTAGGTGGATCAGTGGGCCTTCAGAGGTTTCTGGCTGGACAGATGGATGCACACGTGTGCATCCATGGAGCTCCTGGTTGGGACCCACGCACACGGTCTGCCATGTTGGGATGGCTCCATGTCCTCCGGGAATCACCCCAGGTGCTTCCTTTGGGAACACGTGGTTACCTGCCCACAGGCCCTGGGCAGCCCCAGTGCCACCTCGTCCTGCCTTCCTGATACCACTCGATGGTCATGGGTATGGAGAACCCAGAGGGTCCAATCTGGTCTAAGAAGGTAGGAGAAATGATCTGAGCAAAAGGCAGAAGTCTCCATCTGTGTGCAGAGGGCCCGAGGTTTCTTGGGGAACCAGGCAAAAGTATGTGGGATTGAGAGACAATGGTCTAGGAGGCCCGCCCATGATCAAGGATGTCATGGCCAAAGCCAGGCTGGGCCCCTCGCATGTCCCCACACAGCGCAGCCCGGATGTCTCTGGGGCTCCAACAGCTGCTCATGAAGCCCCACAATGGGCCAGGCAGGGGAAGACAGAGTGGGTGGTCTCAGGGCCTGGACCTGATTGGGACATCACTCCTGGTTTCTGCAAACCTGTGTAACAAGGCCAGCAGGTGCCCTCACCCCCCACCTGTATAGTGTATCCCTTCCAGGTAGCCCCTCGGCCTGCCCTGACCCATGCCCTTCTCCCAGATCTGGGCACTTGCCTGGGCCACAGAAAGCCACTCTGTCCTGGGCCAGAGCTGTGATCATGGGGCCTTACTGCCCTGCCCATTGCTCCATCTCTTCTGGGGTCCTGTCCTCCCCCAGGCCCTGAACCCACTGCCCTGGGTGAGGTCTCTGCAAGCTCCTCAGCGTGATGGCTCCAAGCTTGGACTCAAGAACGGGGCTTCTCACCTGTGGCACTGTGGACATTTAGAGGCTGGATAATGCTTTATTGTGGGCTTCCCTGGTGACTCAGATGGTAAAGAATCCACCTGCAGTGCAGCCAATGCAGGCTCAAACCCTGGGTGAGGAAGATCCCTTGGAGAAGGGAATGGTACTCACTCCAGTGTTCTTGTCTGGAGAATCGCATGGACAGAGGAGCCTGGTGAGCTGTAGTCCACGTGATCGCAAAACAGCTGGACATGACTGAGTGACTAATAAACACACACTGCTTTCCTGTGGGGGCTGTCGTGTATTGTATGACCTTAGGAGCATCCCTGGCCTCTCCAATAAATTCTACCAGTACGCTCCTCTCTCCACCTCTAGACACTGTCCTTTGTCCCTGGAGGGTGAAACTGGCCAGGGTTTCGAATCACAGCTCTAGAATCAGACAGTCTTGGGTTCATGCCTGGCTCAGCCTCTGCATGACCATAAATAAGTACAAGTCATTTGACCAGTCTGAGCCTCATATTCTCCGTCGGCAAGACATGGAGCCCATCACCTAACTCATGGTGGGTGTGAGCATTAAAATGAGGTCGTATACGTGGGCAGACCAGCACAGCATCTGGCGCAGAGTGAACTGTTAACGAAGTGCCTGCTATTCCTAGCTTCCGATGCCAAGCCTGCTGGACCTTGCGGGCTCGGCCACTGCCTGACCTCTGGGTCCTCCTGCCGACCACCTCCCAGCTAGGGGACTGCTGAAGACAGGAGCCCTCAGAGCCCCTCAGCTGCGGGCCACCAGGAGTCTCACAGGAGGGTAGCCAGGAGGGGTTGGCCAGGCAATTATTCACAGTGGCCCGGGAGCCACAGGGGAGTCTGGGTTCTACCCAAACCACTGGAAGCTTCTTTGATTGGAGAATGACCGTGAGTACACAGGGTGGGTCTGACACGAGAAGCCCGTGTAGAAAGTGGTTAGGGGAGGGGCTGCAGGGAAGGCGGGAACAGAAGACATTGAGAAGCTGCCACGAGTAGTGAATCAACTGGAAGGAAACCCATGAAGAGCCCATAAGGCTGCCTGTCGGGTCCAGGGAAGCTGAGGTTTGGGAGCTGCTGACGGAGGCATTTGAAGGACACACAGGGCCTCCCCACAAGCCCCGACTCCTGCCCCCCACTGCTGGCCCCTTCATGTATCCAGTGAGCCCCCACTCTGTGACGTCTTGTACGAGGTACCGTTGATTCACACACTGGACACAGCCTCGGCCCTCCAGGACTCTGAGTTTGAGGACTGAGTGGGAGCGGACAGGGCTGAAGGCATGGGAGACGGAGAAGTGCACGGCAGCTCCTGCCTTCAACGGCCAAAGCCTCAATGTGAGGAGGGGGGAGCGGAGGACCAGTGCACCCCACCCCAGAGCTCTGGGCTTCCTTAGGGAAAAGATTAGCAAATGCCCCCAAGAGCGTCCTCCTAGGAGGGCCTGTGGCCTGCTGGGGCCGCCGGCCCTGGTGACAGCGGTAGGGCCACCAGCAGCCACAGCCAGGCCCCAGGGTGACGGTGAAATCTGTGAGTTTCTGGGAGCTGCACCCAAACCCTGGCGGAGACAGTGCGGGCACCAGGGCGGAGCAGCGGCAGAGCTGCCCAAGGATGGGCTGTGGGCACCGCTGGGCCAGGTGCCCACAGGGGACCAGACTGCCCGCGTGTCTGTGGAAAAGAACCGCTGGAGGCCTTCCGCCACCTCCGCGTGTTTCCATGTGGAGCCGGGTGCAGAGCTGATGTCCGGCAGCCAAGAGGCCCAAGGGAGTCCGTGGTGGCGGCAAGTCAAACTGCCCCTCGGGGCCCTGGTTCCTCCTGTGGTGGGTGTGGCCCAGGTCACCTCCTGGAGGTTCTGGCCACCCAGCACTCATTATCTCCCTCCTCATAAGACAGGACGCCACCTTCTGAAGGGGATTCCCTGGTGGCTCAGTTGGTGAAGAATCTACCTGCAATGGAGGAGATGCAGGTTCAAGCCCTGGGTCAGGAAGATCCCCTGGAGAAGGGAATGGCTACCCACTCCAGTATTCTTGCCTGGAGAGTCCCATGGACAGAGGAGTCTGGCAGGACAGTCCATGGCGTTGCAGAGTCAGACATGACTGAGCGACTAAACCACCACCACCACCACCTTCTGAAGGCAGCTCTCAAAGTCCCCTGTTATGGGTAAATGGTGTCCCTCCCTCCACCGGTGGCTCAGAGGTTAAAGTGTCTGCCTAGAATGCAGGAGACCAGGGTTCGATCCCTGGGTCAGGAAGATCCCCTGGAGAAGGAAATGGCACCCCACTCCAGTACTCTTGCCTGGAGAATCCCATGGAGGGAGGAGCCTGGTAGACTACAGTCCATGGAGTCGCAAAGAGTCGGACATGACTGAGTGACTTCACTTCCCTCCATCCAGTTCCTTTGCTGGAGACCTAACCCCAGTACCTCAGAATGCCATCTTTAGAGATAAGGTCTCTAAGAAGGTGACCAAGTTAGAATGAGGTGGGTCACTAAGGTGTCCCTAATCCAATATGGCTGGTGTTATAAAACTGGGGAGGTTACGACAGAGACAGGCAGACACAGAGAAGACAACGTGAGGAGACACAGGCGGAAGGCAGTGGCCTGCCAGCCACGGAGAGAGGTCTGGAGCCCAGCCTTCTCTCACAGCCCTCGGAGGGAACCAGCCCTGCCCACGTCTTGGGCTTCCAGCCGCCAAACTGTGAGAGAATGCGTTTCCGTTGCGTTCCATTGCCCAGTCTGGCACTTGGTCATGGCAGGTCTAGCAAACTTACCCTCTCAACACTGCTCCTCACTATTCCTTGGGCTCCCTGCCCCCCTACCCAGACACTCCCCTCACAGCCTCTGGTTTGCCTGAAGCCACGGAACACAGGGTGCTCAGAACAGTGTGCTTAAATAAACGAGGTCCTACTGAATAGCCCAGGGCACAGCATCCTGGGATAAATCATAATAGAAAGTATATGAAAAAGATGAGAGTCCCCTGGAGGTCTGGTGGCTAAGGTTCTGCGCTCTCACTCCCGAGGGTCCGGGGTCAATCCTTGGTCCAGCAAGTAAGCAAGCCATGTGGTAAGGTCAAAAAAAAAAAAAAAAAAAGGATGGGTATACATGTATAACTGAATCACTTTGCTGTTCAGCAGAAATTATCACAACATTGTAAATCAATTCTACTCCAATAAAAAGTAAAAAAAAAAAACAAACGATGTGCTTATGAGCACAACACAGGGCAGGACCTGGGGGGCCGGGTGCTGCATCTGAGTCTTCATTCCACCACCTATTGACAGGAGGACAAAGGGCCAAGCTCTCTAGCCTCAGTCTCTTCACCTCTAAGATGGGTTCAGCATCATCTCCCCACTCTCATTGCGTTATTGTGAGTAGGAAAATAGGAACAAGAGGACATATGTGAAAATCATCTCTAAGTCACAGAGGACTGAATGAGGCCCTCACTGTTCGCAACACAGCAGTCTCTGTAAACACTCGCCCCACTTTGGGCTCGTACCAAATTTCCTGTCAATTAAAACCTTGACTCCCTTCCTGCTTTGCGACAAAACATCTCTCCCCATCCCATACTTCTAAAGTTGCCTTTTTTGGATTCAAGGATATTCCTCTTGTAAGAATTAAGCAGTTATTCCAGCTCAAGAGCTTTCGGATCTCAATTCTCTCATCCAATATATTTTCCCCCCTTGCCAGTTGAGCGTCATTCATAAATCCAGCAAGTGGGACCGTCTCTCCTCATCCAGATCTTTATGGAATGTACTGAAAAAGGCAAAGGACAACTCCTCTCTCCAAATGATCTACACCCCTTAGGCTTAGCCCTCAGTTGGCAGCAAATTTACTCAATCACAGTAATACCCAGTGATGTGCTGGAGTGTCACGTTGGTAGTTTAAAATCAGCTCTGGTAGGAGTATTTATGCCACAGAAATTAGCAGATGATACAAATCAGATTTCAGTTCCCCTTCCCACCCTGTCAAGAGCCAGTTGTAAATATTCACTAGCACACTGCTTTCAGGCCACCTGTGTGTGTCTTAGTCAAGCTACTGGGAGAAACTTTGTCAAGTGGTTTGGACTCCAAATGAACACATGAATCTTTATGGAGCTTAACAGCCAATAAAACGGTTCAATATTCCTGATTTAATTTGGTTCTTTCAACATCCCAGGAAATTAAAAGTCTGGCTTTTGCGACCCATTGGACTGTGGCCCACCTGACTCCTCTGTCTGTGACATTTTTCAGGCAAGAATACTGGAGTGGGTTGCCATTTCCTTCTCCGGGGGATCTTCCCAACCCAGGGATTGAACCAAGGTCTCCTTCATTGCAGCAGATTCTTTATCTGCTGAGCCATCCACAAATAGGTTTACTATTAGTGAAAAGTGAAAGTGAGTCGCTCAGTTGTGTCCAACTCTTTGGGACTCCCATGGACTATACAGCCCATGGAATTCTCCAGGCTAGACTACTGGAGTGGGTAGCCTTTCCCTTCTCCAGGGGATCTTCCCAACCCAGGGATCAAACCCAGGTCTCCCACATTGCAGGCAGATTCTTTACCAGCTGAGCCACAAGGGAAACCCAAGAAGACTGGAGTGGGTAGCCTATCCCTTCTCCAGGGGATCTTCCCGACCCAGGAATCGAACCGAGGTCTCCTGCATCACAGGCAGATTCTTTACCAACTGAACTATGAGGGAAGCCCCTATTACTATACCCATTTTAAAGATGAGTAACACAGGTTAACGATTGACTTAGAGCCAGACCGCCAGCAGGGGCTTAAATGCTCATGTTCTGATCTCAAGGTCAACGTTCTCTTCCGCTCACCATGTGATTGCTCCCCCACCCCCGCTGGTTGTCACAGGCATCCTGAATTCCCCCAGCATCCCCTGCTCTGGGTTTACAACATGGACAAGTCGACAGGGAGCATCTCCAAGGCCCCGGCCCTGCCCATCAGCAGCATATCTCTGAGAACTGATGAACAATGCTTCTCTGCCTGGGCGAGGGTCCTTGAGTGTTTGACAAGACTCTGCATTTTGTTTCTGATTCACTGATGACAGGAGGCCACCTAAAGTGACAGCAACCCTTCGTGCTGTGTATGGGGCCCCCCGAGAAACACCAGTGTAGGGTTCGGGGCCTGAAGGTTAGAAGAGATGACAGGTGACAGGGTAAGGAAAGCTCAAGGTGGATGCTGCAAGCTGGGAGAGCCAGACAGGCTTCACTCAGCCCACAGTGCGTCTCAAAACACTTAAAAAAAAAAAACCTTAAAAGTGGGAAGCTTTCATATAAAAAGCCAGATTCTCAGAATCTCTTAAAACACTGGAAATCTGGCAACACAGATGGAGTTGCGGGGCTCTCTTTCTGAAGGGGTGCGAGCTGTGCAATCCACAGCATCCTGTTCCCTATTTTAGGGGTTGGTTGAGTCTCTCACACCCCTAGGCCATGCATGTGTGTGCGTGCTAAGTCACGTCCGACTCTGTGACCCCATGAACTGTAGCCCACCAGGCTCCTCTGTCCACGGAATTCTCCAGGCAACAATACAGAGTAGGTTGCCATTTCCTCCTCCAGGGGGTCCTCCCCACCCAGGGATCTGAACTGGCATCTCCTGCCTTACAGGTGGATTCTTTACCACTAGCGCTATGTGGGAACCCCATGTCCCTAGAGACCCAGCAATCAATGGGAAGTAGGGTGGATCTTGTAGACCATGACAACCAGCCTTTGACCCCGGCCTCAGAGCTGGGGTGAAAGGGGTCATGTATAAAGGGCTGGTTGCTTTGCCCTTTGGGGGCTGCGGTTTGGGTCACAGCCCCTTCTGAGGATGCAGTGGACAGACCCCAGCTGGGACTCTTCCCTGACCACTGGTACGTTCCCTAGCCTCAGTTTCCCATCTTAAAAGTGATGACGATCATATTTAACTCACAGTGTTGTGGTGAAGATAAATCAGTTAAGCCACAGGAGAGTCTGCAAACCGCAATAAGCCCTCGGTCTACACTGGCTGTCCTAGTCTGATCCCAGCCTGCTTCCCCGACTTTCTTCCTGAAGTTGCAGCGCTGGGCCTCAGGTGCTGCGAGGAAAGTGTGTCCACCCCCAGGGGGCATATTTTCTAAGACTGTTTTCTCCTGAAGGAATGGGCCTGGGTAGAATGGGGGTGAAGGAAAAAGCCAAAGCGTGAGTCGCTCAGTCCTGTCTGACTGTTTGGGACCCAAGGACTGTAGCCCGCCCCCAGGCTCCTCTGTCCATGGGATTCTCCAGGCAAGAATACTGGAGTGAGCTGCTATTCCCTTCTCCGGGGGGGTATCTATTGAACCTGGGTCTCCTGCATCGCAGGCAGGTTCTTTACCATCTGAGCCACCAAAATAGGGGGAGGGGTGATAAAACTGGGGCTCAGAGGGGAAACCGAGGCAAGAAAAAGCAAAAGTACATGGTGCTTCCTGCCAGTGGGGGCAGCGGGGAATGGGATTCGAAGACTGGAGGACGTCAGTCTCCCCTCGCTCTACTCGGCCCGCCCCTACCGTCAGGACCCTGCCCTTGCCGGCATCTCCTCCTCCAAGCCCACCCAGCTGGGCCCGCGCTGTTGATTCAGCTGCGGAGACCGAAGGGAACCTGTTTGCAAGTCCAGGACAGACAGAGGACCACAGGGCTCTCTCTCCTGGGCTCTACCGCCTCACTTTTTTTTTTTTCTTCTCCAACTAAAAAAGTCATGAAAAGCCAAGAAGGCAGGCTTCCTAAACACTGCGTCTGGCTGGATGGCCAGATGCTGCTGGAGGGATGGCGGAGGCTCCCAAGGTAACCACACCTGAGTTCTCAGAACCGGCCCGAGATGCCCTTCTTGCTGTGGGGTGGGGGTTGCGGGGATGGGGGGCACTCGGCGTGCGGAAAGCCCCCGCGGCTTCTCACCGACTCCAACACAACAGCAGCAGTAAGTACAGCAGGCTGGAATCTAGGGAGACATGGGTCACCATAGCAGTACCCTGGGGTCTACAGACGACACCTGGAGTGGGCACCGCGCCCAGCATCCCGTTTTAACCCAACGGCGTGCTGGCCTTGAGCGGAGAGCTCGGTCTGCAGCATGGCCCTGAACCTTTCTAGACGTGGTAGTAAGCCTCGTCTTAACTGCAGACACTGAGCCTGAGAGCTAAGTGCTCCTGCCCAGGCCGACCTGGGCAGGAACGGGCAGAGTTCATTCTCTAAGAAGGCTTGGGGGACCCCAAAGCCTATGCGTCCTGCTCTCCCAGTGGGCGCCAAGGTCCGAGCAGCCGGCACAGGCTCCCAGGTAGGGACTGTCTGGAGAGACCAGAGCTGGACCTTCCCCAGACCAGACGCAGAGCCTGTGGGAGAATTGCCTCCAAGCAGCTGGAGGCGGTCAGATGTTGTGGAAGCAGAGGGCAGAGTTCCGCCTCTAAGGAGGCGTGTCATGGAAGCAGAAAAGGGGTCCATCCTCTGTAACTCCAAGGGCAAGACCAAGGTTGCGGGAAGAGCCTCCCTCACCAGAGAAACTGGTGAAGAGGGGATGGATTTCCTGGATCACGGTGAACAGGTTCTATCCATGAGGGATGCCCCAGGTGTGGCCCACAGAGCATCTCAGGTGTCGCAGGTCAAGGCCGGCAGGCCGGAAAGGCCCACCCCTGGGTTGTGGGCATCTAGAGACGGTGGGGTCAACAGTGCAGACGGATCTCAGGCTTCTTTTAGGATCAGCTGTCAGGGCCACCTGCTCTCCCTACTGCCTTATTCATCTGCTCATTCATTCAGGAAAATGAGAATTCTCTGGCGGCCCAGTGATTAGGACTCTGCTCCTTTCACTGCTATGACCCAGGTTCAACCCTTGGTCGGGGAACTAAGATCCCCCAAGCTGCATGACCATAAAAAAGCACATAGTTTTGTGTGTTTTTTTCCAGCACTATTCTGAAGAAGAGCCTGGCAGGCTGCAGTCCATAGGGTCGGAAAGAGTCAGGCATGACTGAAGCGATTTAGCATGTACGCGTAAGACATAAGACGGTGGAACTTTACACCTCAGGTGGGGAGAGAGTTCCCCTCGAAGAAGTGGTATTTAAGTCAAGACTTGAACGATGCTTTCAACAATGCAATCCAGCATCCCCTGCCAAATAGTTGCTAAATCCCTGGCATCTGTGTCTAGCCCTCAGAGGATTCAGGACCTGGGGGTAAGGGTGTGTGACTGGTCCCTTCCCGTACCTAGGCTTACCTGTTGGGCACACATACTGATCATGGTGGTAGTTCATTTGCCAAGTCGTGTCCAACTCTTGCGACCCCATGGACTGTAGCCCGCCAGGCTCCTCCATCCATGGGATTCTCCAGGCAAGAATACTGGAGTGGGTTGCCACTTCCTTCTCCAGGGGATCTTCCCGACCTAGGAATCGAACCTGGATCTCTTGCTTTGCAGGCAGATGAACTGACGGAGGTCTTTATTTTCCTATGAGGATAATCCCCTTCCCCAAGAATGTGACTCTGTACTTGATTCCCGATTTTAAATAGACTTCCCTGCTGCCTGACACATTGGAAACTTTGCTGTAAATACTAACAGGCAGTGCATTCTTCCAGTTGCTCTAAATTTTATCTTTGGATTGAGCACAGTCAGCAGGACTTAAATGGCCGCGTGATGTCAGCCCTCGGCTGTGCCTGAGGAAACTGCTGTGGAATTGTTGAGGACGTCGCTAAAACTGTCACACAGGATTCCCCTCACGTCACCTCACGGGAGACACTTCTCGGGGTCTCTGGGCCAGAAATCACAGTCTTTTGGGGGCAGACGGTTAGGTTTTTGTCTTACAGGCAAGTGTAACTGCTTACACTTGCCCTGTTACAAGTGTAACACTTAACGCTGCCCTGTGACCCAGGGCCTCCCCCCACTCACTCACCCTGGGCCGCAGCATCCCCTCCCTGCCTGCAGCCCCCTGCCCCGGGCCCCTCACTCGATGTGTCTTTGCAGACCACCTCAGGCTCTCTTGGAACGAGGCGATGCATCTTTCCTGCCTGCCTCTCCCCTCCCCTGCCCTCCCCTCACAGTGTACTGCTCCTCACTCCAAGCCCCAGAACGTTCTTCCGTCTGGAAAGGAAGGCCGATACGGGAGATGATCCAAATTTGTTACATTCCAGTAAAGGCACGGACAGCCACAGGCTCCTGAGACGATTTCTCACATTTCCTGGAAGTGAGTTCGGGTCAAAGAGAAATGGGTTTCACAGCGTAGGAAGCAGATTGAGACGTGGCTGAGGATGTCCCACACAGCCATGGCTGCCCCCCACAAAGTCCCCCTCAGCCGTGTCCCCACAGGTCCCTGTGAGGTACTGGGGGTCAGCAGGTCCCACACAGCCATGGCNCTCAGCCGTGTCCCCACAGGTCCCTGTGAGGTACTGGGGGTCAGCAGGTCCCACACAGCCATGGCTGCCCCCCACAAAGTCCCCCTCAGCCGTGTCCCCACAGGTCCCTGTGAGGTACTGGGGGTCAGCAGGTCCCACACAGCCATGGCCGCCCCCCACAAAGTCCCCCTCAGCCGTGTCCCCACAGGTCCCTGTGAGGTACTGGGGGTCAGCAGGTCCCACACAGCCATGGCCGCCCAGTCACCCTCAGCCGAGTGTCTCCCAGCAGCAGCTGAACCCTCTGGCGCAGTGATTCAAGACGGCTCAGAATGCAGCCCACATCGAGGGATGTGTGCTCATCCTGAGTGTCTGTGGCTGTGGGTCCCCCGATGACACCTCCCCAGGCGACACCTCAGCTCATTGCCTCTGCCGCTCACCGCTCACTGACAACCAGCTCTCACTTGCAGTCACACCGCGGGCATTCGGGGTGAAGGCGGCTCCAGCTGTTGCATGCCCGGCCTGCCTGCCCACCCCTCGCGCCGTCTAGACGCTAGCACGGGCCTGTCAGCATCCAAATGACGGCACGTGCCCAAGCCGCCGGGCGTCAAAGCTGGCTCCCTGCCTGCAGCTGCACACGCAGAATGAAGGCCAGTTTTATGGTAGTGAAGTGAAAGTCGTTCAGCCCTGTCCGACTCTTTGCAATCCCATGGACCGCCATGGAATTCTCCAGTAGGTAGCCTTTCCCTTCTCCAGGGGATCTTCCCAACCCACGGATTGAACCTGGTCTCCTGCATTGCAGGCAGATTCTTTACCAGCTGAGCCACAAGGGAAGCCCTTTTTTTTTTTTTTAAATGTTAATGGGAACTCCAAAATATAACACCAGAAACCCCACAGCACCTCACTCCTTACCACCTTCATCACGTGGGGAGGTCGGAGCACCCAACTCCCCAGGAGTCTTAGACTGACCCCTCGATTCACTGTATGACT
>SJYQ01094568.1:0-28112 GCA_006410935.1 Redunca redunca
ATGGGCTACGGTCCACGAGGTCGCAAAGAGTTGGACACGACAGAGCAACTAACATACTGGTGCCGAGTGGGATTTGCAGAAGAGAAGTGACAGGTGAGTGAGGCTGTGAGTGAAATGAGGCTGAAGGAATTTTCCCTTCTGGGAAAGGGTAGTCCCAAAGGAATCTGCCTGCAGCAGTTGACGGCTTGAATTCCTGTGTATGAGATGTGATGGCTTGACTCACGTGCACTCCTCAAAGAATCCTATCTCTTGCTCTTGGTCAGGCAGAGACATTGCTAGGAACTCCTCGGTGCTCCCTTACGTGGAGGACACCCCCGCAAGCCTTTTCTGACTCCCACCGAGAAGACGCCTCTCGACAGGGGCAGAGAGATGACGTCTGTTCTAGGAGTTCTTCCCCCCACCGCTCGCTTTCCCTGACTCCTTCCTTTCTTTTTAGACGTGTACTGAACGACTGCCATATTAGTCGATCCTACAGACGCAGAGGTGACAAAGGCAACCACAGTCCCCAAACTGCCGAGTGTGCTGAAGGGCAGGGACAGGAAACAGCAAGACAACGAGTCATTTAGTGGCCGTGGCGACGTTCACTGAGCCCTGGTCCTGTTCTGGACGCGGATCTGCACACTCTACCCGCACTGGCTCACTTACACGCAGCTCGTGGAACAACAAGGCTGTGAGATAGAAACTTTCATTATTTCTAGTTTGCAGATGAAGCAGCGGGCATAGAGAGGTGGCGTGATTCCTACAGTGCCACCCAGGTACCAAGGGGCAGAGTCAGGAGTGGAACCAGGACATCTCTTAACCACTGTGTTCTCTACTCTGATAGCCGCGTCATAGGGCTCCATGGAGCACACAAAGCGGGGGCGGGGGCGTCCTGGAGGAGGTGATGTCAAGGCATCTTGACAATGAGAAGGTGTTAGGTGGGCAAGGGGAAGGAAGTGTTTCTAGCACGAGAGGACGGCACACAAAGTCCCAAGGTGAGAAGGCCACGAGACACATCAAGTTTCTAGGAGTGACTCACGCCCTCCGCACATGCACCCCTGTCCCTGGCCTCAGGCTGGGCTTGGAAGCACGGGCTCAACGATCAGGACGCCTGCCTCTGGTCTGGGCTAGTCCTCCAGACACTCACGTGGCCCCGCCCATTTGTCCTCCGGTCCTAGCCTGTGCTGTCCGATTTGGCTTTCCAACCAGGACAGGGACGGGTGCTCTGCCTCCTGCCCGCGTGGTCTTCCCACAGGCCTGATCTAGTCCCCATGCCTTGGCTCTCACTTGCCTCTTGGCCTTGATCTGGGCTCCTTCTGTCTCACCTTGTTCTGTTGCCACTTACACCAGGTTGGGAATGGGAGCTGTTGCTGTTGTTGCTGTGTGCGTGTGAGAATACGCACTTGTCCATGTGTTCATGTGCACACACATGTGTCTAATATGTGCGTGTGTGCATGGTAGGTGGTGAGTATGGTATGGGCACGCCTGTTACAAGAGGTACACACCACTCGATGGTCAGGTAGGGCCGAGATGTCATCACCTGTCATTTGAACTTACTTTTTAAACAACAAAGGAATCATACTGGTAACCCTGACACATAGTAAGTAGATGAGAGCAAGATGCTTTGATTGAAGGAGGATGGAATTGGGGGACTGGAGTCATCGCCCTAGGGCTCAAAGGCACGCTGCCTGAAAACCACGAGGGAAAAATTGAGAGAATGACACTGATGTATGAAGCAGCTCGTGGGAAGCTGCTGTGTAACACAGGGAGCTCAGCTCGGTGCTCTGTGGTGACCTAGAGCGGTGGGATTGGGGGTGGGGAGGGAGGCTGCAGAAGCAGGGGCTACATGTACACCTATTGCCGACTCACACTGCCGTACAGCAGGAACTAACACACCATTGGGAAGCACTCGCCCTCCAATTAAAGATGCATATATTAACAAATTACAGTCAACAATGCAGGGTCATAGGCCGCCCTGAGAATCTGAGGAGAGTAGTGGGCCAGTACTGGGCCCTCTGCACACACATTATGGACATGCAGACGTTTGCAGAACATTTGTGGGGGCAGATGGTGAACTCTCCCGAATCCCGGAACACTGGTGAAAAATCCGGTGCATTCAGCTCCTGCCACATCCTCCTAGCGGGCGTCCCTGCCCCTCTGACTTCGCGAGGGAGAGGTATAAGATGCTGGTGGCTGCAGCACGGTGAATGATGAAACCCAGACAAGTCCCGGCACTGCTCCATCTGCTCAAGGAGAGGAGAGGCCCAGGATCCGGAAAGCACAGCCTTCTTGTACTCACATTCTTGGGACGAGGGCATGGCGGCTCCCACACAGCCAGCCCTGGGCAGCTTGGGTATCAGAGATGTTTGCTGCCTTAGTTTTCCACACTAGCTTAACGTCCGTGAGCTTCCCTATCTAGAATGCACAAAGGATCGGCAGCCAGGGTCTGATCACAGTGCTACCGCTGGGTGATGCTGGGCAAACCACTTGATTCCGTTGGGCCAGCTTCCTCATCTGTAAGATCACAGCCTGTGGGGTTGTTAGGATTACTAGATGAGCTCAAAATGGGTGCTGTATATATGAAAGCTCTTTGTACCTCAAACCATTGAGTTCAAGGGGGTTATTAGTATCTTGGCATTCAAAGAAGGACCAGGAGATTTATACCAAGAGAGCTACCTTCTGGACTGGAACCAGGGAGGAGAACAGAGACCACTTTGACTTAAAGGGGACAAATTGACACCCAAGACGCAAGGGTTTCGTTCAGCATCATCTCTCGGTAAGTTGGGATAACCAGAAGCACTCACAGCTTAGGAATTTAGCTCTGGACAATCCCAACAACATCCAGGGGTCCTGGGCTCATCCACGCTCTCTAAGGGTTCCCATCCCTCAGCCTCTGGGACAGCTCCTTACCACCACGCCCCTGGCTCTCTGTGCTCAGGTGGGGGCTCTGGTCTACTACATAAGATGCAAATCAACTTCCAAGTTCAGAGTCAGGGGAAAACGAGAAGGCTCTTCGTTGGGTCTGCCTGCTGTTAATGAGCCGATCTGGGGGGAAGGATCGAGTGAAAACGAAGACTCACTACCCAGAGTCACCTGAGTGCTCCGCACAGCCGGGCCGGTGTCTGCGTTTTATGTGGCGCTCAACCTGCCGGTGCCTGGGGCCCGCAGGCAGGTTTACGAGATTAAAGCCCAGTGCCCAATAAATAATTTAGCAGCTTACTGCAAAAAACACATACGCGTGGTATAATAGCTACTATCTCCAGCAGCCTGATGTGTACAGACATTTTAAATGCACACCACTTTCATCTGCTTGTATCCATTTGATGTGGGGTCTGTAACCAAAGGAAGAGGAGAAAAAGAGCATCGCCTCCACCCTCTGTCCACGTCCTGCCGTGACGACGGGGTTGAGGATGAAGAAGACTCTTCCACGCACTCATTATTCAGGGTTTTGCTGGCAGTCCTTCCCCACCAATCACCTCCTTCTGTCTCTGCTCTGTTCTTTGCTTGCGGTGGCTGTGCGTGCAGGAAGAAACTGAAAGCTCCACCAGACCAATTATTCATTCAGAATCTGGTTTTCTTCTCCCAGGGGTGACTTTTATGGAGCAAAGCTGGCTCCAGGTGTTGGCCCCTGTGGCGTCACAGGGTGGTGTGGGTGCCGCTTCAAGCCGAGATAAATATCACCTCCAGGACCACCAGAGTCCCGGCTGAAGTTTTAATGAGGCAGAAGTTGGCAGTGATTGATTGGTAAGACTAAGACTTGGGCGTAAGGGTAAGAGGACTGGAGAGAGGAGACGGGAGAAGGGAGGGGCTGGGGTGGGTGTCCCAGGGACGCGGGGTGGCGGAAGACAGAGACACTTGCAGGCAGTGGCTCCAAGATCCAGCCGCATCAATGGGACAGGAGTGGCACTGAGTCATCTGTGTAGCAACACGAGCTGGCAGCGGAAAATGACGCCAAAGGGAACCATTCTCTTCTTATTGGAAAGTTTACCGGTTCTGATCACAGTTCAGGGACAAGGGGCTTCCATGGGAATGAGGGAGCGTGGTAGGATTTCCCTCTGGCTTTTGCAGAAAGCCGGGACTGTGGCATCCACTTCTGCATCAGTCCCTTGCTTCTCTTTCTGTGGGCGGCAGCTACCCCAGGCCCACTGGCCACGGGGCGCGTGGCGACACCTCCAAGCCCCCCGGCCCCTACTCTCTGTGTCTCCTTGGCCTCGGATGCACTTACTGCTGGTGGCTGTGGTTTATCTCCCATTGTTTACGGCCTGGGACAGGCTGCCTACAAATAGCTCCCCAAAGAGTGGGGAAATGCAGGCATCTGCCATTCTGTGAAGCTCTTTCCAGAAATGAAAAGGACAGTCATAAAATGTTGCTGGGGCAGGGGGGTGGGGGGAGGTAGGNGGGTTTCGCTTGCATCATTCCAGATCTTGCAAGTGACAAGAGGCCATAATGGGATGAGCGTTAACTGTGCCGGTTGTGCTTGAATGCATATATGAGTAACTAGGTACTTGCCCAACAACAAGCTAATTTAAAGAATTAAAGGGACTGATTTATGCTCTCTGCTTGGTGGGAACCAAAAGAACAGTGACCCCCTCAACAATACCCCAACACGAATCTCTACCCCTCTCAACTTCAGGCACAAAGAGTAAAATAGTTGTTTGCTAATTTGTGACAAATTCGGGTACTTGAGGACTGAACCAAGCACAGTGTTTTCCAGGCTTTTCTATCAATCATCCTCTGGCTAATGTTGGCCACTGGCCCCTGCTGTCTGCCTACACATTCACCTGGCCATATGCCTGCCCGCAGAATGGGTAAAGGTACCCTGGAGGTGTGGGCTGAACCCAGAACTGAGTAAGACTCCTGTATGAAAAAGAGCCTCCATTCCAGGTGATGCTAAGGCGCTGTCGCCCCTTTCTCTCTGCCTCGAGGCGCTGAGCACCGCAGAGCCGTGCTGGAACTCAGGGCCCCTGAATACCCAAGGATATGTTCAGTCCACCTAGGACTCTGGGTTACTTGAGAAGAGAAACAGCAAGACTTGGGTGTCTGTAGCGGGGTGAGGAACCCCTGTTCAGCCTTCTCGTGTGAAGTGAGCAAAAGATCAAAGGCATTTGGAATTGATGCGGCAGCTCACCATTCGTTTGGAAGAATCAATTTTCCACGTGCTGTCCCTGCGAATAGGTGGGAAATAGAGTGGCATTCTCCCGAATGCCGTGGGTACCAAGAGCTACCTCCTGCCGTCCTGTGCATCCAAGTATGTACGTGAGAAAGGGGAAGGGAAGTGGGGACCCTCATTAGGTACAGAAGCCCCGTGATAAGCAATTCAGACACTTCTTTAAAATCATTATGATCCTTACGAAGTAGATGTTACTATCCCTGCTTTAAAGATGCCAACTTGAAATTCCAAGTTTCCAAGAGGTTACGTAACTCAGCTAAGATCACAAATTTAATAAATGGGAAGGTTAGAACTTGAACTCAAACCATTGTCTTCTCACAAGGACTTAAAAACATGAAAGGAAAAGAAAATCAATAAATGATGCTAGGAAGGAAAAATTATTTTCAGGCTGAAGGTCAAACGGGCAGGGACTAATGCATCCCTTATGCCGACTGGTGCACATTGCTATTCCCAGGGGCCAGGGCCTGTCACCACACGTGTTGTTGGAAAAGGATTAGAGGACCCTTTCGTGCACCATGACACATGATTACTCAGAGGCTGAATGGGGGCATTGGGTCTCGAGTGCTGACCTGGGGACCTCATGATAATAAGAGACGGGTCTCCTCAGTCAGTGAACCTGCTGGAGGTTTACCCGGGAGGGCATCTCATCACGCTGGACAGCTCGTCCTTTCCCAGCAGGCTGGCAGTGTGCACTTTTAGGTGTGAGGTTCACTGGTGCTCTCTGGACGGGAGCCCTTGGAATCAGTTATGAGTGTGGGGGGCTCACGCTTACTCATCGCCCTAGAAACGCAGCCAACTGGGACTCTCAATAGGGGGTTGGCTCAGCCCCTTCCAGCCAAGCTTGGGGCATACCAAGACACTCTTCTTCCCCTGGTTGGTTCATATCCCCCTCAAAGTCTGAGAACAAAATTACCAGACTACCTTAGCCCAGTCCCTTAGCCTAAGCTAACTAGGACTAGGCTAACTTAAGGAAGACCTTCCTGACTGTTCTCTGTAGCTGGACCATGAACAAGCAAGTTGGCTCTGGAATATCCTTTACTAAAGACTTGGAAGTGCGAGAGAGATACCTAATTTCTGCCCACAGCCACAGGGCAGGGGAGAACCTTCCCACCAGCCTCACCTTTGCTCGCTGGCATTTTAGTAAAGGCCCAATACAAATATAGAATGTATAATTTTCACGTCATTCTTGGCAAATCCCAGGTGCACCCCATTAGCAGAGTTCCAAGGATGCCATTTCTATCAAGAAAAAGACATGCCGCATCGTAGAGCTTAGCTCAGGGCCCTATTAATAGCAATCCTAATTATATGGCTGCAAATTTAATTCATAGCAATGATTAGTGTCAGAATCAAAGGCATTAGGCATCAATATTGATGGAATTGCATAAGCTCCATAAACAGAGAACAAGCATTGAGATCCACCCACCCACAACCCCCCAGCAGTGGTTTGCTGTTAACTATTGCATTAAATATCTCTTCCAATTTCGCCGGATCAAAATGACTCCATTGCTCTGAGTCTTCCTCCCCACCGCCGAAACCTTTGCCTGGCCAGCTCCGAATGGTATGACGGGCACACAAAAGACCCCAGACAGCGTCTTTGAAGGAGAGCCGGGGGGCTCCAAGGGATGCCCAGGCGATGGGCTTGACAGCAGCGTGATGCCCCGTGCTTGACACAGCTGCTCTTGGCCTCGTCAGTAACACTGCTTTGTGTCCCCTTCAGAAAGCTCACAGCGAACAATGATGCCTGGGGAAAGGGGGGTCAGCTGGGGACAGTGTGGCACAAAGGCGGCCACCCCATCCTCTGCGGTCTGGGCTGCGGTGGGTGGGGAGGGGAGGAGGAGGCCTGCGGGGAGTGGCACCAGGCAGCGTGGGCTGGGGGGACAGCTGCCATGGCCCAGGCCTCCCCGGCACCTTGGCTGGAAAGAGGGCAAACTCAGTCCCCCCGACTCTCCTCTCTTGCAGCTCCTTGCAGCTCCCTTGGGCAGGTGGTGGGTCACAGAGGAGCCAGCCGAGCCTTAGAGGAGGGCGGCCCAGGGATCAGCGCTCATGGTTCACTAAGCCCAGGTCTGGAGACAGATAGGTTCAGATTCCAATCCCAGCTTTCCACTTAGTAGCAATGGAGCTCTGGCTAGCTACCTAACTCTGCTGAGCCTTCCTCTGCTCATATGGAAAATGGGCACACTATTAATCCTCACCTTACAAGGGTACGGCGAGGCTTAACTAAGAAGCCACTTACTGCAGGGCTTAGCACCTGTGTGTGTGTGTGAGTGTGTGTGTATGTGAGAGAGAGTGTGTGTGGGTATGCTCACTCAATTGTGGCTGACTCTTTGCGACCCCATGGACTGTAGCCCACCAGGCTCCTCTGTCCATGGGATTTTTCAGGCAAGAATACTGGAGTGGGTTATCATCCCCTCCTCCAGGGGATACTGAGTGCTTAACTTATAATGGGCCTACTCCTGGCCAAAAATAAAAAATAAAGCAGCATGCCTAGAAAAAGGACTCACCTATAAGACCTGACTGAGGTCCCCAATTCAGTGTTCTTCTGACTTGTCAGGACTTTTCAGCCCAAGGGAAGCGTTTTGTGGGTGAGCAGGCCTCTGAGCTGCACAGGCTCTAGGAAGCGCCTCAAGTCACATATGGGGAGGGCTCGGGGATGCTGGCCACCCCAGAGGAAGGCTGCATGGCTAGGCCTGGCACAGGCAGCTGAGCTAGACTCAGCTAGAATGATCCCTAGACTAAGTTTGGGTTCTGCTTGGGGTGCTTAGAGCCCACGGAGAGGCAGAGGTGAGCCTGAGGTTTCGTGCAAAGGGAATGTTCTTCCAAACGATACAGAAAGAAGGGTCTCTGAACTGATACCTAAAAACCTAGATTTTAGTCTTGCCTTTGTTGCTAAGAACCTGGGTGACCCTGTGCTGTCACTTAAGCTCCCTAGGCCTCAGCCATCTTATTCACAAAGGAGAACAGTAAACATCTCACCTGCCCAGAGTCTGTTGGCTGGACTACTTTCTGAGATCTTTTCCAGTTATGAGATCAGGGGAACCTTCCTAACTTTGTGTGATAGAGGGTCTGACCCCTTTGCAAGGTCCGGACTCCACGGCTTTCTCCTCTTTCCTTGGCTGCACTTTCATCCACTCTGAACAGACAAGGGTGAGAACTCCTGATGTGTTACGAAAGCAAGTGGATGCCACTGCCCCTTCCAGGTTGGGACGGCGGGTATCCACCCAGCTGGTCGCAATAGCCTTTGAAATCCAGTGTGGTACTGGAGCGTGGTGAGATACTGAGACAATCTCAGAGGCACCAGCTCCTAAGAGCCTGGAAACCTTTTTGGAGGCTGAGGCGAGGGAGGGACAGAATCCCAGCAAGAAACTCAAAGGACAGAACCTCAGGGTGACCTTCACCGGCCTGCATCTCCATACATCTCTGGTTTCTCTGGATGGAAGGACACACGATAACAGGAAGGAAAGGAAGTTCAAGTAGCTGCAAGCTTTCAGCTTCATCGTTGCCGGGACCATACAGGTGACAAGATGAGCTGCACCATTTCCAGTCTTCCCTTGGTTTACCCTGTGGCCCTGAGAAATCCATAATACCTGTGAACCTCAGTCCTACCATCTGCAACAGAGCATTTTTCCTTGTCACGCAGGCTCAGTCGTGTCTGACTCTAGAGACCCCACGGACTGTAGCCTGCCAGGCTCTTCCATCCATGGGATTCTCCAGGCAGGAATACTGGAGTGGGTTGCCATTTCCTTCTCCAGGGGAGCTTCCTGACACACGGATCGAACCCGAGTCTCCTGTGGATTCTTGCCCCACGTGGGAAGCACCCTGCTTACCCTAAAATAATGATTCATGAGCTCATAGAAACCAAGAGACTCTGGGTCATTGGAAGTAAAGCATGGTAATGGTACAAAAGTGGTAGTAATAATACCAGTGAGGGTCACGCTTGTAGTAAAGGTGGTAATAGCAACAACGGCTGCCTTTTATTGAGCATCTACTATGCACCAGGCCCTATAGTAAGTACTTTACAGCCCCCGTGTCCGACGTGCATAGTGATCTTGCAAAGTAGCATCAGTGGGTCAGTTGAGGAAACTGAGGTCTGCTCAAGATCACACAGGTCATCTAAGGCAGAGCTGCGCAACCCTAGGATATTAAGGTGGGCTTGGGAGCATGCAAAGCGCAGCGAATGGTTCCATTTTAGTTAACACTACCAGGCTGTAAGAGCAGAACCAGCACTTCCCCCAGCCCCGCCTTGAGGAGGGTCAGTACATACCGTTGGACGATACGGGACTCGGAAAGCTCTCCCTGGTGACTAAGGCAGCTGGGTGGCAGTGTCCAGCAGGCTTAGATTAGCTTGGCCCGGCTGGCCTAGTCTTCTAAGAATTTTCTTTCCCATGACTAGAGCTGGGGGCAGGGAGCAGGATTTGCTTCCTCCATCTGACCTTGCAAACATGTCACTAAAAAGGGGGCTGACCTGACAGCTCCACTCCCCCAGAGAGTCAGAAGAGAAGTGGGCTTCGGGGGCAGCCTCAAAGATGCTGGTAATAACAATGGAAGCACTTTCGTTGCCAAGCACCAGAGCAAGCACTTTTCCTACAAGATTTCACTGTGTCCTTCCAGCAACCACGCAAAGTGTTTATTACTACTACCCAGTCCACAGGAAAAAAAANTGCTTGGGGCTGGTGCACTGGGATGACCCAGAGAGATGGTATGGGGAGGGAGGTGGGAGGGGGTTTCAGGATTGGGAACATGTGTACACCCATGGCAGATTCATGTTGATGTATGGCAAAACCAATACAGTATTGTAAAGTAATATAAAGTAAAATTAAAAAATAAAAAAATGATCTGATTAAAACCTTAATTAGACAAAAACCTTAAGAGACCTTACCACAGAAGATACATGCATATCGCATGTTATTGTGCTTTACTTTCTTGCAGTTTGCAGATGCTGTGTTTTTTTTTACAAACTGAAGGGTTACAGCTAACCTATGTCAAGCAAGTCTATTGACGCTATTTTTCCAACAGCATTTCCTCACTTCATGTCTCTAGGTCACATTTTGATGATTCTCAGAATATTTCAAACTTTATTATTATTATTATACTTGTTATGGTGATCTGTGGTCAGTAATCTTTGATGTCACTACTATGACTTGCTAAAGACTCAGATAATGGTTAGCACTTTCTGAAATTAAAAAAAAGGAAAATCAAGTTACTCAATCGTGTCTGACTCTTTGCACCCTGTGAACTGTAGCCTGCCAGGTTCCTCTGTCCATGGGATTTTCCAGGTAAGAATACCGGATTGGGTTGCCATTCCCTTCTTAGGGAATTTTCCTGACCTAGAGATTAAACCCAGGTTTAATATGCGCTGCAAGCAGATTCTTTACCATCTGAGCCACCAGGGAAGATCTTTTTAGAAATAAAGCATTTTTCAATTAAAATATATGCTTTTTAAAGACATAATGTTATTGAGCACAATAGACTGCATTATAGTGTAAACATAACTTTTCTATGCACTATAAAAACAAAAATTTGTGTGACTTGCTTTGTTTCAATATTCACTTTTCTGTGATGGTCTGGTGTTCTGAACCTGCAATATCTCAGAAGTACGCCTTATACAGTAGCTAATAAGCAAATTAAAACTTCAATATTACTATACACCTATTAGAATAACCAAAATCTTGAACACTAACAACCAATGCTGACAAGGATGTGAAGCAACAGGAACTCTTATCCGTTGCTGGTGGGAATGCAAAGTGATATATCTGCTTTGGAAGATAGTTTGGCAGTGTCTTAGGAAACTAAACGTAGAGCCACTTTTGCTATCTGACTGAGGATTGTCTCCAGGACTCTCCTCACCCAAATATACCAAAATCCATGGATGTTTATGTCCCTTATATAAAATGCATAGTATTTATATATAACCTACAAGCATCCTCCCATATACCTTCAATCATATCTAGACTATTCATAATATTCAATACAATGTAAATACTATATAAATAGTTGTGAATACGGTGTACATTCTATGTGAATACTTGCCAGTGTAGGGCAAAGTCAAATTTTGCTTTCTGGAGCTTTTCTGGAATTTCTTTTTTCCAATATTTTTGATCCACAGTTGGTTGAATCCACAGATGTGGAATCTGTGAATATAGAGAATTGACCGTATTCACAGGTTTTACCTGTGTTTTGCAGATCATATTACCATATGACACAACAAACTCAGCCCTTGTATTATCCAAAGGAGCTGAAAACATACATCCACACTAACACCTGCACACAGATGTCTTTAACAGCTTTTTGCATAACTGCCAAAATTTAGAAGTAACCAAGATGTCTTTCAGAAAGTGAATGGCTAAATGAATTGCGGTCCATCCAGACAATGAAATACAGGCATACTTCAGATATGACGGGCTTGATCTCAGACTATCACAATAATAAAGTAAGTGCTGCAGTAGAGCCACAAACCATAACACACAAGAGTTATATTTATACTATACTGTAGTCTATTAAGTGTGCAATAGCATTATATGAAAAGGCTACACACTGTGTGATTCCAACTATTCTGGAAAAGGCAATGTATTTTGTACTATGTACTATAGTATGTACTATGTATGGGTAGTAAGTAGGGCTGGAGTGGGGAAAAGGATAAATGAGTAGAGTAGAGATGGTTCTTAGGGCAGTGAAAATACTTCATTTGAGACCATAACAATGAATATATGTCCTTACACATTTGTTAAAACCCATAGAATTCATAGATTGTAGAACACCAAGAGTGAAGCTTAAGGTAAATTATAGACTTTGAGCAATTATGATATAATGTGATTTATCAATTATAACAAATGTATCATTTTGCTGAGTGATGCTGATAATGGGGGAATCTATGGCTTCCCAAGTGGTGCTAGTGGTAAAGAACCTGCCTGGCAATGCAGGAGATGTAAGAGATGCGGGTTTGATCCCTGGGTTGGGAAGATCCCCTGGAGGAGGGCATGGGAACCCACACCAGTATTCTTGCCTGGAGAATCCCATGGACAGAGGAGCCTGGCAGGCTACAGTCTATAGGGGCGCAAAGAGTTGGACATGACTGAAGTGACTTAGCACATGCATGTGTGGGGTAGGGTATATATGGAAAATCTCTGTACCATCTACTTGATTTTGTTGTAAACTTAAAACTTCTCTAAAAAATAAATAAATGGAACAAGAAAAAAAGAGATAAACAAAAGAGGAGAGGGGATCAATGACCTTCTTATCTTCCTGTCTTGCCTTTGAATAAAATTCCTGGAACTTCAACAGTCCTTTTGAGATCATGAAACAATGAACATGAAAATGAAATGGTAGTATACTAAATTGGTCAAGCCAAAATGTGAAAATCAGAAACTCTGACTACACCATTGGTGCTGACCCAAGTTTTAGACTCATTATTCAGTAAAATTATTTCTTTATGATATAACCCCGTGTTATTCAAGGTTTACATTAGTTCAATTAAAAGTATATCTGATATAATATTTATAGTGATAATCAAGATAAAAACATGTATTGAAGAATGTTGCTTGAAATTATGGCATATTTTACATTGACTTCTAGAAAGACAGCATCTTTATTAGAAATTTAAAACTCCATATTCATCCAAAAGATGAACTATGCCTAGTTATGAAATACCTGAAATGCTTTCAGATGCTTTGCTTTTTAAAAACAATTTCTATGAGTTTCTTGCTATGGTAGCACAACTTGAGCAAACATTCAAATATTTTAGTTTATCGCTTCTTGGCCTTTTGGCTAAGATCAATTTTAGTGTCTGTTCTTATCAGTTTAATATCTGATAAACTCTGGGAGTTGGTGATGGACAGGGAGGCCTGGTATGCTGCAGTCCATGGGTTCACAAAGAGTTGGTCATGACTGAGTGAATGAACAGAAATGAGCTGAACTGAATGAATGTCCTCTGAGAACAACAAATTAAATGGATTTTTGGAGCAGGAAGTTGGAATAGAGGCTTGCTCAGACAAATGCTTTTCTGTGCAAACTCTTCTTGGTCCACTGGAGAATTCTAGTGGTAGACTGCTAGCTAAAAGTGAAAGTGTTAGTTGTTCAATCATGTCCAACTCTTTATGACCCAATGGACTGTAGCCCACCAGGCTCCTCTGTCCATGGAATTCTCCCGGCAAGTATACTGGAGTGGGTTGGCATGCACTTCTTCAGGGAATCTTCCCAACCCAGGCCTTGAACTCAGGGCTCCTGCATTGCAGGCAGATTCTTTACTGTCTGAGCCACCTGGGAAAAGCCTTAGCTAGCTAGTAAAGTGAAAGTCACTCAGTCATTTCCAACTCTTTGCGACCTCATGGACTATATAGTCCATGGAATTCTCTAGGCCAGAATACTGGATTTGGTAGCCTTTCCCTTCTCCAGGGGATCTTCCCAACCCAGGGATTGAACCCAGGTCTCCTGCATTGCAGGCAGTTCTTTGCCAGCTGAGCCACAAGGGAAGCTAGCTAAGCACCTAGCTAAAATCCTCAGAGGTCAATGGACTCCAAACATGATTATTATCCCATCAGTAACAGAAAATAGCTTTTTACGTCTTCATTTAAACAGGTAGACTACTATAATCATGGTTCTGAAATTCTTTACTGTCTCATTTAGTTGACAGTTTCCCACAGGTCTCTGGTTTTGGGGTTAAGATGGTAGGGGAAGAGCATTTAAAAGTCCTTTGCTCCTCCCGTTGAAAACTGAAACTTTTATTTGTATCTCTTTATTTTTACTTTTAGCAAGCAATCCTTTATTTCTCCCTTGTTGACATTCTATGGCAACAACTAAGTAAGAATAAATTGGAGTTAACCTAAGTTTTCTTTTAATCGAAAGTAAACCTGATATCTTAAAATATAGATGGATATACCCTAATGAGTATTTCATGAGTATTTGGAGTCTTTTTTATCAAAAGACATTTTATTTACAATCTATTTTTCTTAAGTTTGTGATGAGACAGTATGCTGTATTGAGTTGACTTAAACAATGTAGTCAGAAAAGCTGTCCACAAATCTTACTGTTAGTAATATTTTAATAGAGAACTTGAGGAATCATTTTTTAAAAAGTATGTTAATAATCCTGCTTTGCTTCCTTGGAGAAACACTATTTTTTATACAACTGAGCCCAATTAATGATTTTTTTCATTCTTATGACATTTTATAGCAGAAAAATCAGAGTTTGGGGCTTTAAATAACAATTGTATGGTGTTTGTGAGGTTGAAAAGTTTTCTGCATGCTCAGATCTCCTCTGTCTGATAAGTTTAGACAATTTTAATGAAACTCTCTCACTTAAACTACAGATCACATTGTGACATGAAAATGATGACAAATATTTCCCAGAAAAGCAAAAAATGAGTATTTATGAATATTTGCTTTTCTTATAAACCACTAATTGTAAGGAGAAGGAATGCATCAAAGAGCTCTGATATAACCATTTTATGTAGATTTTGCATGGTATATTAAAACTTTAGAATTTGATAAATTTGGAAGATAGGAAAATCTGAGGTGAAAAGAAACACATGCCAAAATGCACATTTTCTAAATGATGAATAATAATATAGCTAAGACTCATGGACATCCACTGTTATTTATCAGACTGTACTGAAGCATGGTGCAAGAAGAAAGTACTTATACAGCATGTAAGCCAGTATTTGACCAGCTCTGGCACCTAAACAGGAAGATTTTTGGAGCCATGAATGTCTTCTGCACAGGTAGGGTTTTATTTAGTGCCAGGGGCATGTCTTTTTCTACTTACATTTCCTGGAAAATAAGTACATATTTTGTAACCAGCCTATGAATAATGAAATACCTTCTCATGAATGGTGGACTTCAGAGAGTTCAGGATTTCAACCTTGGTAAACAAGTATATATTTGTATGCCGGTCTCAGTTTATGTGTGCCTACGCTTCGTTCCACAAACCACTCACAGAAAGCCTTCTGAAGCCCTTTTCTGACTCCCACTTCCCACATTTTATGAAGGAATGTGTGTATGGAAGAGGGATGGCTCTTCACAGAAGGATTCTAGTCAAGTGTTTCTGTCTCAAAATCAACCACAGGCTACTTTAAAAAGTAGAGTAATTTGGAACATTCTTTTGGAAAACTGGTAACATTCTACTGAAAGATGGAAGAGAATAATCACTCTTAGTTCTTTGGAGAGATTTTAGAGACTTCTTACTAATGGATAGGGTCAAAGACTTCGATGATTCTAAACTAGGATGAGAAAGATTACTATGTTCTGATAAGGAAGTAAATAGAGGTAGAAATCAGTTGTGTTTATGATGTGTGGTGTGTTATGGTAAGGCAAAGCGGTCTGACTTCCAGATGTCTATGCCCCTTGTTTTATTCAGCATCCAATTTTTTTTTTTAATTCCTTCAGATATGTGCTTAGTGAAATGTTCAAACCACCCCAGTACCAGTTTTCCCTCCCATACTCACATCTCTCCCCCAACACATACATAACTCAGATGGATAAAAGTCCCTCAGGGTTCCTTTCTTGGAGACAGAAGGTGCAGTTAGTCTGCAGATGGCCAATGAGATGATCCTGGCTTCTATCAGTTATAGACTCAATGGATTCCTTTGACTCCTCAGAGATTGAGTGAGATGGAAACTACAGAGATAATTGTAACTAAAGAATCAAACATTTAAATTACAAATTTTGCTTAAAGAAAATTATACAAATATAATCATGATTCATGTGTGGCTTAACATCTAGAGATTTAGATAGACACTGGCAACATTTACTACTCATTTGATTTTTTATTTTTCAAGCAGATTTGGGTGTTATTTTTCTCTCAGGTAATTCACTTACAATTTGATATTTCAGTAGGTGGCTATGGTGCCTGATTAAGGCATTTTTATCTGAAAAGAGTGTAAATCATGCAAATAAAACCCTAACTCAAAGATAGCATATTTCCTATTAAAATATACAAAAGCAAATACATTTTTCTCTCTAAGAAAGTATAACATGGTGTCTTTACTGTGTAACTTGACTAGTATCAATGTTCATTACTATAAAATCATTTTTATTTATTCATTAATTTTAAAATGATACTAATCTCTATACTCTCCAAAATATTTTGAAAATAGTAGCAAATTGTAACTTGTGTTTGTACTAATAGTGGCGCCATTATAGGTGTTAAACAGAAATAACAGCTGTGCTTGCTACTGAAATGATTCTTAAATTTTGCAAGTCTTTGTTATGCAAGAGTCTCAAAGATACATCCACTACATAAAATATGACAAAGCTAGTGGAGGTGATGGAATTCCAGTGGAGCTATTTCAAATCCTGAAAGATGATGCTGTGAAAGTGCTGCACTCAATATGCCAGCAAATTTCGAAAACTCAGCAGTGGCCACAGGACTGGAAAAGGTCAGTTTTCATTCCAATCCAAAAGAAAGGCGATGCCAAAGAATGCTCAAACTACTGCACAATTGCACTCATCTCACACGCTGGTAAAGTAATGCTCAAAATTCTCCAATCCAGGCTTCAGCAATATGTGAACCGTGAACTCCCTGATGTTCAAGCTGGTTTTAGAAAAGGCAGAGGAACCAGAGATCAAATNATGACCAACATAGATAACATATTCAAAAGCAGAGACATTACTTTGCCGACTAAGGTCCGTCTAGTCAAGGCTATGGTTTTTCCTGTGGTCATGTATGGATGTGAGAGTTGGACTGTGAAGAAGGTTGAGCACCAAAGAATTGATGCTTTTGAACTGTGGTATTGGAGAGGACTCTTGAGAGTCCCTTGGACTGCAAGGAGATCCAACCAGTCCATTCTGAAGGAGATCAGCCCTGGGATTTCTTTGGAAGGAATGATGCTAAAGCTGAAGCTCCAGTACTTTGGCCACCTCATGCAAAAAGTTGACTCATTAGAAAAGACTTTGATGCTGGGAGGGATTGGAGGCAGTAGGATAAGGGGACGACAGAGGATGAGATGACTGGATGGCACCACTGACTCGATGGACATGAATCTGAGTGAACTCCTGGAGTTGGTGATGGACAGGGAGGCCTGGCGTGCTGTGATTCATGGGTTCGCAAAGAGTCGGATACGACTGAGCGACTGAACTGAACTGAATCCTGTAATTATGTGATCATTGTGAAACATTTCATCAAAACACACAAAGAAGAAAGTAAAAATCCCCCATAAGCCTAACACTAAGAAATACACTTATGATCTTTAAAATTTTTAAAAATACATAGAATTGCTGAAATGTTTAAGCAGAATGTTAACTTATATTTTTATTATGATACAAAATTAGAGTCAGATTAGAAGAAACACATCAGTTAAGTATCTCAATTACTTAAATACTACTGCTCCATAACTATTGCTTACTTGGATTTATTTCTACCCCCATTACTACCATTAGGTTTGAAGAAAACACAGCTCCTGCATGCCTTCTGCCATGTGGTTTCGCTCCTAGATCCCTTCAGTCTTCTAAATACCAAGTTCCTTGACTCCACTTCCAAAATACACCTCAAATTCTCTCACATTCCTTCATTTTTGCTGCCACTGCCCTTGTCGAACCCTCCATCATCTTGTATTTAGATTAATGTTAAAGTCTCCCCGCTAGTCTCCTTGCTTCAACTTCTGCCCCTTTGAGACTTCCCAGGTGAGCCAGTGCTTAAGACTCCCTGCTTTCACTGCAGGGGCTGGCTGATTGATCCCTGTTCGGGGAACTAAGATCCTGTGTGCTGGTGGTATAACCAAAAAAATAAATAATATTGCCTCTCCATTCAACAGTCAAAAATGGCTGATAGTAAATGACTGGATTTGTTTGTTTAATCATTCATGGCTTTGCACCTACTTTAAGGCTAGTACTTTCCTAGGTACTGGGGGTAAATCACTGAACAAAATGAAGCTGCTTTTCTCATGCCACAACTGATAGGTTCTTGAATTTCTACACTTTCTTAGGCTCCATGTTCTTGCTCAGGGCACTCACTCTGCCTGGAAGGACTTTTTCTGAGTCACATCCTTGCTTGGGTTATTTGCACCAGTGGTTCTTCAAGATTAATGAAAATGGTCACCTCTTTGAGGAATACTTCCGTGTCTCACACCCTACCAGGCTATGTTAATGCAAATATTTGTGCTTTTTAACATTTTCTATGCATTCCTGTCTCTCAGCACTTGCACTTTATTATCATGGTTAATTACCTCTCTGTCTTCCTGAATTTGACTGTGAAATCTTCCTAAGAGGGGACTCTGTGTTTCCACTCTTGTTTATTAGATCACAACATGACCCATGACCTAACTGCATTATTGGAAGGCTGTTGAGACAAAACATCTAGACAATTTAATTTCAACATCACACAGATATGAGGCAGCAAGTTAAAAAAAAAAAAAGCTAATGAAGGGTCTCAGGTTCAGAAGTCCATTCTGGGCTTTTTCTTTGATATCTTCTGGACAAGCTTTAGAATCTGGTTGATTGTGAATGCCCCTAATTAAGGTAGGGGTCACATAAGCAGAAAACAAAGACAGACAATGTGTATGCTCAGTTGCTCAGTCATGTCTGACTCTTTGTGATCCTATGGACTGTAGCCCACCAGGCTCTTCTGTCCATGGGATTTCCCAGGCAAGGATACTGTAGCAGGTTGCCATGTCCTTTGGCAGGGTATCTTCCTGACCCAGGGATCGAACCTGTGTCTCATGTCTCTTGCATTGGCAGGCAGGTTCTTTACCACTAGTGGAAGACAGCCAATATCAAACCCATTTTTGACCTTGCTGGGTGATTCTCTGCAAATTGTGAGAGATAAGTGTGAGATACACTTTTCTCATTTACATCTCAATAATTAATATGGAGGTCATGAAATAGCTAGTTGGTTTTCTTCCAAGCAAATGAAAACGTTCATGCTACTGGTGAGATACCCATGCAATGTGAGTTTTTATTTCAGTCACTGGTACTTTTCTGGCTGTTCTCCTTGAAGTCTGGATCTATCTTTTAAGTCTATTCATCTCCATCCTCTTATTTTTCTAGGCACAGGAATGTGGTAGGGTGTGTTAGACAGTGGTTTACAGTCAAACATAATTGGTTAGATCTTTCAGAGAATATGTTTTTCTGAGATTCTGTCTGTGGAAAGAACATTGAATCCACATGTGTTGTTTTCTCTTGTTGCCATTGACATCCAGAAGTCAACAGCTGGTCTGTTTTTAGCTTTTTAAAAACTTTTCTTTCTTTTTGTTTTAATGTGGCTTTCCTATTTTTCTAAACTTACCCCAGATGCCAAGATTGCTTCAATTCTAGCCTTTTCTCCAGGGCTTTACTTTGTATGGATAATGGGATCAGTGCGTGATGGTTATCACTTTCCTCTGTAAAGTGAAGCCGATAATCCTTATGTTTTCTTAGGCTTTTATAAAGATGAATTGGCTGTTTAAAACTGTTTTAAAGTTGAATTTTATGCTTTTCTAATTGAAGGAGTATTTTACAAAATAATTGAAAAAACTGACTTGATACACCAGAACAAAAACATATTCTTCTTCTTGGCTCAGAAGTCATTGGCTTGATTTTGAAAAGGCCAAAGACTCATTTTGTTGGTGTTGAATTTATTCACCTTCTTAATCTTGGTTCAGAATATGTAATCTTGTGTGGGGACTGGAGATTGAAGTCCTAAGGATACACCTTCGAGTTTTAACAGGAAGGGAAAAAGACTCATATTAAAACTTCCCTTAGATTTAATAGTGATCACTCTCCAGAAGAACATAACCCTATGTTCAGAGGGAAAAAAATGACTAGAGGCTCTCACTAGCCCAAGTTTCAATTCTAAAAGAACCAAAATACTCAATTTAACCTGAACCCATGTGAATTTCTTGGATCTCAGCCAAGTTTATTTTACAACTGGAAAGTACTGGGACCACCCTGAAAAAACAGACGATGATTTTGCCTTAAAAAATCATTAAATAAATATTGGTTCCTCAGGAGAAAAGCTCAAGCCACAGACATCCACACCCAATAATTAGCTAATCGACTCTAAATGTCAAAGATGAATAGAAAAAAAATATTTAAAAAGAAACTACAATCTTTATTTGTGGTTTAACAGGTATATGAAATACTATAACCAAATTTCTGTCACCTAGAGTTGGGTTGCCAAATGCTTATTTGGTTTTAAATATTTAACAGATTTTTAAAATTAAAATGTTTTAATATAAACTGTTGGTTAAATAATTTTCCTAATGTTCTTATTTCCTTTTTCCCGTGACTAACAGTTGAGAAAGCATAGTCATTTTTGCTCAAAAATTATCTGAAACTATTTAACTTACTTCAAAAATGAGCATAAATATTGAGGACCATTTGTACTTTTTACTTATTGCCTTCCATTCAGATCATTTACTATAAAGTATAAATGGGAATATATGGTGGTCCACAGAGTGTTTATACTTTAAGTCGATGTGTTATCCTTTCAAATGTTTTACTGTTAATGCATCTATTAATTATTTTCTGTATACACTTTCTAATTTGATACATATTCCAGGATTTTCTTCTAGGAAGCTGATCTGTACATGTAGTATTATGAAATTGATTATTGATATACAAATTCATTATCTCGGGCTCATTACAAGAGTTGTGTATTGACTGATTGCTCCAATTCATAAATTTCACATTTGGGGAAAACAGAGTCATGGTAAAATATGCTCTCGGGCTCATTACAAGAGTTGTGTATTGACTGATTGCTCCAATTCATAAATTTCACATTTGGGGAAAACAGAGTCATGGTAAAATATGCTCTGATAAGTATGAGAGTTTTTCTTAGAAAATTAAAAGTAGACCATGTTCAAAGAAAAATACCAATACAGTATACTAACACATATATATGGAATTTAGAAAGATGGTAATGATAACCCTCTATGAGAGACAGCAAAAGAGACACAGATGTATAGAATGGACTTTTAGACTCTGTGGGAGAGGGAGAGGGTGGGGTGATTTGGGAGAATGGCACTGAAACATGTATACTATCAGGTAAGAAATGAATCGCCAGGCTCTGTTCAATACAGGATACAGGATGCTTGGGGCTGGTGCACAGGGATGATCCAGAGAGATGATATGGGGTGGGGGGTGAGAGGGGGGTTCAGGATTGGGAACTCATGTACACGCATGGCTGATTCATGTCTATGTATGGCAAAACCAATTCAGTATTGTAAAGCAAAATAAAGTAAAAATAAAAATTTTAAAAAAAGATTGTTTAAAAACACATAATTTTCCTGAAGTCCTCTTTGCTCCCTAATTATGAAGGACCCCGAAGTGACTTTGAGGTTGGTTATCTACCTAAAAGATCAAGTGGCAAGGATTGTCACTACAGGTTCTTACATTATTTAACCCACAGGAAGTTTCCTTTTTAAGCAAACTCTACTCGGAATTTGGGCAGATATCAGACTTCAGGTTTTCAAGCCATGTTCTTCTTATAAAAATATAGCCACACAATTCTTATACCTGTGTTTTCATGAGAGTGACAGGATTCCTATTGCAAACAATGAAAGATGTACACAGAGTTATGATTTGAGAAAGATAAACAGACGCTCTTCACTGTTATGTCCTAACAAGGCTTCTGTTATACGTTATTAATTACTCTGGAAGTAACTCCAGGATGTTTAATACTTCTTCAAGAGATCTGAAGAAATTTTCCTCACTTTCAGAGCTTATTGATTTTTTTCTTAAAGCTTCAAGTTTGGCATTAAATATCAAAGCCTGTCGGTTGATGCCGAAGATAATCGTTGAAAATTACAGCACTTAAGTTGGTGACACTGCTGGTGCAGAAACAAATACAATGCTACCCAGTGCTCTTGTATCCTCTTTGTTTTACTAGTACAGATTCTCACTAGCAAATCTCAATTAGCTACTCCAACTGCCTTTCCAGCAAATGGTTTCTTACCTCTTAACTGGTGAGACAATTTTAAAATATTTTTTTTATTTGTCTCAATCAGAGTGTGAGTGATGAAATAAAAAAAAAAAAACTTTAGATTTCTTTCTTGTCTGTCTGCACAAACCTTTCAACTTCATGATTGTTTCTTCCAAATGGGATCTGGTTTACCAGGCCACAGGACTAAGCCACCCACTCTCTTGATACTCTCAAGTTTGAGTTAGAGGCTGTCACAGCAAGAAGAGACCTTAAGATTGTTTAGTCCAACTCTCTCATTTATAAGATGATAGAACAGAACCAGAGATGTGAAGGGACCTGTTCAAGGTTATGCAGTTAGGTAGTGGAAGACTTGGTTTACATTTTGGAGATGGCATGAGGCATTCTTCATTATACATTCATTGGGTTATGCAGCTCCTCTTCTTTATAATTTTAATTGTTTATGATGTGGATGTTGTTGAAAAATGGTCATTTCCCCCTGCCTCTTCACTGAACAATATGAACGTAATTTGCTCTGGATATCTGACAGGCTGATATCTTTGGTGGTGTTGGTTGCATGTCATGAGTACCCATTTCCTTCCTGGGTAAGGAAGGAATGGGGTAAAGAATTACACATTACTCTTGATGTCCACAAAAGTAATAAATGGCAGGTACCTGCTATGACAGCTTTTGTAGCAGCCAGAATAAAGGATTATAACCTTAATATTGCCAGACACTCTCAACCTATAAACCCACACTAGGGCAAGTGATGTGAAGATACAGGGACAACGATTTTTGTCCTGGTGTAGGCAGCAGCAATGACAGTTCCTGGATGAGCACTGGTAATGATGCCAGCGGCAGGCAATGTCCAAGACTGGCAAAGGCAATGTCTGGCATCCTTCAGATATGTCCATCATGTCCAACCTGATATTTCCTGAGGAGTAATTTTAGCTGTGTTCCTGGTACTCGGGCTTTCTTGGTTCCTACTTCTTTCCTGTGCTTAATATTCTAGTTTTGCTGGAAATTTTGTGAGTATCCAGTAACCTTTTTGAGAAATTCTTTTTGGATTTAGCTCATCCAAAGTCAGTTCTGGTTACTTCCAAGAGAAATTCTGACATGGCTTGAATAGAGAAGTTTTGTTTTCTGGATCTTGGAATATCCAATAAATATGCTTGCTCCGGTATACTAGCAGAGAGATGAATCCAAAGCCAACTTAATTTCTCAACTGCCAATAAGTGATAGCTGCCCATTCTAGCCTCTCCAAAATATTCCCTATATAATTAGCAAAATATTTCAAGTAAGGTATGTTTCTCTCTCTTTATTTCAGAAGTGGGGTAGTTATTCCTTCTGTAAGTATTCCAAAGACTTTGCTTTAAAAGCTGTATGGATCATGCACAGATCTAAAAAAATTTACTATGTTTGTGTTATATTCATAAAGGCCTTCCTCCTACTATTGTTCTTTCTAAGTGGTGAGAGCACTGGACCAGACGTCTAGAGAACATAGATCCTAGTTCCTATCCTTTTTCCAATTGATTTGTCACCTTTGTAAAAGATGTCATCTTTCTGGGCATAAGTTTCCCTGGTGTAGAACATGGGAAAGGAAAACCTGAAGAAAGTGAGCTGTATCACTTGTTCTTATATTATTACTTCTTGCTTCACAGACTCTGATTTTATAAGAAAATGTTGGAACAGGAGAAAATCTATCCTGTTCCTTTCTCCCGATCTCCCCTAAGTAAGCATCAATATCCATCCTTCAATAAAATACAAGGAAAAATATAAACAGGGAAAAAAAACAACTTTTTTTTAAAAAATAGAAGCTAATGAAATACAGTAACTCAGTTTCAATTTTCTGGAGCTTTGCACAATAATTAATCTTAATTATTGCCTAGAGTAAGCAAACATGCACAAGTCCAAGTTTTAAAAAGAATTCCATTCATTAAGATAAAGGAACCAGGCATAGGTAGAGTGATATTTTTTATGAAGCACTTGACTTGAAATTTTGTAACATCTGTAGAAAGTTAAAAACAATCACTACAGTCGTTTCAGTTACTCTGAAGCCAGCGATACATGAGTAATCCTTAGGCACTTTATGGATCCTACAAAATCATCAAATAGATCTTCAAAAGTGTTTGCAGGAAGAACCACACCTCTTTTTTTCTAGGCATGGAAAATCACATAAAATAGACTCTCAGTGAAGCCAGCATTGCAAGTAACAGACACAGAGTTTATTTTTAGAGACTGGGTTGCTATTAGGACATAGTTGGACACTTTTAATTAAAAGACGCTTATTCCTTGGAAGAAAAGTTATGAGCAACCTAGATAGCATATTCAAAAGCAGAGACATTACTTTGCCAACTAAGGTCCATCTAGTCAAGGCTATGGTTTTTCCAGTAGTCATGTATGGATGTGAGAGTTGGACTGTGAAGAAGGTTGAGCACCAAAGAATTGATGCTTTTGAACTGTGGTGTTGGAGAAGACTCTTGAGAGTCCCTTGGACTGCAAGGAGATCCAACCAGTCCATTCTGAAGGAGATCAGCCCTGGGATTTCTTTGGAAGGAATGATGCTAAAGCTGAAACTCCAGTACTTTGGCCACCTCATGCAAAGAGTTGACTCATTGGAAAAGACTCATGCTGGGAGGGATTGGGGGCAGGAGGAGAAGGGGATGACTGAGGATGAGATGGCTGGATGGCATCACTGACTTGATGGACGTGAATCTGAGTGAACTCCTGGAGTTGGTGATGGACAGGGAGGCCTGGCGTGCTGCAATTCATGGGGTCGCAAAGAGTCGGACATGACTGAGCAACTGAACTGAATTGAAACATACAAGGAATACCTTTCTGATCATTTATAAAGTCTTGTCTCCACCCTACACAGAATATAAGATGTAAGGGTTCTAATAATAGGGACACAGTTAAATGCATTGACAGGTGCTTTCTCCTTTAACACAATTAATTTGGCCTAAGCCTTCACTTTCACTTTTCACTTTCATGCATTGGAGAAGGAAATGGCAACCCACTCCAGTGTTCTTGCCTGGAGAATCCCAGGGACGGGAAGCCTGGTGGGCTGCCGTCTATGGGGTCGCACAGAGTTGAACATGACTGAAGCGACTTAGCAGCAGCAGCAGCAAGCAGTATCTAGTTAATGAGGCCTTAAAGTGTCAGAATGAATAGGTGTGCTCTCCCCTAACTTCAACATGAGGCAATGGCAGACACTGCTCTTTTCAGCTTATTTAAGCTTATTTGGACGCTTTTCCTATTTATTCAGTGTCCCTTTAGTGAGAATGGTCATGGACTTCGAGCTGTCTTCTCCCGAAAAGACCGGCTTCACTGTCACAAGTCCCTCCCCACCCCTCCACCCTTATTGGAAGCTGATACTGTACTACTAATAAAGAACTGCTGGCAAACAGCTGTAATTAGGAAGCATAAACTTGGCAGTATTAGGTAAACGCTGTTTAGTTCTGAATTACCCTTAAGCATTTTTAGGAAGTGTGAAGCACTTTTTGCTTCTAATTAAAACCAGAGGAAATACTGAATGAAGGCCAGCTTTGAATGTAAAGAAGAAGGTGTGTATTTGGACAGGCTTTCTCCCTGTCATTTCTTACTTCATTGAAGACCTGACTTCTCAAATTTCTTTAATAAGGACAAGCCACTTCATTCAAGCTTTCAAACTAAGAAAGAAGATGGCCAAATTTTTTTTAAAAAATATAAATTTATTTATTTCAATTGGAGGTTAATTACTTTACAATATTGTATTGGTTTTGCCATACATCAACATGTATCCTCCACAGGTATACACATGTTCCCCATCCTGAACCCCACTCAGTCCTCCCTCCCTGTACCATCCCTCTGGGTCGTCCCAGTGCACCAGCCCCAAGTATCCAGTATCATGCATTGAACCTGGGCTGGCAACTCGCTTCATATATGATATTATACATGTTTCAATGACATTCTCCCAAATCATTCCGCCCTCTCCCTCTCCCACAGAGTCCAAAAGACTGTTCTGTACATCTGTGTCTCTTTTGCTGTCTCGCATACAGGGTTATCATTACCAAGAAGATGGCCAAATTCTTAGGAGAGGCAATAAAGTGTCTCAGATCCATATTAAAGGACACATGGCTGACATAAGACTATTTTCTGAAGACTGGATAAGAAGAAAAGGATAGGAAGAAAAAACCTTAAGATGCTAAGAAATCTTGGAAACTGGGCAGGAAGCATAATTCATCCACAAGAAACATGGGACAAGCAGGTATTTCAGAGGAAGTTGTGATGCTTACCCATTGGGCTTACTGAGAGACTGCTAAGCAACTTCTATCTTAATGGGGGCTCCTTGGTCAGGTATGGCTTGATGTCCAAAGAATACATCAAGCAAATATAAATCCCAGTAGGACTTTTTTTTCCTTGTCTCTCTTCACCTCTGGCATGTGAGCTCCTTGGGGTAAGGAATATTATTGTTTTATTCACCACTAGATTGCCAATACCTGAAAGATCTGGTACATGATAAGGACTTAATAAATATTTGATATAAGAAGAAAGAAGGGAAGGAAGAGAGGAAATAAAGGAGGAAGGAAGGAAGAATGGAAAGAGCAGAGGACCCCTGAGACCAACTAGTGGCTTTTCAATAGTCCAATGAGTGTGTAGGTATCTTTAAAAAGTCTTGTATGTGATGTGTGAAAACACCCAACACTCCAAGCTGAGTGTGGTTATAAGATAGCTGACACAACATCCTCTTAGGTGAATTTGTCCCACTGTGTTCACTCACCCCAAGTTCCCTCTGGCTTCCAACTTACCTCCTACTACTTAGTTCCTCCCTCATGGAGCATCTAAACACGTCTGCATCGCCCACCAAGCTGCCCTTGACTTGTGTTTGATTGCTGGTCCTCAACTGAGGTCCTCCCTCTTTTTTTTTTTGAATTCACCAAATCTTGTCGAGTCCTGTGTTCACGATGTGGTCTAAATCTTAGGGTAAGATGGAGTCTTCAGAGAAGGGACCTAAAGTGTCAGCCTCTGTGGAGCTGGCAACAGCAGAGTCTGAGGAAAGGGGAAGAGAGAAGAAAGGAGTTCTAGGGATGAGAGAGCACAGAAAAGGGGAATGGGAGTGAAAGAGCTTTACATACTTTAAAATCTGGCTCTGGCTTTGTCCTGTCTCAAATGATGATTGTACAAGCTCATAAAACATTTAGAGAGATGCACAACTGTGCAAACAGAATGAATTGAAGCCAGTTTTAGTAATTTCTCAATGAAAGGATTACCTTGTAATTCTCTGTGAACCAATTTTGCAAGCCCAAAGGGAAAATGGTTTGTTCTAGACACGTGTATTAATGCTGGTCCCATCCTCAGCTGGTTGGAAGGGAAGATTTCATTGCCTTCAGGTCCCTGCCCAGTATGCACAACCATGTTCACTGGCCTCATCCATAAAATACGGTCAAAATAGCATATGCCTCCCAAGTTGTTATTGGGATTAAATAAATCATGTCTAGAGTTTTTTAGGAGCTTCTCTGGCACATAGTAGTTTAGTTCAGTCGCTCAGTTGTGTCTGACTCTGTGACCCCTATGAATTGCAGCATGCCATGCCTCCCTGTCCATCACCAACTCCCGGAGTTCACTCAAACTCACGTCCATCGAGTCAGTGATGCCATCCAGCCATCTCATCCTCTGTCTTCCCCTTCTCCTCCTGCTCCCAATCCCTCCCAGCATCAGAGTCTTTTCCAATGAATTAACTCTTTGCATGAGGTGGCCAAAGTACTGGAGTTTCAGCTTTGGCATCATTCCTTCCAAAGAAATCCCAGGGCTGATCTCCTTCAGAATGGACTGGCTGGATCTCCTTGCAGTCCAAGGGACTCTCAAGAGTCTTCTCCAACACCACAGTTCAAAAGCATCAATTCTTCGGCACTCAGCTTTCTTCATAGTCCAACTCTCACATCCATACATAATGCTAGCAATGGCACTGACGTGATGCTATGAGATGAGAGGGATGATGATTATAAGGATGTTAACACATCATTGGCTGTGACTGATTGGACAAGACAATCAAGGCCCAAAGCTTGGCCCAAAGCTTAACCCATAGCAAACAATCCAGAAGTTGCACATTGCTTTATGATTTCTGCAATTGGTTTGAAAAGAGGAGCTAGACCAATCTGAG
>SJYQ01094568.1:37700-109869 GCA_006410935.1 Redunca redunca
CATCACTTCATGGGAAATAGATGGGGAAACAGTGGAAACAGTGTCAGACTTTATTTTTCTGGGCTCCAAAATCACTGCAGATGGTGACTGCAGCCATGAAATTAAAAGACGCTTACTCCTTGGAAGAAAAGTTATGACCAACCTAGATAGCATATTGAAAAAGAGAGACATTACTTTGCCAACAAAGATCTGTCTAGTCAAGGCTATGGTTTTTCCAGTGGTCCTGTATGGATGTGAGAATTGGACTGTGAAGAAAGCAGAGCGCCGAAGAATTGATGCTTTTGAACTGTGATGTTGGAGAAGACTCCTGAGAGTCCCTTGGACTGCAAGGAGATCCAACCAGTCCATTCTGAAGGAGATCAACCCTGGGATTTCTTTGGAAGGAATGATGCTGAAGCTGAAGCTCCAGTACTTTGGCCACCTCATGCGAAAAGTTGACTCATTGGAAAAGACTCTGATGCTGGGAGGGATTGGGGGCAGGAGAAGAAGGGGATGACAGAGGATGAGATGGCTGGATGGCATCACCGACTCTATGGTCATGAGTTTGAGTGAACTCCAGGAGTTGGTGATGGACAGGGAGGCCTGGCGTGCTGCAATTCATGGGGTCACACAGGGTCGGACATGACTGAGCGACTGAACTGAACTGAACTGAAGCTAGTGCTACAAGTTCTCTGTGGAGCCAAACTCTCCAAAGAGACTTTTATCCTCAAGCATGAGTCAGATGATTCTATTGTTTTAAATGACAATGTTCCCACTGAAGCTCTCCTTGAAACCCCCTCATCTAGATAATTGTCAAATCAATCCTTCGTCTAACTCCCTGACTTCTTCACCTCAATTCTTCTATATCCTCAAGAGGAATGAGGAGCTGAGGGTCTAAACTTCAGTTTTTGGCTCTCCTATGCAGGGTCTCCAAAGGGGTTTAGCCTCACTCTGAAAACTGCTGGTTCTTGCCCTCTGCTCTTCTGTTCTCAGCCTTTTAAGAAACTTGGCAGAAGCAGAGTCCCAGGACAGTGTTCAACCACATCATTTATAACAACAAATTCTTATTTAAAGGGAGAGATTTTGAAATTAAAATGCTTGAGAAACACTTTAAGTAGCACCAATTCTATAAAGATGTTAATAACCTCATCGATAGAAAAGTTCCATTCAAATATGTTGAGCATCTCTTTTCTCTAGGGACCAGCATTAAGTTCTATTGATATGCAAATTAATAAGACTCTTGGTGAGCTCACAGTTAGGGAACAACATGGATGATTTTGTGAAGATGGGTGATAATAAAGTTTTGTCATGGGTTTTGTGCAACTTTCTTGAGCTTGTGGGTGAGAGTGGGAGTTGTGGAGCTTCTTCCCTGAAGCTTCCTGATTGATAGATCGCTTTTAAGAACCTCTTTCGTAGAACCACCCCTCATAGCTGAGTCTCTGGCTCCACCATATCCACAGTGGAGTTGGGACAGGATGAATTCCCAACTTACACACTTTTAGACAAGGGGTTCCATTTTACCCATAAACTATTTTATGCCTATTCAAAACTAAATTCCATAGCAAAGCTTTGCATAGGGCATCTTGCATTTTTTCCTATCTTGTTGCTATAAGGAATCAGTATTACAGCCAACAGACAAAAACCTTTTTAAGCTTCTCCTTCAGTGTGTGACAAACAGTCCACAAAGAGAAGTGGGTGGATATCAGACTCTGTGTGTTCCATTAATAGATAGAAGAGGGAAGCCAATAGCGGCATTCTCAGTGACACTTCATATCTTAATGTGGAATTTTGTCCCCTCCTTTTTATCCCCCCCCCTTGGAGAGTTCCTATTATGATAAATAAAATCTTATTAAATCTTTTAGGTTATGAACCCCTTTCAGAATGAAGGGGACATTTAGATCTCTATCAAGGAAAAAATTTCCTAAGTTCATTGAGTTAAAAAAAAATCCTGTTTAGTTGGAAAGGAAATAGGGGATAGGATAGATTTCAATTTGGAATTTCCTGGACATAGCAATTATAAAGTGATTCACAACTTGGAAACATCTGTCCAGATTTTGTCTTTTTGCTACTAAAGAAAGAAAATCAATTCATACTGATTACAGAGTTTGATAACTAGATCATTTTCTAAATAGGCTGAGTTAACTGGGTGTTATTTTTCATGTGTGTGTGTATGTGTATGTGTGTGTAACTCAGTCATGCAGTTTTCCTTGGGGGAGGGAATCACATTTTGGGTAAATATCCTCTGCAATAATGGAGCCAAAACACACCTTCTTTTCAGCCCTGATGTGTTTCTTCCCTGAAGCACTGAAATCATCTTGTACCACTTTCAAATCGTCATGTATCACTCTCAGTACGAAGGAGCAGTATTTCTGAAGCAATAGCAATTGCTTCCATAGCCCGTGCATTGCGCATTAGTACACCATATCATATACTTTTCATTAATGATAATTTCTCCCATTTTCAGAAAAGGGTTCTCACAGTTTCAGGAAAGATGTCAGGAAGGCTCATTTCTCATCTGTACCTGCATCTTCCCAAGGGATATCTGTTTTTCAGTGATTCCTTTCTATCTAGATATATACTAGAGTTAAAGCTGTAAAATCCTCATCTGCTATTGTTAAAACCTCTGGTGGAAGGCCCAGATTTTCAGTCATGTCTCTGTCTACCACAACTTTGAGAGGTCCAGTCAATTTATACCCCAGTGGAGGGTATCAGAGGTCTGAGGGTCAAAACTGTCTTACAGAGCATTTGCCTTTTCTGGCTGAACTCTGGACAATAACAAATGATTAAGTCATACTCTTATGGCTAGAATATTTAAATGCAGAGTTCCAAAGAAAAGCAAGAAAAGATAAGAAAGCCTTCCTCAGTGATCAATGCAAAGAAATAGAGGAAAACAATAGAATAGGAAAGACTAGAGATCTCTTCAAGAAAATTAGAGATACCAAGGGAACATGTCATGCAAAGATGGGCTCAATAAAGGACAGAAATGGTATGGACTTAACAGAAGCAGTAGATATTAAGATGAGGTGGCAAGAATACACAGAAGAACTATACAAAAAAGATCTTCATGACCCAGATAATCACGATGGTGTGACCACTCATCTAGAGACAGATATCCTGGAATGTGAAATCAAGTGGGCCTTAGAAAGCATCACTATGAACAAAGCTAGTGGAGGTGATGGAATTCCAGTGGAGCTATTTCAAATCCTGACAGATGATGTTGTGAAAGTGCTGCACTCAGTATGCCAGCAAATTTGGAACACTCAACAGTGGCCACAGGACTGGAAAAGGTAAGTTTTCAATCCAATCCCAAAGAAAGGCAATGCCAAAGAATGCTTGCTACCCAAAATTGCATTCATCTCACACACTAGTAAAGTAATGTTCAAAATTCTCCAAGCCAGGCTTTAGCAATACATGAACCGTGAACTTCCAGATGATCAAGCTAGTTTTAGAAAAGTCAGAGGAACCAGAGATCAAATTGCCGATATCCGCTGGATCATGGAAAAAGCAATAGAGTTCCAGAAAAACATCTATTTCTGCTTTATTGACTATGCCAAAGCCTTTGACTGTGTAGATCACAAGAACCTGGAAAATTCTGAAAGAGATGGGAATACCAGACCACCTTACCTGCCTCTTGAGAAACATATTATACGCAGGTCAGGAAGCAACAGTTAGAACTGGACATGGAATAACAGACTGGTTCCAAATAGGAAAAGGACTACGTCAAGGCTGTATATTGTTACCCTGCTTATTTAACTTCTATGCAGAGTACATCATGAGAAATACTGGACTGGAAGAAGCACAAGCTGGAATCAATAACCTCAGATATGTAGGTGACACCACCCTTATGGCAGAAAGTGAAGAAGGACTAAAGAGCCTCTTGATGACAGTGAAAGAGGGGAGTGAAAAAGTTGGCTTAAAGCTCAACATTCAGAAAATGAAGATCATGGCATCTGGTCCCATCACTTCATGGCAGATAGATGAGGAAACCATGGAAACAGTGGCTGACTTTATTTATTTATTTATTTATTTATTTTTGTCTCCAAAATCACTGCAGATGGTGACTGCAACCATGAAATTAAAAGATGCTTACTCCTTAGAAGAAAAGTTATGACCAAACTTTGGTTCAGTTCTGTTCAGTTCAGTTGCTCAGTAGTGTCTGACTCTTTGCAACCCCATGAACCACAGCACGCCAGGCCTTCCTGTCCATCACCAGCTCCCGGAGTTCACCAAAACCCATGTCCATTGTGTCGATGAGGTCATCCAACCATCTCATACTCTGTTATCCACTTCTCCTCCTGCCCTCAATATTTCCCAGCATAAGGATCTTTTCAAATGAGTTAGTTCTCCACATCAGGTGGCCAAAGTATTGGAGTTTCAGCTTCAACATCAGTCCCTCCAATGAACACCCAGGTCTGATCTCCTTTAGGATGGACTGGTTGGATCTCCTTGCAGTCCAAGGGACTCTGAAGAGTCTTCTCCAACAACACAGACAGCATGTTAAAAGGCAGAGACATTACTTGTCAACAAAGATCCATATAGTCAAAGCTATGATTTTTCCAGTAGTCATGTATCGATATGAGAGTTGGACTATAAAGAAAGCTGAGCAATGAAGAATTGATGCTTTTGAAGTGAGGTGTTGGAGAAGACTCTTGAGAGTCCCTTGGACTGCAAGGAGATCCAACCAGTTCATCCTAAAGGAGATCAGTCCTGGGTGTTCATTGGAGGGACTTATGTTGAAGCTGAAGCTCCAATATTTTGGCCACCTGATGCGAAGAGCTGACTCATTTGAAAAGACCCTGAGGCTGGGAAAGACTGAGGGCAGGAAGAGAAGGGGATGACAGGATGAGATGGTTGGATGGCATCATTGACTCAATGGACATGAGTTTGGGTGAACTCCAGGGGTCGGTAACGGACAGGGAGGCCTGGTGTGCTGCGGTTCGTGGGGTTGCAAACAGACACAACTGAGCGACTGAACTGACTGAACTTGTGGCTATATAATACTATAAATACTAAGTTTATTATATTATCTCATCCAGTTTAGGACAAGTAAGGAATGTTACCAGTCTCCTGTTCAAAAAACTCTCCAAATGTATACGTTGAATTTAACCATGTGGCCTACGTCAGGGCTAAAAACTCTAGTTTATGATTGAGAGATTGAGCTTTTAGCCATGACTAGCAAATGCCAGGGTTTTCTTTCTCCACATATTTACTTTTTAAAAATATAATGCTACTGGTAAGGCTTATGAGCCAGTGGCCATATATGATTTGTAATACTTATTGAAATTAGTAGAATTCAAATGATGATGTTTTGATAAAAACAGTTTCTTGGGTGTGACACCAGCACCATGGTACTGTGAGTCATTCTGTCTCTCCCCTTTGATCTAAGGAGTAAAACACCCATAACTAAATGAAAGATCCTCATACCAGGACACTGGCGAGTTCCATACCTCTATATATCAAACGGGGGGTGGACTGAACACATAGAAGAGGCAGAACCAAGGGAAATGTAGAAGTGGTGCCCGAAACCTTGGATTCTCTGCCATATCAGGTAAACCTGCAGTCCAGGAGAACCCAGTGGCAACAGGGAAGCCGTGCAAGCGACTCCAGCTTCCTGGTGCAGCAGTGCTCACTAGCACAGGGGACTGGCGGCAGCAGCAGCAGTGGGCCTGTGACCCCCATCCCTCCATCTGTAGTGGCGCCTGCAGAGGTGGCATCTGCGAACACAACCCCAGATGTGGCAGAGGCACCCAGGACCCTGGCTCCCTGCAAACCTTTCTTCCTCTGCTACACCTGTTTCCCTCCACCCAGGCACTCCTGATCACAGTGGAGGTGCCTGCCATCCTGGGGTCCCCAGCAGCAACACCAGTGACGGCAGCGACACTGGCACACCAAGGCACCAGCAATGCTGGAGGCAGAAGTGGTGACAATGAGGGCACCTCACAGTGACACCTCTGACAGAAGTGCTGGAGAGTGGAAAGTCCCGGTGCTCAACAGCAGGCAGAGGAAGTGCAGGTAAGAGAATCAACAATTTGTGCTACAGTGCCATCTACTGAAGGACATGGAGAAGGATATGGCAACCCACTCCAGTGTTCTTGCCTGGAGAATCCCAGGCACGGGGGGAGCCTGGTGGGCTGCCGTCTATGGGGTAGCACAGAGTCGGACACGACTGAAGTGGCTTAGCAGCAGCAGCAGCAGCAATAAGTAGAGGACCCACTGCAGTACTCTTACCTGGAAAATCCCATGGGTGGAGGAGCCTGGTGGGCTGCAGTCCATGGGGTCGCAAAGAGTCAGACACAACTGAGCGACTTCACTTTCACCTTTCACTTCCATGCATTGGAGAAGGAAATGGCAACCCACCCCAGTGTTCTTGCCTGGAGAATCCCAGGCACGGGGGAGCCTGGTGGGCTGCCGACTATGGGGTCGCACAGAGTCGGACACAACTGAAGCGACTTAGCAGCAGCAGCCATCTACTGAAAGATAAAAGAAAGACTGCTAATTGCCGATCTGTTGGATTGTTATAAATAGAAACAAGTAAAACAAACAAACAAACAAAAACTTTACTTAGAGAGGAAATGTGTTCACTACTTAAAATGGACCAGCAGCAGAACTGCTCAGCAAACACCATGAAGAACCACAGTAACACTGTACCATAAAAAAGAAAATGACCGTTCTTCAAAATCCAAACTTAAAAGCATGGAATATTACAATCTAACTGAGAGAAAACTCAACATAGTTGTGAAACTCAACAAGCTACAGGAAAATTCAGAAAGGCAATTCAATGAGTTCATGAATAAAATTAATGAACAGAAGGAATGCTTTGCTAAAGAGACTGAAAGTGAAGTTGCTCAGTCGTGTCCGACTCTTTGCGAACCCATGGACTGTAGCCCAGCAGGCTCCTCCGCCCATAGAATTTTCCAGGCAAGAGTACTGGAGTGGATTGCCATTTCCTTCTCCAGGGGATCTTCCTGACCCAGGGCTCAAACCTGGGTCTCCTGCACTGCAGGCAGATGCTTCACTGTCTGAGCCACCAGGGAAGCACAAAGAGAGAGAGACTGAAACTCTGATAAATAACTGAACAGATATTATGAAATGAAAGAACTAAAAATATGAGATAAAGAAAGCATTAGAAAACATAGAAAATAGTGCAGACCAGACGGAAGAGAGAATTATCAAGCTGAAAAGTAAAAATCTAGAAATAATTCAGGTAGAAGAGGAGATAGAACTGAGATCTAAAGATAAATGAAGAAATTCTATAGGTACTACTTGACGTCATTGAGAAAAGAGGAAGGAAGGAAGGGACAGGAAGTTTATTTAAAGAAATAACAGTTCAGATCTTCCCAGATCTGAATAAGAAACTGGATATACAAGCTCATAATGCTAAGAGAACAGCTATTTAGTCAATGCAAAAAGACCTTCTTAAGAGACATTATTTGAAAACTATCAAATGTCAATGAAAAAAAATGTAAGGCAGCCAGGGGGAAAAAGACAGTAACCCACAAAGGAACTCCTATTAGTCTATCAACAAATTTCTTAGCAGAAACTCTACAGGCCAGGAGAGAGTGGAATGGCATACAGAAAATAAAAAAGGTAAAAGCTATCAGCCAAGAATACTCTATCCAGCAGTTGTTTTTCAAATATTAGGGAGAAATAAATGCTTTTCCAGACATATGAAAGCTGAGGGAGCTCATCATCACTAGACCTGCCTTACAAAAATGTGGAAAGGAACTCTTCCACCGGAAACAAAAGGGTAAAATAGCAGAAAATTTGAGTAGATGATAAAAAAGACAATTAAAATAAAAACACCACCAAAAAACCACAACTCTGTATCAGAGTGGGTTTCCCTGGTGGCTGAGCAGTAAAGAACCCATCTGTCAATGCAAGAGTACTGGGTTTGAGCCCCGAGTTTGCAAGACCACTTGGAGAAGGAAATGACAACCCACTCTGGTATTCTTGCCTGGGAAATCCCATGGACAGAGGGAGCTTGGAGGAGGCTAGAGTCCATGGGGTTGCAAAGAGCAGGATGTGAATTAGTGACCAAACAACAACAACATCAGAATGGTTGTTAAACATTTAATTATAGCATAAAAGTTAAGGAGGATGAAAGCAATGAATTAACTATCAGTTCAGTTCAACCACTTAGTCGTGTCTGACTCTCGGCCACACCACAGACTGCAGCACACCAGGCTTCCCTGTCCATCACCAACTCCTGGAACTTACACTCATGTCCATTGAGTCAGTGATGACATCCAACCATCTCATCCTCTGTCATCCCCTTCTCCTCCCACCTTCAGTCTTTCCCAGCTCAGGGTCTTTTCAAATGAGTCAGTTCTTCGCATCAGGTGGCCAAAGTATTAGAGCTTCAGTTTCAGCATCAGTCCTTCTAATAAACATTCAGGCATGATTTCCTTTTGGATTGACTGGTTGGATCTCCTTGCAGTCCAAGGAACTCTCAAGAGTCTTATCCAACACCACAGTTCGAAAGCATCAATTCTTTGGTGTTCAACTTTCTTTATGGTTCAACTCTCACATCCATACATGGCTACTGGAAAAACCATGGCTTTGACTAGATAGACCTTTGTTAGCAAAATAATGTCTCTGTTTCTTAATATGCTCTCTAGGTTGTTCATTGCTTTTCTTCCAAGGAGCAAGTGTCTTTTAATTTCATGGCTGCAGTCACCATCTGCAGTGATTTTGGAGTCCCCCAAAATAAAGTAACTCTCACTGTTTCCACTGTTTCCCCATCTATTTGCCATGAAGTGATGGGACCAGATGCCACAATTTTAAGTTTTCTGAATGTTGAGTTTTAAGCCAACCTTTTCACTCTCCTCTTTCACTTTCATCAAGAGGCTCTTTAGTTCTTCTTTGCTTTCTGCCATAAGGGTGGTGTCACCTGCATATCTAAGGTTATTGATATTTCTCCTGGCAATCTTGATTCCAGCTTGTGCTTCATCCATCCCAACATTTTGCATGATGTTCTTGGAATATCAGTTAAGTAAGCAGGATGACAATATACAGCTTTGATGTACTCCTTAGCTTTTGTTTTCCTTTAATCTGAATTGTTTCCTTTTCCTTGTTGTTTATGTCTGCTACTTTGGTCTGGCAGTTTTCTATGATATTTTTCTTTCTTTTTTCTTTTTGTTTTAATAGCTAAGTCATTTGGTAACAAACTCACAACTTAAAAGGAAGTTATTTGAGACAACAAAGTGTAAAAATCAGATTGGAAAAGGATGGAAGCCATGCAGGTAACTGAAGATAAGATGCTATCACCAGAAAAGGGACTGTTTTACCCATGAAACATTTTATGTGAATCTCATGGTAATCACAAGACATAAATCTAGATCAGAGACACATAACATAAAATGAAAACGGACAAAAATATTATAGAAAACTGCCAGGCCAAAATAGCAGAAATAAACACAGGGGAAAAGAAACAATGCAGATTAGAGGAAAATGAGAGCTAAACTGGCAGTACAAAGTCTTCATTTATCAGTAATCCCCCTGAACATAAATGGGTTAAATTCATCAATAACAATAAATACAGTTACTGTGAGAAAGGCAATGTGAAAGAATGTTCAAACTATTGCACAACTGCACTCATTTCACGTGCTGGCAAAGTAATGCTCAAAATTCTCCAATGAGGCTTCAACAGTACGTAAACTGAGAACTTCCAGATGTTCAAGTTGGATTTAGAAAAGGCAGAGGAACCAGAGATCAAATTGACAACATCCGCTGGATCATAGAGAAAGCAAGAGAGTTCCAGAAAAACATCTATTTCTGCTTTATTGACTATACCAAAGCCTTTGACTGTATAGATTCCAGACCACCTGACCTGCCTCCTGAGAAATCTGTGTGCAGGTCAAGAAGCAACAGTCAGAACTGGACATGGAAAAACAGACTGTTTCCAAATCGCGAAAGGTCTATGTCAAGGCTGTATATTGTCACCCTGCTTATTTAACTTATATGCAGAGTACATCATAAGAAATGCTGAGCTGGATGAAGCACAAGCTAGAATCAAGATTGCTGGGAGAAATATCAATAACCTCAGATACACAGATGACACCACCCTTATGGCAGAAAGTGAAGAAGAACTAAAGAGCCTCTTGATGAGAGTGAAAGAGGAGAGTGAAAAGTTGGCTTAAACTAAGAGTGAAAACTAAGACCATGGCATCCAGTCCTATCACTTCATGGCAAGTAGATAGGGAAACAATGGAAACAGTGAGAGATTTTACTTTTTGGGCTCCAAAATCACTGCAAATGGTGACTGCAGTAATGAAATTAAAAGACGCTTGCTCTTTGGAAGAAAAGTTATGACCAACTAGACAGCATATTAAAAAGCAGAGACTTTACTTTGCCGGCAAATGTCCATTGAGTCAAAGCTATAATTTTTCCAGTAGTCATGTATCGATGTGGGAGTTGGATTATAAAGAAATCTGAGTGCTAGAGAACTGATGCTTTGGAACTGTGGTGTTGCAGAACTCTCAGAGTCCCTTGGACTGCAAGGAGATCCAACCAGTCAATCCTAAAGGAAATCAGTCTTGATGGTTGGATGGCATCACCGACTCAATGGACATGAGTTTGAGTAAGTTTGAGTAAGTTTAAGGAGTTGGTAATGGACAGGGAAGCCTGGCATACTGCAGTCCATGAGGTAGCAAAGAGTCAGACACGACTGAGCAACTAAACTGAAACTGATTCCTCCAAAGTCTAATTCTCAAGTTATTAACATCAAGGATAGAAGAACTTAGAAACCCAGGATACACAAAAGAGCAGATATTTAATAATTACACTTTAGCTTTTGTAAATCCTTTACTGGTCTCACTCACTCATCTGACAAGCTGAGTAAAATTAGTGGAAGAACCCTGATTATAATTTTTAAAGAGATAAAAAGAAAATGGAAAGTGGAAGTTTCTTACAGTAGGTAATATTTGCATAGCCAGTTACAAAATTTAGCCTGCTATTAACAAAAGATTTATTTTCAGATTTTAAAGATCAATATATTACAGTGAACAAAACATACATGTAAAACATGACATTTTATAGTAATTTTCATGCTGTCTTATAATTACTGTTCAAGTCTCAAAACTAAAATAAATAGATACATAAAATATACTGTTTCCTCATTTTAAAGATAAACTAAATTTACTCATGCTAAATTCAGTGAAAGCTGGCAAAAACCAGTCCTCTTCCAGTGTGTATAGATAAAGCACTAGGTAGGTTTCTCATTTAGCCTGAATGCTCTCCTTCTGGGGTCCATGAAATAACTTCGTGCTATGCTAAGTTGCTCAGTCATATCTGACTTTTTGTGACCCCGTGGACTATAGTTAGGCTCCTCTGTCCTTGGGATTCTCCAGGCAAGAATACTGGAGTGGGTTGCCATTTCCTTCTCCAGGGAATCCTCCTGACCCAGGGATCAAATCTACATCTGCTGCTTGGCAAGTGGATTCTTTACCACTGAGCCCACCTGGGAAGCCCCTACACCCTCTTAATAATTTTTTCAATTTTGCCTGAAGTACTTTATGAGAATCTCAGTTATTTATATCCAAATGACCCCAGACTTGAAGTACTGCAGTCTTACGTAGCTCATTAGATACCCACACCACTTTCCTTTTCTAGTCAATATCTAATGGAAGTAAGTAGGAACACCTAGGGTAACGATACCAACCTCAGGAGGGTTATGGGAGGACTTAAGGTGACTTCAGCAATGAAATTAAAAGACACTTACTCCTTGGAAGGAAAGTTATGACCAACATAGACAGCATATTCAAAAGCAGAGACAGTGCTTTGCCAACAAAGGTCCGTCTAGTCAAAGCTATGGTTTTTCTAGTAGTCATGTATGGATGTGAGAGTTGGACTGTGAAGAAAGCTGAGTGCTGAAGAACTGACGCTTTTGAACTGTGGTGTTGGAGAAGACTCTTGAGATCCAACCAGTCCATTCTAAAGGAGATCAGCCCTGGGTGTTCTTTGGAAGGAATGATGCTAAAGCTGAAACTCCAGTACTTTGGCCACCTCATGAGAAGAGTTGACTCATTGGAAAAGACTCTGATGCTGGGAGGGATTGGGGGCAGGAGGAGAAGGGACGACAGAGGATGAGATGGCTGGATGACATCACTGACTTGATGGACGTGAGTTTCTCCGGGAGTTGGTGATGAACAGGAAGGCCTGGCGTGTTGCAAGTCATGGGGTTGCAAAGAGTCAGACACGACTGAGTGACTGAAGTGAACTGAACTGAACTGAAGGTCAAAACGTGGGAAAACATAAGGTTCAAGTGATAACTCAGTCATCCTGACAGCAAATAAGAATTATCAACTCAGCAATGCAGGAGGGCAGGCATACCCTAAAGACGTGGGTATGCCTATGTCTTTCACATTTGTCACTGGCAGACCCCATTAACAATTCCCAGGAAATAAAAATAGAATCTGGGTAATAAAGTCTAACCTTCTTTATCTTTTCCTTTGTGCTTCATCTTGTTTCATTTGCTCACAGAGTGTTGTGTACAGAGGCCTTTCCTGGTGAACTTCAAGCCAGAGTTCCTAGTGTGAAAGAGCTTCGCCAGACACTTCAGCTCATCCAGCAAGGGCAGAAACGCTGCACAAGATACACTCTATTTAGGATGGGCAGCAGGCCTGATGTGTGCAGAGACGTTGCGCTCAACACTAGGAGAGAGATCTGGAGCAAGAGTTTTGCAGCTCCATGCACCTCACAGAAACTGCCCCCCACCCCTCCACCCCACCAATCCAGAGCCAACTGCTGAAGCGACCCTCGTGGATCAGCCCCACCCACAGCCTGTCTGGAGAGAGCCTGGGCTCTATAGCTCCAGCTGGTGCCTCTTCATTCTTTGACATAAAAATAAAGATTTCTTTTGTTTTGGAGGCAACTTACCCTTGTCCTATTGGCTTAAACAACACTGGGCAGGAGGACTCTTGTTGGAGACCAACTTGGGCAGGTCAGTAACAAGCCCTGTCAGGCATTATTGCTGATATATACCTTACAGCCCATATATTATTTTACATGTATTATCTTCCTTATAAGACTATGACCCTCAAAGGACATAGTTCCTAATTCATATTTTCCAATCAATCAGTGTGGAATCTTGCTATTTAGTATTTAGATGCCACTAGTGGTAAAGCACCCTTCTGCTAATGTGGGTTAGACATAAGGGGTGTGGTTTCCATCCCTGGGTCTGGAAGATCCCCTGGAAAAGGGCATGTCAACTCTCTCCAGTAGTTTTGCCTGGAGAATCCTGCAGACAGGGCAGGCTGGCGGGCTACAGTCCACGGGGTCACAAAGAGTCGGACATGGCTAATATGACAGTATGCATGCTCATGTGCCTAATAAATTTTAGTCAAAAGAGGGAAAATGATAGAAGGTTACAATTACTCTCACTGGAAATTCTGATATTCAGGGATAGCTTATTTGAAAACAAAGGGAATATACCTTAAAAGAAGTGATTGTCTGAGATGTCACCTTATAGGCAGAATGAATGTGAAAGTCACTCAGTCATGTCAGGCTCTTTGCGACTCCATGGTTTGTAGTCCACCAGGCTCCTCTCTCCACAGGAATTCCTCGGATAGACTAGTGATTCTCAATCAGGACTAGTTTGTCCCTTAAAGGTAGTTAGTAATGCCTGGTGACATTTTTGTTTATCACAACTGGGGTAAGTGATGCTACTAATATCTTTAGTGGTTACAGGCCAGGGGATGCTATTAAACATCCTACAGTGACTAGAACAACCCATTCTCAACTTTTCACAGCAAATAATTACTTGGTTCAAAATGTCAGTAGTACCAAGGTTAAGGAATACTAAACCAGCTTTCTCCCTGATCAAAGACTATTTTTTCTTGCTGACTGGAGTAGGAAGAACACCTCTGGACTTCAGTTACTAACACCAACAACTGGTGCCAGAGATAGTATTTGTCCCTCTGTAGCAATTCTCTTCTTATTTCAATAGGTAATAGGACATCTTAAGTTTTTGCTGGACCCTCAGTTACTAACTAGAGACTACAACTCTTATCCTTTCTTGTAGGCAAGATTGAGGAAGCAAGATTAAATTCTAGCCAATGGAAATGAATAGAAATGATGTGTACTTCATGTCCTTAAAAAGGAAGATCTTTGCACTCTTCATTCTTTCCTTCCTGCAAATTATAACATGGATGTGGAGAGTATGAATGATATTTGTCCACGTAGATATGGATAAAATTACAGGAAGGGAATTCCTCGGTGGTCCAGTGATTAGGACTCAGTGCTTTCATTGCTATGGCCTGGGTTCAATCCCTCATTGGGGATCCAACATCCTGAAAGTCTCTTGATGTGGCCAAAAAAAAAAAAAATGAGTGGTGGACAATAGAAACCTGGTCTCATGGAGCAAAGTCACCTACCTACTTTATCCTGCCTGTTTCCTGCTGGCCAGTCACACAAGAAAAAAGGCAAACTGCTTTTTGCTTCAAACAGCGCTGTTTGAACATTTTATAATAGCAATTCTGTTTTTGTTCTAATACAAACCAGATACAGGTTTTAGTGTTAAACATGATGACTGGGAGTGAGTAGTGAGTAGCACTAGCCACATGGTTTAGAAAGCTGTAGACAGAACTGGTTAAAACTGATAAATACATAATATTGGTAGCCAGAAGGAAAGAGACCACATCTCAAAAGATCATATTATCTGCATGCAGTGGACTTTGTAGCAGTCAGTTGACTCAGGGATCACACCAACTGTGAAACATGGTAAATGTTGAAGTTACTGTGATTTTCAAGCTGAAGGATTTATTTGGTTGGCCAGAAAGTTCATTCAGGGTTTTCCATAAGATGTTACAGAAAATCCCAAATGAACTTTTGGGCCAACCCAATAGAATGTGTATTGATTTTTCCTCCTGTATTGGTATTATATCTTTTTGTTTGTTTGTTTATAAGCTTTAGAGATGTGATTAAGATTTATAACCACCCCACTCCAGTACTCTTGCCTGGAAAATCCCATGGATGGAGGAGCCTGGTGGGCTACAGTCCATGGGGTCGCTAAGAGTTAGACACAACTGAGCAACTTCACTTTCGCTTTTCACTTTCATGCATTGGAAAAGGAAATGGCAACCCACTCCCAGGGATGGGGGAGCCTAGTGGGCTGCCATCTATGGGGTCGCACAGAGTTGGACACAACTGAAGCTACTTAGCAGCAGCAGCAGTAGGAAAAAAAAAAATTCAGCTTCCTGGGACAATGTTCTATGGAAAGGAGTTGGACAGTTAACTCTTATTATAAACACTAGCTATCTTAAGAATAATGCAGATATCTTATTTAGGAATTTGAGCAAAAGATGGGGAGTAGATAAAACAAGTACTTTTTAGCTACCAAGTGCCTAATACTCTGCTTTATTCCTTTTGTTGTGGGACATAATTTCGGGGGAAAAAAATCATTGTTTTTTTCCTCCTTCATGTTGTGGTTACTGCCCCTATTTCCACCTACCAAATAAGTGGCTTTCATCCTTTTGAAGAAGGATGCATGCAGCTGAGAAGGCAAAAATCAATTGAGTTCCTGAAGAGATATGTTAAAACTCCTCTGAACCAGGAATTTTGAAAGCCAAGACTTTCATGAGCCAAGTTTTTGAGATCACAAAGTATTTTTAAGCTACAAAAGGCTAAGCCTCTGGAGACTGTTGAACATGGAGTCTTGAGGATAAAGTTAGGGGTGGAGAGGAGCTTGCTAAGAAAAAAGTATTTTCCCACGCTAAAGGAGATGAAGTTTAATAAGTGACTGGGGCGAGTGTTATCTGAGGGGAAGGAGCTAGAGTATGGAAAGTGAGGGCGACTGAAACAGCACATGGTACCCTATTGTCAGCCCAACTAAGATTTGGATGGGGCAAATGCAGACCACAGGGAGGTTTGGATCAGTGCAGATAAATTTTCCTTGATACCCAAGAGAGTTTAAACCTCAAAGATATCCTCTCAGTGTATCTGTTCCCAACCCAAATCATCATCATCATCTAGCAATAGAAGGGTAGAATCAGAGACATTTCATCAGAAATGGTCACAGATACACTATGTCAAGCCTCTCACTAATTTAGACTAACACAGTCAAGTTTTCAAAAGATTTCTGTGTTCTTAAGAAGAGATAGAAGAGAGTTGCCTGGGAATCTGGACTGTCCTTACAAGTGGGATATGCAGAATGTGAAGTGATCTTAGACATGGCAGAGGGAGAGTCAAGGGGGATGTGGATTTATAGCAGTGTGTATAAACGGGCTAGGGATGGGTGAACAAGTAGCAGTAGACCCCAGCATAGGTCTAAAAGGATGTGAAGAAAAGAAGTGGGTGCATCTGCCCTCCAACATATACCAATATATACTAAATATCTTCCCCAAAATAATCTACATCAAAACTGTAAAGAAAAAGAGCAGAGAGCAATGAAAACAACCTGGAATTGACTATTTACCCCAAAGAAATGAAGAAAAGTCTCATAAGCCTTCTATATAAATATGCAGTGACCTCCAGAGGAGGGAGGTGAGAAATCATTCAATGATCCACAAACTCTTGCCTAGTTATGAGAATGTTTCCAAGAAATGGATTCTGAACAGAAACAGTAGTTTTGAAAATCTAAGTGTTAAAAATGGACAAGTAAACAGAAAAGAAAATATTCTTTGAACAGGACATAGAGAGGCAAATGTGGTGGGATGCATTTGGGAGACATCTGAAACTTCCCAGCCCCTCCCCAAATATCCTGATGCCCCTATCATGGAATACAGGCATTTATTGCCACAGAGGGGGGTTAGATAGAGTTGGAAATAAATTGTCAATTAGTCCCTACATATGATTTAAAAGTCTAATTGCACAAATAAGAATAATGGAAGCCAGAGTTTATTAGTACAGAAGTCAGAGTTATAAGAAGTAAAAGATATCAAAGGGGCAACTGCAAGAAAAAAAATGAAGATTTAAGGATAGTTTTCTCAATCAAAAGAGAAAGAAGTTCAACCTGTACTAAGAGGGAGAGTCTTATAGGACACAGGGCTGGACTTTAGAGGTTTATGTTATCTGAGAATGGGAGCTTTCAGCTTTCCTCCCCACCTGCACTGATTCCAGATCTCTGTGCAAGGAATAAAGCCAAACAGAATCAGTGCCACTAGAATGATATAAACATACTCTGGGTGGTCAGGCTCACAAGAACAACCACAGCTTATATAGAGTCAGGTGTCAAGTTGAATGAAAACACTGAAACATCTGTGAGGAAATTTTAATTATGACACTTTCAAATGTACAAAACATCCATAAACAGAAAAGACACCTGTATAGCTTCCTTCAGAATTACCAAATTTTTTTTTAAATTGTCTTAATTGAATTTTTTAAGAAATTAAATGTAATTCAACTACACCCCTCTTATCCCCCCATTCCATTCTTAAAAACACTGTTTGCCTGAGCATAACGAAGCCCAAGTCAAAAGACAAAGAAAAAAGACTAGAGTTCAAGTGCCAAGCTTGGAGCCTATACCTGGGACTGGGCTTGAGTCTGGGTCTAGGGATACTGAACCTGGGTCTAAGCGGTCTGGGTCTAGGACTGGGTCTGGGCCTGGTCCCAGGTCTTAGGGTGGACTTGCGTTGGGAGAGACTGGCACTGGGACTGGGACCAGTGATTGGGCTGGGACAAGGCCTAATCCTGAGCCTGGGCTTGGGACTGTGCCTCATTCTGCAATATATCTGGGCCTAGATTTAAGTTGGAAATGGGGCTGGATCTGAAGCTGGGCTGGGACTGAAAAATGTTTATCTGTAAGAGGAAGTTGGGGCTGCTGCAGAGCTGCAGAGACTTTGCTCTTGGTTAGTAGATACCAGGAGTATATCTAGACTTGCTCTGATAAGGTCATCAGTGACTAAGAATTTCTCATCAACAAACTCACTAACCCGTTTCAGACTCAGACTTTCCTTTAATCCAGAAATCTTGCTATCTGAATTCAGACAAAAGTTCATCAGAAAAACAAAAGTAAAAATACAGCTTTAGTTAGGCAGAGTCTTAACAGTTTGCAGTTAAAAGACATTCATAAGTCTTAGCTCTTTGAAATCTTAAACAAGTTTCAGTTATTCATATATTATGTTTTAAACGAGTTTTTTATATTTTAATAAAACATGTTACCTTTGATTGTTGTCAATATTGGTTTTGAAATTAAGCATTACTGTAATTTTCTAAAATCTTGTGGACCTATGATTTTATAAAAATGGGTTATGCATTATAGTCATTCATGTTGGAGATGGTACAGCTTGCCTTGGGAACAACTGTTTGAATTCCACTCTGCCTTAACTTAACTTTGAATGTCTCAGTTACTCTTAGAACCCCACTTTTGACATAACAGCATTGCCTCGTGGGGTTTTTAGTGGTCCATAAGCTAGTAAAAACAATGAATAGTAAAAACAGAATAGAGAATAGACAAGCCATACTCAGTAAGTATCCATTCCTTTCATAGGCACCACCCTCCATGAGGCTTCACTATTGGAATACTCTCCTGAGGAACACAAGCTACTTTGGACAACTCAGGGTTTTGAGTCATGCAAAAGTGGTTATGAATAACTTAGAGACTGTAGAATACCCCACACTAAGTTGCTAAAGTGTAAGTTACTATCCCACGCTGGATTCAATTGGCTTCTTATGTTTTTTTAATTGGTAAGAGAAAGTAACCATTATGGGTTTCCATGATGTCTGGCACCTAGAACTCACTTACTCAGTTTTCATAGTGAGCTGAAAAGGTGTGTTATTATCCCTACTTAATATACAGTATGTGAGAGTTGGACCGTAAAGAAGGCTGAGCACTGAAGAATTAATGCTTTCGAATTGTGTTGCTAGAGAAGACTTTTGAGAGTCTCTTGAACTGCAAGGAAATCAAACGAGTTAATCCTAAAGGAAATCAATCCTAAATATTCATTGAAAGAGAGTATGAGATGGTTAGAGAGCATCACTGACTCATCAGACACGATTTTGAGCCAACTCCAGGAGCTAGTGAAGGACAGGGGAGTCCGGCATGCTGCAGTCTGTGGGGTTGCAAAGAGTCGGACACGACTTAATGACTGAATGACAACAACCATCTGAAGAATATGAGCCTGAGAAAGATTTAATCACTAACCCCTAGCTATGTCGGTATTCCTGATTGAGCCAGGATCTGAAGTCGAGACCTTCTAACCCTGCATAGGAGCCCCCTGACCTATTCCTGCTTTCTGAGTGTGTGGGCGCTTTACAGAGGCGGTAATGCTCCCTGACTCACAGTCAAGTGCTTGCCTTTGGTTTCTGAGCTGTACTAGGTTCCTCTGACCCTTAACTTTCTTTCAATATTATGATTTAGCTTCTTTTGTCTTGTGTATGAGCCCCATGTCTGTGATTCACTGTTAGATCTCTCGGTTGGGTGCCTGGGGAAGAGCTTTTCCTTTTTTGCAAGTTCGATGCATGAGGCAGGGCACGTAAGCCAGTGCTCTGGGATAACCCAGAGGGATGGGGTGGTGAGGGAGGTGGGAGAGAGGTTCAGGATGGGGGTACACATGTGCACCCATGGGTCATTCATGTCGATGTATGGCAAAAACCATCACAATATTGTAATTATCCTCCTATTAAAATAAGTTAATTAATAAAAAATAGTTTTTAATGTATGTAAAAAAATTGATTTAATTTGGACATATTCAATGATGTAGAAATTAAGATGTATTATATATAAACTAAGAAAAACTACAACAAATTCTTGATTTTCATGAGAGTCTGTGTGCATGTGTTATTTAAGATAAATCACAAATTCTGAGGCAATTTTTTAAATCCCCATCTAGTATAATACACTGCCACCTATGCCAGTCTGTGTTTTTAAAGAATGCAAATTAATTTTAATATTGGAGTATGGCATTTTCAAGGAAGGAAAATTTGTTGTTAAAACATCATATAATTCAAATTTCATTTGTGTTTCACTTTGAATAGTATTGCCTGTGATATTGCTTCCTCTAGAAGCACAGATGGTGAAAATATGCTTATATATTCTCATTTTTTATATTCCTTATCTATTTCATTCATAATCTTAGGCACTGTCAACTAACACAGTTTTATTTATTGAGATTCTAAAATTTTTGTAGAAATGACCTGTGCAATTGGTCTGAGTAAACAAGTCCAGGAAATTTAGAGTCATGAGGAAATCATTAGTCGCAACCTTGACAAGTTAATGTAGTGAAGAAAATCAGGAAGAAAGATTCTGCTAACCACTGATTATTACTTAACATCAGTTTCTGGTGAAAGACAAAAATACTAAAAGGTGAAACATAAAGCCTTATCAGCATTACTCCTGATTAACATGCTCATCATGGCTGATATAGGGTTGATTGTTGTCCTGGCCACCAGGGTCTCTGCAAGGATTCATCAGTACCTTGCCCTCTAGAATTACACTAGGAAAGAAATGAGAACTCTGCTGTTTTGTTAGTGTTTTTGTTTGTTTGTTTTATACCTGTTTTTTTTTTCCTTCATTAATTGCAACATCAGAACAGTAGACTTGACTAAGCATTGGTTATTAAAAACCAATTGTTAAACAATGATGAAAAGAAAAAATGAGGATTTCCCTGTCAGTCCATGGTTAAGACTGTGCTTCCAATGCAAGGTTTGATCTCTGGTCCTGGAACTAAGATCCCATATGCCATGCAGCCAAAAAAAGGAAAACTGAGTAGAGAGATTTTGCAATATTATTAAATCTTAAGGTAGCAGTAAAAAGGAATTTTGTAGTCAGAGCCAGATTATATATAATAAATTATCTAAATACTAACCTGTTATAAATTCTGTGGTCTTAAGAATATAAAATAAGAAATTAACTCATGCCTAAAATCTTATGCCACCTTTGTTTTCCCTTCAGGTTAGAGTTTTGAACTCTAATCAATTGAATATCTCTTCTTGAGAGATAATGTCACGCAGAAATTGGTAAGTTTCTTAAAAAAGAACCAGAGCAAGATGCTGGGAGTGATCCCATGAGGCAGAATCATTGTTCAAGATCTTATGTGTTGATTGGCTTGGGGGTTGCCAGTTCGCTAAACTAGCATGGATAAACATTGGAAGTAGGTTTACCTAGAACAGAGGAAACAAAATAGAGTTGGACCATGTTAGAAGAAAATAATGACATGAAATAGGTAGACTACCACTGCCTTAAATGATATGGAGAGGACAGTATTTAAGGACAAGACTTTGGAAATTACACATGCTGGGGCTCAAATCCTTCATCCATCAACCATTCGTAGAGACAAAATACATAACTATGCTATGATACAGACTCCTTAGCTATATCTGCCAGGATTGTGGATAAGATTAGAGAAGATAAGCATCATGAACATAGTATTGGGCTTATCTCTACAAACAGAATATAACTGGTTTTGGTTCCTAATATTAATTCTATTATTATCATCATCATCACCTCCATTGCATGGTTGGAGTACAGATTCTGGAGCCAGATAATTAGGTTCAAACCCTTTCATCATCATTTACTGACTCAGTAACTCTTGGTAGAATATGTACCCTTCATGTACCTTGATGTCTTCAGTTGTAAAAAGAAGATAATATTTATCTTGTGAATTTGTTAAGAGGATTCAGTGATTTAATGCACGTGGGCTATTAGAATCACTAGATTCTATAAATAGTAAGCACTCTGTTGATATTCCATCTATATAATTTAAAATGGTATAGAGAAACTCTGAGTGAGAGATCAGTGACAATTTGAACATAAGAGAAGGTGCTTTTTAGCATGAGGAAAATGATTTTTTTCTTTTTTGTATGACTGTCCAAACTAAGTTCAGGTGCCTGAAGGTTAGGATTAATTTTTTTTCTAGGCCTCTGTTATGCTTGGAGGAGTACCTGCAATCATCAAATCTACAAGTAGGAGGAAACCTAGTGGTTATTCTAGCCCATCTAAGACATGCACACTCTTTACAGTATTAATACTTCCAACAACACATGGCATAGCCAATGAAGGTGAACACATTACTTTTCGAGGCAAACGATTTTCAGACAATCATAGGAAAGAAAGTTTGCTCTTCTCTGGAACTGAATCTCAATTCCCTTCCAACCACCAGACAAGCCCATCCCTAGTCATCACAGAGTAAATATAGTTTCTCTTCCTTATGACAATTATTCAAATACTTGTAAATAGCATCCATATCAACTCCTCTCCCCACTCATTAGGCTGTTTCCCTTTTTTTGAACAAACTATCTTCCACTGTTCTTTGTATAAAAGCAGCATGAACCCCTTTGGAATCAGACTGAGTGGACCTCAAATTTCCAAGTGCTTAAGTTGGGTGGTTTAGAAGATCATTTTTGAATGCTTCATAGAAATGAAAATGATAATACCTAACTTTAAAAATTGCATTAAGAATTAAATGTATGAGTATGTGCATAACACTCAGTTCAGTTTAGTTTCTCAGTCATGTCCGACTCTTTGCGACCCCATGAATCGCAGCACGCCAGGCCTCACTGTCCATCACCATCTCCCGGAGTTCACTCAGACTCACGTCCATCGAGTCCCTGATGCCATCCAGCCATCTCATCCTCGGTCGTCCCCTCTCCTCCTGCCCCCAATCCCTCCCAGCATCAGGGTCTTTACCAATGAGTCAACTCTTTGCATGAGGTGTCCAAAGTACTGGAGCTTCAGCTTCAGCATCATTCCTTCCAAAGAAATCCCAGGGTGGATCTCCTTCAGAATGGACTGGTTGGATCTCCTTGCAGTCCAAGGGACTCTCAAGAGTCTTCTCCAACACCACAGTTCAAAAGCATCAATTCTTCGGTGCTCAGCCTTCTTCACAGTCCAACTCTCACATCCATACATGACCACAGGAAAAACCATAGCCTTGACTAGACGGACCTAGGTTGGCAAAGTAATGTCTCTGCTTTTGAATATGCTATCTATGTTGGTCATAACTTTTCTTCCAAGGAGTATGTGTCTTTTAATTTCATGGGTGCAGTCACCATCTGCAGTGATTTTGGAGCCCCAAAAAATAAAGTCTGACACTGTTTCTACTGTTTCCCCATCTATTTCCCATAAAGTGATGGGATCAGATGCCATGAACTTAGTTTTCTGAATGTTGAGTTCTAAGTCAGCTTTTTCACTCTCCTCTTTCACTTTCATCAAGAGGCTTTTTAGTTCCTCTTCACTTTCTGCCATAAGGGTGGTGTCATCTGCATATCTGAGGTTATTGATATTTCTCCCGGCAATCTTGATTCCAGCTTGTGCTTCTTCCAGTCCAGCGTTTCTCATGATGTACTCTGCATATAAGTTAAATAAGCAGGGTGCAAATATACAGCCTTGAAATACTCCTTTTCCTATTTGGAACCAGTCTGTTTTTCCATGTCCAGTTCTAACTGTTGCTTCCTGACCTGCATATAGATTTCTCAAGAGGCAGGTCAGATGGTCTGGTATTCCCATCTCTTTCAGAATTTTCCACAGCTAATTGTGATCCACACAGTCAAAGGCTTTGGCATAGTCAATAAAGCAGAAATAGGTGTTTTTCTGGAACTCTCTTGCTTTTTCCATGATCCAGCGAATGTTGGCAATTTGATCTCTGGTTCCTCTGACTTTTCTAAAACCAGCTTGAACATCAGGGAGTTCACGGTTCACGTATTGCTGAAGTCTGGCTTGGAGAATTTTGAGCATTACTTTACTAGCATGTGAGATGAGTGCAATTGTGCAGTAGTTTGAGCATTCTTTGGTGTTGCCTGTCTTTGGAATTAGAATGAAAACTGACCTTTTCCAGTCCTGTGGCCACTGCTGAGTTTTCCAAACTTGCTGGCATATTGAGTGCAGCACTTTCACAGCATCATCTTTCAGGATTTGAAACAGCTCCACTGGAATTCCATCACCTCCACTAGCTCTGTTTGTAGTGAAGCTTTCTAAGTCCCACTTGATTTCACATTCCAAGATGTCTGGCTCTAGATTAGTGATCACATCATCATGATTGTCTGGTTCATGAAGATCTGGGGAGTTCCTCTTTTGGTATCCTATCATTTTGCCTTTTCCTACTGTTCATGGGGTTCTCAAGGCAAGAATACTGAAGTGGCTTGCCATTCCCTTCTCCAGTTCTTCCACAGTTCCGTGTATTCTTGTCACCTCGTCTTAATATCTTCTGATTCTGTTAGGTCCATACAATTTCTGTCCTTTATTGAGCCCATCTTTGCATGAAATGTTCCCTTGGCATCTCTAATTTTCTTGAAGAGATCTCTAGTCTTTCCCATTGTGTTGTTTTCCTCTCTTTCTTTGCATTGATCACTGAAGAAGACTTTCTTATCTCTTCTTGCTATTCTTTGGAACTCTGCATTCAGATGCTTATATCTTTCCTTTTCTCCTTTGCTTTTCACCTCTCTTCTTTTCACAGCTATTTGCAAGGCCTCCCCAGACAGCCAGTTTGCTTTTTTGTATTTCCATGGGGATGGTCTTGATCCCTGTCTCCTGTATGATGTCACGAACCTCAGTCTATAGTTCATCAGGCACTCTATCTATCAGATCTGGGCCCTTAAATCTATTTCTCACTTCCACTGTATAATCATAAGGGATTTGATTTAGGTCATACCTGAATGGTCTAGCGGTTTTCCCTACTTTCTTCAATTTAAGTCTGAATTTGGTAATAAGGAGTTCATGATCTGAGCCACAGTCAGCTCCTGGTCTTGTTTTTGCTGACTGTATAGAGCTTCTCCATCTTTGGCTGCAAAGAATAGAATCAGTCTGATTTCGGTTTTGACCATCTGGTGATGTCCATGTGTAGAGTCTTCTCTCGTGTTGTTGGAAGAGGGTGTTTGCTATGACCAGTGCATTTTCTTGGCAAAACTCTATTAGTCTTTGCCCTGCTTCATTCCGCATTCCAAAGCCAAATTTGCCTATTACTCCAGGCGTTTCTGGACTTCCTACTTTTGCATTCCAGTCCCCTATGATGAAAAGGACATCTTTTTTGAGTGTTAGTTCTAAAAGGTCTCGTAAGTCTTCATGAAACCGTTCAACTTCAGCTTCTTCAGCATTACTGGTTGGGGCATAGACTTGGATAACTGTGATACTGATGGTTTGCCCTGGAAACGAACAGAGATCATTCTGTCGTTTTTGAGATTGCATCCAAGTACTGCATTTCGGACTCTTCTGTTGACCATGATGGCTACTCCATTTTTTCTGAGGGATTCCTGTCCACAGTAGTAGATGTAATGGTCATCTAGTTAAATTCACCCATTCCAGTCCGTTTTAGTTCGCTGATTCCTAGAATGTCGACGTGCACCCTTGCCATCTCCTGTTTGACCACTTCCAATTTGCCTTGATTCATGGACCTGACATTCCAGGTTCCTATGCAATATTGCTCTTTACAGCATCGGATCTTGCTTCTATCACCAGTCACATCCACAACTGGGTATTGTTTTTGCTTTGGATCCCTTCATTCTTTTTGGAGTGATTTCTCCACTGATCTCCAGTATTGGGCACCTAATGACCTGGGGAGTTCCTCTTTTGGCATCCTATCATTTTGCCTTTTCCTACTGTTCATGGGGTTCTCAAGGCAAGAATACTGAAGTGGCTTGCCATTCCCTTCTCCAGTGGACCACATTGTGTCAGGCCTCTCCATCATGACCCACCTGTCTTGGGTTTTCCCGGAAGGATGGCTTGGTTTCATTGAGTTAGACAAGGTTGTGGTCTTAGTGTGATTAGATTGACTAGTTTTCTGTGAGTATGGTTTCAGTGTGTCTGCCCTCTGATGCCCCCTTGCAACACTTACCACCTTACTTGGGTTTCTCTTACCTTGGCATGGGGTATCTCTTCACGGCTGCTCCAGCAAAGCACAGCCGCTGTTCCTTACCTTGGACGATGGGTATCTCCTTACCGCCACTGTTCCTGACCTTCAAAGTGGGATAGCTCCTCTAGGCCCTCCTTTGCCTGCACAGCCACCACTCCTTGGGTTGCATAACACTAGACACAACATACGTGTTCAAGAATAACAATACCTGTGTCGATAATTATTGTTGTAAACAGAATATTTCTCCTGCTATTTTTGGCTTTCTTTGAGGTGAGTGTTCAATGTGTCAACATGTGGAAGAGAGAAAAACAATTAGTTTCCTGCTTTATCTGTTCCTAAATTTGGTTTAAACTTAATTTTTAAGCTTAAAGTGTCACAGAGACATTTGAATTCCCTCCTAAGGAATGCATTTGCTGAAAGTCGCAGATGCTTATTATGCGTCACTCACTGTGTTAAGTGCATTAGGTGCACCATGCTCTATCTCCAATGCAATAATTCTATGTGGCAAAAGGTCATTACTATCCTCATTTTATATCAACGGAAAAGGAAACTGAGATTTAGTGTTATGACTGGGATTGACTGAGCTTCCCTGATAGCTCAGCTGGTAAAGAATCCGCCTACAATGCAGGAGATCCTAGTTTGATTTTGGGTCGGGAAGGTCTGCTAGAGAAGGGACAGGCTACCCACTCCAGGATTCTGGCCTAGAGAATTCCACAGATTGTATAGTCCATGGGGTCCCAAAGAGTTGGACATGACTAGGTGACTTTCACTTTCACTTTGACTATATATATTAATATGTATAAAGTACATAACTAAAGAGAACTTGATATATAGCACAGGGAACTCTATTTGGTGCTCTGTGGTGACCTAAATTGGAAGGAAACCCCATAAAGGAAGGGATATATATACACATATATAAAGGAATATATATATATATGGCTGATTCATTTTGCTCTAGAAATTGACACAGCAGTGTAAAGAAACTATGTGCATGCGTGCTCAGTTGTGTCTGACTCTTTGCAACTCCATAGACTAGTCCACCAGGCTCCACTGTCCATGCAATTTTTCAGGTGAGAATACTGGAGTGGGTTGACACTTCCTTCTACAGAGGATCTTCCCAAACCAGAGATCCAACTCACATCTCCTGCATTGGCAGGTGGGTTCTTTACCACTGCACTACATGGGAAGCCCAGAAAGCAATTATGTGTGTGTTTTCAGTCACTAAATCATGTCCCATTCTGTGCAACCCCATGGCTGCAGCAAGCCATGCTTCCCTGTCCTTCACTATCTCCCGGAGTTTGCTCAAATCCATGTCCATTGAGTCAGTGATGCTGTCTAACCATCTCATCCTCTGCCACCAACTTTTCCTCCTGTCTTCAATCTTTCCCAGCATCAGGATCTTTTTCAATGGGTCGGCTCTTCTCATCAGCTGGCCAAAGTATTGGAGCTTCAGCTTCAGCATCAGTCCTTCCAATGAATATTCAGGGTTTTTTTCCCTTAGGATTGCCTGGTTTGATCTCCTTGCAACTATAATCCAATTAAAAAAATAAGGTCGTGGAAATTCACATACCTGGTAAGTAGCAATTACCCAAGTCTCTCTGATATAGCATATTGCACAAGGGGTCCACAGTCAGATGTGGATTTGCTGGAACAATTCATGGTCTTATGAATTTTTTTGAAATCAATCAACTGAAGCCATTTTCTAGGATAAAGTCCTACCCTGATGGGGAACTTAGAATTCAAAATGAGAAAGACAGTGTCAATGGGAATAAAGGAAAGAGAAGATTCCAAATAAGAGGAATGGGTGGGAGGGAGGGCAAAACCAGGAGATCTCAGGAAGTATGTAACAAAATTTTAATTTAGAAAGAACAGAGAAGAATGGGCTCCAGAGTTGGAGTGCTGGGAGACCTGAAGGGTCCAAAATGGCTCCATTCAAGTGGTTTGTTGCCATTTGCAGGAGCCTTGGCTGAGACTTTCACCAGGGATCTCGATCTTCTCCAGATGGACTTATTGGCAAGGCTTCTTGGACTTCCTCAAACCTCATGGCTGAGTTCCAAGGCAAAAGTGGAAAGCAGAAGCTAACAGTTTTCTTACGTCTGGGGCACAGAAATTCCAGGAAATCACTTTCCCTGGTCAAAGCAGTTACAACAGCAACCAGATTCAAAGTGTGGGGAAGTAACCCAGCTGTCAATGGGAGGGTACCACATTCATTATGTGAGAAAAGAACTGATGGAAGCCATCACTGGAAACTATTTACTATACATGCCTTATATTAAAAACACAAAGAATGAAGCTAAAAGTGTATCTACCTGTTGATATAACTATTCTGAGAGCAGGCTTCCCAGGTGGCTCAGTGGGCAAAGAATCCACCTACAATGCAGGAGATGTAGGCTCTCCTGTCCATGGTGGGTTGCTATGCCCTCCTCCAGGGGATCTTTCTGACCCAGGGACTGAACCTGTGTCTCTTATGTCTCCTGCATTGGTAGATAGGTTCTTAACCACTAGAGCCACCTGTGAAGCCCATACATATTATACAATTATTATATATATCTACACACATACTTATTGTATGTATAGATATGTATGTGTATACTGTGAAGAAAGCTGAGCGCCAAAGAATTGATGCTTTTGAACTGTGGTGTTGGAGAAGACTCTTGAGAGTCCCTTGGACTGCAAGGAGATCCAACCAGTCCATTCTGAAGGAGATCAATCCTGGGTGTTCTTTGGAAGGAATGATGCTAAAGCTGAAACTCCAGTACTTTGGCCACCTCATGTGAAGAGTTGACTCACTGGAAAAGACTGATGCTAGGAGGGATTGGGGGAGGAGGAAAAGGGGACAACAGAGGATGAGATGGCTGGATGGCATCACCGAATCGATGGACGTGAGTTTGAGTGAACTCCGGGAGCTGGTAATGGACAGGGAGGCCTGGCGTGCTGTGATTCATGGTGTCGCAGGGAGTCAGACACTACTGAGCGACTGAACTGAACTGAACCTTATACACTTTATGGTATATATAATATTTTTGGCAGAATTGAAAATTTTAAAACTGGATATTTGGCATTCAATTATAATAATTAAGCATTTAAGCAATAATTGCATCTAAATTTCAAATCTCAACACATATTTCTTGCTCTTCCTCCAGATTAATGCACTGTCTGTGTAGTTCTTCCTCAGGCTGTGACTTGAATTCCCTGGTCTCCCTAGATTGCATATTCTTCTAATGACAGATAACAGGAGCACAGAGGTCAGACTTAATCACTATATAGTCTTTGCTGGTGTTATGAGCACTAATATTTCAAGCTATTTTCTTGGTCAAGTTCATTTATCTACAAGTGAGGACATAAACTCTGTCCACAGGGGTGAAACTGTAAAGTCACATGGTGAAGGTCATAAATGGGTAAGTCTATAATAAAGTAAAAGTGAAGATATGAGCACAGTAATCCATTCTACCATATACTTATAACTATTTTAAAAACAAGTTTTTATCTCTTAGAGATAAATATTAGCATTTATGGAGTAAATGGTATGATATGATATCTGGCATTTATTTCAATATGATAAAGGTGATAAAGGGGAGGGTCCTTATGAAGCAATGTCTTCCATAAATTGATGACCATTGTAGTTATGTGATGGGAACGCTGGGAGTTCATATTACTATTGTTTTTGCTCCAAAATAAGTTAAAAATTTCAGAGTAACTGAAAAACAAATACTCAATGCCCTTCATCATTATTTGTAGATCACAGAATCATGAATAAATATTTGCTAAACATCCTTAGCGGAGAAGGCAATGGCGCCCCACTCCAGTACTCTTGCCTGGAAAATCCCATGGACAGAGGAGCCTGGTAGGCTGCAGTCCATGGGGTCGCTAGGAGTTGGACACGACTGAGCGACTTCCCTTTCACTTTTCAGTTTCATGCATTGGAGCAGAAAATGGCAACCCACTCCAGTATTCTTGCCTGGAGGATCCCAGGGATGGGGGAGCCTGGTGGGCTGCCATCTATGGGGTCACACAGAGTCGGACACGACTGAAGTGACTTAGCAGCAGCAGCAGCAGCAAACATCCTTAGCAATACAAATAGTTTAAGATACCATCTTAGGGAAGGAGGATTTCTTAAAAAGGAAGTAATTTTGAACTGTGAAAGCCCAGATGACAAATGAAGTATGTTTGTTCTTTCTGAAAAACTTTTGAGTAATATATACTTAGAACATAAATGATTATTGTTTCTCATTAAGCCATTTCAGTTCTATAGATATATACACAATCATTTCTTTAGTGATTATTCAGTGATTCAGCAAAGAATGATAACTTGTCTTTTCAACATATCACCATTACTGGATGCAATAAAAAATAAAGTTCTAATCCCCTTTTCCATACTTAATTATATAGAAGCTATTTAACTCATTTATTTAAATTTCAAAATATGTTATTTACAACTTATAAGGTACTTTAAACTTATAAAAGCCCTTTAGGTATCACTTTCTGATATTCATCTTCATTACTCTACAAAAGCCCACTAAACCTTCCAAAATGTGTAAAAACAGAGATGAAAAAAAAATTTTAGTTTTGTAAACAGTGCTTTTCCTAATTACTAGGCAAACATTTAGAACTGATATTTCTTCCCAACTCATTAAGTCTGTATCATAATTCCTTCAGTTCACTTCAGTTCAGTAGCTCCATCATGTCCAACTCTGCAACCCCATGGACTGCAGCTTGCCAGGCCTCCCTGTCCATCACCAAAACCCGGAGTTTACCCAAACTCATGTCCATTGAGTCAGTGATGCCACCCAACCATTTCATCCTCTGTCATCTACTTCTTCTCCCACCTTCAATCTTTCACAGCATCAGGGTCTTTTCAGATGAGTCAGTTGTTCACATCAGGTGGCCAAAGTATTGGAGTGTCAGCGTCAACATTAGTCCTTCCAATGAACACTCAAGACTGATCTTTAGGATGGACTGGTTGGAACTCCTTGCAGTCCAAGGGACTCTCAAGAGTCTTCTCTAATATTCAAAAGCATCAATTCTTCTGCGTTCAACTTTCTTTATAGTCCAACTCTCATATCCATACACGACTACTGGAAAAACCATAACCTTGACTAGATGAACCTTTGCTGGCAAAGTAATGTCTCTGCTTTTTAATATGCTATCTAGGTTGGTATATCTAACTAACCATTGTTATCTAACTTAGATAACTAGTTAGATAGTATATGCTATCTAACTTTCCTTCCAAGGTGTAAGTGTCTTTTAATTTCATGGTTGCAGTCACTATCTGCAGTGATTTTGGAGCCCCCCAAAATAAAGTCAGCCATTGTTTCCGTTGTTTCCCCATCTATTGTCCATGAAGTGATAGGACTGGATGCCATGATCTTAGTTTACTGAATGTTGAGCTTTAAGCCAACATTTTTACTCTCCTCTTTCACTTTCATCAAGAGGCTCTTTAGTTCTTCTTCATTTTCTGCCATAAGGGTGGTCATCTGCATATCTGAGCTTATTGATATTTCTCCTGGCAATCTTGATTCCAGCTTGTGCTTCCTCCAGCCCAGCGTTTCTCATGATGTACTCTGCATAGAAGTTAAATAAGCAGGGTGACAATATACAGCCTCGACATACTCCTTTCCCTATTTGGAACCAGTCTTTTTTCCCATGTCCAGTTCTAACTGTTGCTTCTTGACCTGCATACAGATTTCTCAAGAGGCAGGTCAGGTGGTCTGGTATTCCCATTTCTTTCAGAATTTTCCACAGTTTATTGTGATCCACAGTCAAAGGCTTTGGCGGAGTCAATAAAGCAGACATAGATGTTTTTCTGGAACTCTTGCTTTTCTGATCATCCAATGAATGTTGGCAATTTCATCTCTGGTTCCTTTCCCTTTTTTAAAACCATCTTGAACATCTGGAAGTTCTCAATTCATACTGTTGAAGCCTGGCTTGGAGAATTTTGAGCATTACTTTACTAGTGTGTGAGGTGAGTGCAATTGTGCAGTAGTTTGAGCATTCTTTGGCATTGCCTTTCTTAGGGATTGGAATGAAAACTGACCTTTTCCAGTCCTTTGGCCACTGTTGAGGTTTCCAAATTTGCTGGCATATTGAGTGCAGCACTTTCACAGCATCATCTTTCAGGATTTGAAATAGCTCAACTGGAATTCCATCACCTCCACTAGCTTTGTTCATAGAGATGCTTCCTAAGGCCCACTTCACTTCACATTCCAGGATGTCTGGCTCTAGGTGAGTGATCACAGCATCGTGATTATCTGGATCATGAAGATCTTTTCTGTATAGTTCTTCTGTGTATTCTTGCCACCTCTTCTTAAAATCTTCTGCTTCTGTTAGATTCATACCATTTCTATCCTTTATTGAGCTCATCTTTGCACGAAATGTTCCCTTGGTATCTCTAATTTTCTTGAAGTGATCTCTAGTCTTTCCAATTTTATTGTTTTCCTCTATGTCTTTGCACTGACCACTGAGGAAGGCTTTCTTATCTTTTCTTGCTATTCTTTGGAACTCTGCATTCAAATGGGTATATCTTTCCTTTTTTCCTTTGCTTTTCACCTCTCTTCTTTTCACAGCTATTTGTAAGGCCTCCTCAGATAGCCATTTTGCTTTTTTAATTCCTTAAATGGCAATAAAAGCAATCATATAACAGGACAATATTTCTAACATATAAAATATTTCATCAGAAGTATTTTGTGCAATAGAAATTTGTTAAATAATGTTGATTTGAAAACAGGTTAGATTTTTGACTCTGATTCAATGTGTGATTTGAGTATGAAAAATCTATAAAAGTGATAATATAGGTTTGGTGATATTTACAAACTATAACTGACTAAACAGGAGTGCTGAACTGAATTTGAAAATAGCAGTCAGGGTATTCTGCAATTCCTTTTCAAATCATCTTTTAGGAATTGGGAAGAAAAGATTTCTAATAGCAGCCTGGGATTCATTCTCTCCTGTTCTGCTAAGTAGAAAAGCATCTAGGAGAAAAAAAAGGCTAGTTCTGACTTAGTCTAATTTTATAAACATGATGGTTGACCCTTCTGGAAAATAGATTAGTGCTATTCATTAGAGAGTGCTTATCTATGGAATATTTTTTTAGCAAAATTCCCATGGTTTAGGACTGACATTGATGGCTTTGTGAAACAAAGCTTCCTGTGAAATATGACACAAGCTCTAAGTTCTAGGACACAGACATCAGTGTGAGGCAACGTATATGCTAAGTGCATTGTGAAGTCTCTTAGACATTTCATCTATTACTTTGGGTCCTCAGGCCTTTTCCTTCAGTAGGAGAAAGGATCTGGGGAGGTGCTCTCAATGTTCCAGAGCATTCCCTGCTTTGCTTATGCCCTATCTTCTCTGGTGGCTCAGATGGTAAAGCAACTTCCTGCAACGCGGGAGACCCAGGTTCAGTCCCTGGGTTATGTGATCCCCTGGAGAAGGGAATGGCAACCCACTCCAGTATTCTTGCCTGAGAAATCCATGGACAGAGGAGCCTGGTTGGCTATACACTCTGTGGGGTCGCAATGAGTCAGACACAACTGAGTGACTAATACTTGACTGCCCACAACCTTGAAAATATTAGCAAACCTTGGTACGGGTATGACTTTTTATTATTTTTTTAATTTAATTGATGTATTTGAGTCAGATTGATTTAACACTACTTTAAAACATTAAACACTGTCTAAATTAAATCATGGGGTTTCCCAATAACTGATTTGAATTATGTGATTCAGAAACAGAGTAATGGGTGTTAATGCTTGATGAGTTAGTTAAAACAACACAACAAAACTGTTCCTTTCTGTAAGCAATTAAAAGCAATACTTAGTAAGAAGATCGGAAACTACTTCTAAGAAATATATATTTTACCGATAATTGAACCTAGATTGATGAATTAAAAAAATTGTGTGGGTCGCAAACTGAATATTTATCTGTGATCTCTACAAAGGAAACCACAGTTACAAAATGAGATTGCTTGCTATCCTTCATAACAGGGTAGATGTTTCTATATTTTTGCATTAACATTTGGAGGCTGCACACTGGTGGTCTTTTTCATTCAGAGTAATTACATCACCTCAGAAAGGGAATAACATTTTTCACAAATTTGAAAATAATATTTTGAGATTTGCACGTAAAGTTGATCCCAAGCCTCTTTTTATGTATCTTGAGAAACATTACTATAAATAGTGATGCTGTATCTCTTTGATTTGATTATTTGATGCCATAAATAATATGATACCAATATTTCTAAAATATATCTCTTTCAGTTTAGTTCAGCAGCACACCAGGCCTCCCTGTCCATCACCAACTCCTGGAGACTACACAAACTCATGTCCTTTGAGTCGGTGATGCCATCTAAACATCTCATCCTCTGTCGTCCCCTTCTCCTCCTGCCTTCAATCTTTCCTAACATCAGGGTCTTTTCAAATGAGTCAGTTCTTCACATCAGGTGGCCAAAATATTGGAGTTTCGGCTTCAACATCAGTCCTTCCAATGAACAACCAGGACTGATTTCTTTTGGGATGGACTGGTAGGATCTCATTGCAGTCCAAGGGACTCTCAAGAGCCTTCTCAAACACCACAGTTCAAAAGCATCAATTCTTTGGTGCTCAGCTTTCTTCATAGTCCAACTCTTACATCCATACATGGCTAGTGGAAAAGTCATAGTCTTGACTAGATGGACCTTTGTGGACAAAGTAATGTCTCTTCTTTTTAATATGCTGTCTAGGTTGGTCATAACTTTCCTTCCAAGGAGTAAGGGTCTTTTAATTTCATGGCTGCAGTCACCATCTACAGTGATTTTGNTGATATTTCTCCTGGCAATCTTGAATCCAGCTTGTGCTTCCTCCATCCCAGCGTTTCGATATACTTTGCATAGAAGTTAAATAAGCAGGGTGACAATATACAGCCTTGACATACTCCTTTCCCTATTTGGAACCAGTCTGTTGTTCCATGTCCAGTTCTAACTGTTGCTTCCTGTTCCTTGCAGGTTTCTCAAGAGGGAGGTCAGGTGGTCTGGTATTCCCATCTCTCTCAGAATTTTCCACAGTTTATTGTGATCCACACAGTTAAAGGCTTTGGCATAGTCAATAAAGCAGAAGTAGATGTTTTTCTGGAACTCTCTTGTTTTTTCAATGATCCAGCGGATATCGGCAATTTGATCTCTGGTTCCTCTGCCTTTTCTAAAACCAGCTTGAACATCTGGAAGTTCACAGTTCATGTATTGCTTGGAGAATTTTGAGCATTACTTTACTAGCGTGTGAGATGAGTGCGATTGTGTTGTAGTTTGAGCATTCTTTGGCATTGCCTTTCTTTGGGATTGCAATGAAAACTGACCTTTTCCAGTCCTGTGGCCACTGCTGAGTTTTCCAAATTTGCTGACATATTGAGTGCAGCACTTTCACAGCATCATCTTTATTGACATATAAAATATTGAAATAAGATTTAAAGATAAAATCATGTTTCCCTGTAGGGGTGGTGTTGGAGTCAATTTAAGCTCATAGATAAGACAGAAACCAATGAAATTTTCTGGGGGAAGAAGAAAAAGCTGAAAAGACCAATATTTAAGAAAGAAGAGGCTGGGATAAGAGTGACAGAGATTGCAGAGCAGTGAAAGAAAGAAAGCAAGACAGAATATGTTAAATTAATGATTTAACTGTTCATTAAATTTTATTTTGTCTAAGCCTCCATGAAATAACTCTTTTGGGGAAAGTCCTAGTTGGACAACTCTTGGATGGTTCTGTGTAAATTGAACTGCAAGCTGAACAGCTTTGCATACGTGTATGGTTTCTCTTGGGGCTTTCCTGATGGCTTAGTGGCAAAGAATCCGTATGCAAAGCAGGAGACGAGGGTTCAGTCCCTGGGGAAGATTCCCCAAAGAAGAAAATGGCTACCCACTCCAGAGTTCTTCCCTGGGAAATCCCATGGACAGAGGAGCCTGGTGAGCTACAGTCTATGGGGTCACAAAGAGTCAGTCATGACTGACTGAACAACAAATGATTTCTCTACTGCCAGAAAGACACTACTGTCCATCTCATCTAAAAATGCACATTTAGACAGAAATGGATCATCGTGGGATTTGCCTACAATCGCCTACCTTCCCGGGGCTTCCCACCTGGCACTAGTGGCAAAGAATCTACCTGCCAATGCAGAAGACATAAGAAATGTGGGTTCAATCCCTGGGAATACCATGGATAGATGAGCCTGGCAGGCTGCAGTCCATACGGTCACACAGAGTCAGACACAACTGAAGTGACTTAGCACACACGTCTACCTTCCAGGCATATGCCTTTATGCTTCAGCTCCCTCTTCTGTTGCGCTTCCTCTCCCCACATGGCAGCCCTCAGCAGGATTAGCATCTTCTCCAAATCATACCCCAGCCTACTATGACAGAATTAGTGCCTGTACTTTTAGCAATTTAGGCACATGTCTGTTTTGTCCGGAACTTACGCCTGTCTGTTTACAGTCTGCTTTCCCTGTAAGACCATGAGCTAGTTGAAGGCAAGAAATATTTGCTGTTCATAGTTTATCTAATGGCAAAATTTCTGGCAAACACTGGGAATATTTGTTGAATAAGTATATTTTTTATGCAAGTGGAAAACTGCCACATACTTCTACCTGCATAGATAATACATAATATGATTTTTTAAATGTATTCAAGACACATCTCAGTTTAAGTCTTATTAGTCTCCTGGTATAGACAAAGCTTAATGAGAAAACATCACATAGGAACTGAGTGTTTGCATGACTGATGTTGTGAGCTTTACTTTCTTGTTACATGTATTAAATATGTGTGTATTTATCTCTCCATATAGCAAATTTATATATGTATGCCAAGACTTTCTCCAGGTTCACCAATTTGGGAGCACAAATAATAATGCTTTTACTTGATTGTGCTTCCTCTCCTCAGCAGGTATAAAATCCTGTCCAGGTATATATTTTTGTAAAGCCACTGGAATGTGTCTCATTTGTGCTCATAAATATGTTCATGTTTCCTTCTCTTCAGATGCAGATTCTTTTTCATGGCATCCTGCTTGGATTGCTGAAGACCAGAGATCTGACTGTCCTCTTTTCTCTTGATACTTCCACTTGATACTTAGTACTTCCATTTAGACCATCTGAGAACCACCTATCACCAATGGATATTATATCACTTAAGGTTCAAAACAGCATGATATTCCTAGGTGAAGTGTGTGAAGATCTTTCCTTTTAAAGCGCTTATAATCTGGATGCAAGTCCTTGTCAGGCAATGCTGGTTTGTTGAAATCCAGAAAGAAACCTGTTTGCCTATTTGGCATGGGAAAGAAAAGATGAGTTCAGGATGAACTCAGCAGCTGGAAAGTAAGCGGGTAAAGATCCTACACGAGAGAGCTTACATATGTTGTGCGTAAACTCTGTTCAAGTCTCTAGCTGACCTCTGAAATTTGGGTGTGCTGGGTAGATTCTAAACAACTGAGTTTCTAAGCTGGCTAAAATAAATGAACTGAGATTTCAGAGATTTGAATTTGAATTTCAGCCATGAAATAAAATATCAGCACTTTTTAGGAACATAACAGAATCCAGAGTCTCCATAACATATTCAAAATGCTGAGATAGGAGTCTATATTTATTAGATGGGAATAAATAAGAAATTGTCACCCATGCTTAAAGAACTTAAAGAGAAAAAGCTATCAGTGGAGACCAACTTAAATAACCCAGATTTTGAAGCAGGCACAAATATTAAGCATCCATTAAAACAATTCTAAAAAGTATAGAGGAAAATATAAGGGTCAAGGCAATGGCAGCTGGCACATGTATTTGTGTATAGACATTCTTTCTGTCCTATAAAGTAACATTCATTATAAAAGCAGTGAGGACAGAAAATAGCTTGACATACACACTCAAAAGGAGTGTTGAATTCAAATTTGTCCTATAAGACATTCATTCATAATGAAGAATCATTTAAAATGTACCTTGTTTGGTGCTGTGAAGACAATAAAGTATTTTAAAAATTAGATACAGTTTTTCCGTTAACAGATCTAAGAATTGACATTAAAATGCATTTTATGAAAACAATAGTCAAAAGTAGTCTGAAGCCCCAGAGGTAGGCAGATTTATTTTCAGATTTGGGGAGAAGTCCTAAAAGTAAGGCTTTAAGATAGAGAGACAGATGATATAGACCTTAAAAGAGGCTTAGTTTTTTTTTTAATATGTGGGCTTAATGAAACAAGGCTGAGCATCCAGGCTTCCGCAGTAGAGAAAGTTCTAAATATAATGAAATGAAGTAGTTATCTTGGTTGAAATGTATAATTTGTAACAACAGTGGTGAGAGAGAATGCACAGGGAATAGGTGGGTCCAGACTGCAAAATGCTGGACCAAATACTTTAGTCATGATTCTGGAAGATACTAAAAAACCAATAAAAGACAAGTTATAAAAGCCCAACCTTTTTTCCCTTGCAAAACACAAATGCAGAAATGATATCCATTATTTATTGTTTGAGATTCCATTCATTACTTATTGTTTGCAATTTCATTCATTACTTATTGCTTGCAATTGTAATCACCTGGTACAAAATGCAAATGGAATAGTTCTTGTAACTTCCATGCAGATCACTTTAATCAGTTAAAGATTACGTTATCACATGACAAATTTTAACAAAAAGTAAGAAATATGTTATAAAATTAACATTTTGCTTATAAAATATGTGTAAGAGTTTATAGTTTCACAAAATATTTTGCTATACTATTCGAAAAGCTGACCCCTACCAATTCTTGGGATAGGTGTGGCACAAATTTAATTTCATGTTTACAGATGAAAATCAATGCATCAGATGCAAATTACAGTTAAATTATATGTTTGCAGATAAGTGAATCTTTCTTTCCTAAGACCTTTTCTTGTGGCCTTTTCTAATGAAAAAAATTAAGAAGATTAACTTTTATCAGGCAGTTATAAAATGACATTGACACCTTAAAATTATTGACAAATAAAAAAAAATTAAAAGCCTAAGGTTAGGTAGGAAAACAAATCCTTTGTGAGTAATGTTTTTTTTACAGTATTTCAATGGGAACATTTTGGGGTTTTGGATGTCAGGATATAATGCTACCAGGAAACCACAAAACAGGGGAGACATGGAATTTTATGTCTTTGCTCCTGTAATGCTTATTTTTATCCTTTGCATTACAGCTAATGACCTTAAGGAAAAGAGCATAGGCATGTGGTCATGCACACATTTTACTGCATGTAATATGTAAATTATTATATGATACTTTTTAACTCTAAATAGCTAATGCAACACTCATTCCCCTTCTCCAAATTTGATTTGTGGTGTGGGATAGTGTTTACATAACCCTCTTGGAATAATCTATATTGATAGGTACATAAATGTTCTGTACATTTTGCAAATTCATATAGTGTGTTTTGTTTAAAACATTTTCTCCAACAGTCTTAGGTAATGCTCTATGAAAATAAGTCTCATTGCAGATATGAGTCACTCTCTCAAGATAAAATTGTCCTTGTAAATTATCCCATTGTTTAAAAAAAAAAAAAGTGTGTGTGTATTTGGGGCAAGGAGGGGGGTGTAGAAAAACTGATTTTTCACTCCAAAAAAGGAAAATAATTAACTCAATAAGTTTTGACATTACCACTTCACTTCCTCTTATTTTCTGGTTTTATGATATTAATATATTTCAAAGTTTACTATTTAATCAAGAGCAGGAAGGCTAAAGAACTTAATATATTTCCATGCACTGAAAATCACATTGTGATCATAAAATACCAGATGGTACACTGATTATAAAAACAGTGCACTGACTTTGTTTTGTTTTGTCTTCCTCTGAGTTTCTTGGTAGGTGCTTTGTGTTCTATGACTTTGGAATTTTTACAGTTATCCTTGGTATCTGACTCTATTACTTTTATAAGGCCACTTATACCTAAGTCCCCTGAGAGCTGAGCTCACATATGTCTTTATGAAATCATCTCTTTAGGTTCTATTTAATATGATTATTTGCACTAAAAACCATATAACAACAAAAGAGGACTTATAATTACAACTGAACCCCAATTCTTAATCAATATAAAGAAATATGGGCATATTTGAACCAGTTACCATTTTTTCTGCTCTTTGTTGCTACTATTATCTCTAAATTTGCTCAAGAGTGCAACTTCTAGCAACAATATTAGTCTAGCACAAGACTAATCTTCTCTTATTTGGTCTTCACAAAAAATTATGGGATTGTATGAGTAACCTTGTATGAATAACATTGTATGGGCTTCCCCAGTAGCTCAGCAGTAAAGAATCTGCCTGCAATGTGGGAGACCTGGGTTCGATCCCTAGGTCAGGGAGATCCCCTGGAGAAGGGAATGGCAAGCCACTCCAGCATTTTTGCCTGGAGAACTCCACAGACAGAGAAGCCTGGAGGGCTCTAGTCCATGGAGTCACAAAGAGTTAGACACGACTGAGCAACTAACACACACACACACATACACACACACATGAATAATTTACAGAACATTGCCAACACAATTTTTTTTTTTTTTTACAATCTGACTAGTGATTAAACACAAACAACTTGCAACTTTATCTTCTGTTCCTTTTACACTGATTGAGAGGGTCTTATATCACGTAGAATTTTGGACTTATGTGCTCAAACATTAGACAGTGAGAGTCCAACTCCTTTCAAGGCTTAGGTCAAGAAACCAATAAATACCTTCCATTATCTTCTTTACACACACCCTGGGTCCAGCATGCCTTTAAACCAGGGTCAAGTCTGTGGGCCTCTCTGATTTATGTCTGAGTTAAACTCTAACTGACCTATAGCCGCTTCTGTAAAACAATCTGCTACACAGACATCTCACTATTCTCAAATGAACATGTTAGTCCCTGAGCTCATCTTCTGAAGGATGTAAGGGCCTTGAAGTGGTGCCTCAGTTTATTCATCAACATCTCCCTGAAGTGATCTCCCAAAAGGAAATAGAAGACAGGGTTGATGACACTGTTCAGAAAGGCCAACGGCCTTGTCAGGATGTACAAGGAGTTGATGGTGGCTTCAGTACATGGGGACTTCTTCCAGGTCTCCAGGCGTGAAGCAATCCGGACATTTCGCATGACATGGTAAGGAGTAAAAAGCACAGAGAAGATCACAACTGCCATGATGACTAAGTGGAGAGGCTTCTCAAGGGGCAAAGCTGTAGTGAGCTGCCTGTTCCTCTGATTTAGAAAGAGAGCAATCTTGAAATAAAAGAAGCACATCACAAAAAGGGGAATGAGAAAGCCCAGAAAGGTTAGACACAGGCTATAAATGAGGCTGTGTTTGGGGTCCCCAGAACTTGCATAATCAGTACAGTTGGTGCTATTGTCATCAGAATGTATAAAAAGAAGTATGGGCAGGAGCTCTAAGGTTACTAAACCCCAAATGGCCAAAGATATTAAAATAGCAGATGCTTTCTTTTGCAGGAGGTGTTCCCGGAAAGGATAGTTCATGAGCAGATATCTATCAATGCTGATGAAAGTGAGGAAAAGAATACTGGTATAGAGGTTGGCATGAAGTACATATCGGTTGCTTATACACAGCACATATCCGTATGTCCATTTTCTCTGGGCGTACTGTCTCATCAGCATGGGAAGGGTACACAAAAAAGCCAAGTCACAGATAGAGAGGTTGAAGAGGTAGATGTTACTGCTATTCCAGTTCTTTAAGCAAAAGAGGTAGCCAAAAACAACAGCAGTATTCCCAAGGATTCCCACAATAAACTCAATGCCATAAGAAATGGGAAGGTAGCAGCTTTCCAGAGCAGTCTGCACGGCCTGCCAGTATTCACAAGTTGCATTCCGTTCCTAAAGAAAGGAGAGAAAACATAAGGATGAATCACTAAAGTAAGACCAAAAAAACTGTACAAAATATCATTGCCTTCATTATTAGCATCATGATCAACATCATCATCATCATCATCAAATAACACTTAAAATTTGAACTGCAGGGAGTTGGTTACATTAGTAAGAAGTGTGTATGTATAAGACATAATTATATGCCTACATATCATTAATATATTATTTTTACCTATACTTATTGAGATCCTTTGAACTATATGCTAGACACGGATGACAGTTGTGAGTAAAATAACAGTCCCCATCTCAAATAACTTTTCCTCTCTTGGGAAAAATCAAGAAAGAAATAAGTTCATGTCATGTAATGATAAAGATTGTCAGACATAAGGAAAAGCACATGCAAAGGTCCAGAGATGGAAACATGCATAGAGGACTTGACAAACAGCAAAGAGACCAAGAGAAACTGCAGTGAAATAAGTGAGAAGTCAAATTAACTTTGTCTTCAGGATTGACTGTGGTCCATAGCAAATCGCAGTAGTTCAACAAATTCTCTGAGCTATGTTTAACTGAACCATAGACTAGAAGAGGAAATAGCGATTCTTAGAACTTTAGTCTTGCAATTTTAATGGCTTTGATTTTGCTTCCATATTGAAAAAGGATTATGCTTATTGTTTTGCATTTATAAACTACAACTCCAGTCTTTTAATTTTGCAACAAGAGAACATATTTATTGACATATGCCAAGCACATCACAAATATTATCTCTAATTTTCAGAAAAATCCATTTAACTCAATTCCACTTCCATCCCACTAGACATGAGAAAAACCTAGGTTGAAGAATTAAATTACTAATCACAGGTCACCAAATGTCAGGGCCAGAATTTGCCCTGCAGCCCACAGCACTGCACACAGTAGATACTTCGCAGTAAAATTGAGCAGGCTAATTTGAAGAACCAAGTAGATTGGTTTCACTCTGTATTTGAAGTTATGTGAGTTTACTGTTCTCTCACATCACCAGCAATTTACTACATTTCTCATTGTCATACCTTTCCAATTTTTTCAAACCTCTGTCCTACTCATCATTAGCAGATGGTTTTGCCTGTGAATCCCTGAGAAGAACCTGGTCATTGGACTTCCACTCTCTAGTTCCTGCCTCTCTCACTATCCTCTCCTCCTTCCTTCCTGTGACAACAGAAAATATCTATTTCTCTTGGCCTACTTCAGATTGAACTTATCCCTGAGTTCTTAAGATTCCCACATGTTTTTCATCATCTTTTCAGCCTCTCCATCTCAACTTCATCCTTTGCAAGGGCTCTTATATACTCTCATCTTGTCTTAAAAGCAAGGCATATATAAGATTAAACAATTCTCCCTGGTTTCACACATTTCTCTCCTTGTCATACATTGATCAACACTAGAGCTGTCTTCACTAATTATTTTGACATCCTGACACCTGACACCCTATTCCTTTTTCAGCCTACTTTAGTTTGGCTTCTGATCCATCACTGTACCAAAATGGCCTCCGTATTACTCCATCTAATGCTCATTTTTCCAGTCATCTTATCTGACGTCTCTTCATACAGCTATGTTTTTCTGTTTTTCATAGAAGTACTCCCTTCCTTTGCCTTCTGTGACATGAAAATCTCCTAATTTTCCTTTCTTTCCCTCCCTGGTTGTGTTTTGAAGACTCTCTTGTGGTCTAAGCCTTCAAGGCCTAAGCATTAAATGTTGACTTCCTCAAGGATCAGTACTGAATCCCTTCTTTATCTAAACTCCTTTCTTTATCATATCCCTTCTTTTCATGTCCATGGTGTCAATGGCATTGTCAATACCATAGGCATGAGTTTGAGCAAACTCTGGGAGATAGTGAAGACACGAAAGCCTGGTGTGCTGCAGTCCATAGGGTCACAAAAAGTTGTTAGCATCTGAATAACAACAATCCAGATGCCTGGATGATTCAATCCACTTTCTATCTTTAATGACCATCCATATATCCACCTATCAATGTACATCCCAGCCCAGCCCTGTCTTATAAGCGTTAGTGGTTTATAGTTATTACCATAGATTGATCTCTCAGAGGTGCCTGTCTCTAGAAATCCTATATAAGTTCTCCAACTTCCTTCTCAGTCTTGCTGTACAGCCACCTATCTCAGTAAATGGCTACACCATTTACTGAAATGTTTATCTTAGACATCTGAGCAATGTCTTGAAGTCATCTGTAGCTCACCTCCAATAATGAATAAACAACCATGTGTTGTTGACTTCAATGTCTGGATATTTCTCTGCTGCTGCTGCTGCTAAGTCGCTTCAGTCATGTCCGACTCTGTGTGACCCCACAGACGGCAGCCCACCAGGCTCCCTCGTCCCTGGGATTTTCCAGGCGAGAACACTGGAGTGGGTTGCCGTTTCCTTTTCCAATGCATGAAAGTGAAAAGGGAAAGTGAAGTAGCTCAGTTGTGTCTGACTCTTAGCGACCCCATGGGCTGCAGCCTACCAGGCTTCTCTGTCCGTGGGATTTTCCAGGCAAGAGTACTGGAGTGGGATTTCTCTAGTCCATCACTATTGCTTCATCTCTTTCATCACCATTATAATTCAGGCCACCAGCATCTTGGACTATTTGATATTCTCCTATTGTCTTCTCACATCTTCCCTGGCCCCCTTTCAGTCTACTTTCAACATGATAGCTAAACAATATTTAAAACCTGCAATCAAAATTCTGATCATATTTCTCTCTGCAACCAAAAGGCTTGAATAATTTTCACAGTCTAAGGAATAAGTCCATAATTTTTAGTGAGACTTCAGTGCCTGCATGGTCTGGCTCCTGGACTCCACTTCAACCTCATCTAGCATTATTCTCCTCCTTTCTCATCTTTCTTCCTATTGTTTGCATGCACAGAGAATTTTCCTAATGTTCAGTTTGTTGAATTTTTCACTGACTTTTTATATGGTCTTTACTCCATCACATCCTCTGTCTTATATCTCCACTTCTTTCAGACTTCAGTTTAAGTGCAATTCTCCAAGATAAGTTCTGACTCCCCAGTCTAATTAGCCCCCTGCCCAATGTATATTTAGTTTTTTCTTAGCATTTCTCACAACTTTATCTTACATATAGTTTATCTTCTATACCTGGTTCAGTTCAGTTCAGTTCAGTCACTCAGTCATGTCTGACTCTTTTGTGATCCCATGAATTGCAGCACGCCAGGCATCCCTGTCCATCACCAACTCCCAGAGTTCACTCAGATTCACGTCCATCTAGTCAGTGATGCCATCCAGCCATCTCAATCTCTGTCATCCCCTTCTCCTCTTGCCCCCGATCCCTCCCAGCATCAAAGTCTTTTCCAATGAGTCAACTCTTCGCATGAGGTGGCCAAAGTACTGGAGTTTCAGCTTTAGCATCATTCCTTCCAAAGAACATCCAGGGTTGATCTCCTTCAGAATGGAGTGGTTGGATCTCCTTGCAGTCCAAGGGACTCTCAAGAGTCTTCTCCAATACCACCCTTCAAAAGCATCAATTCTTCAGCACTCAGCCTTCTTCACAGTCCAACTCTCACATCCATACATGACCACAGGAAAAACCATAGCCTTGACTAGACGGACCTTAGTCAGCAAAGTAATGTCTCTGCTTTTGAATATGCTATCTAGGTTGGTCATAACTTTTCTTCCAAGGAGTAAGCATCTTTTAATTTCATGGCTGGTACTGGTCTATAAATATGTGCTTAGTGGAAAGAGGAACATAAACACTTGACTTTTTACAAAGCACTTATGTAAATATTTCCTCTGAGGTCTAGTAAGTGACAAGTCCACCAAATTAAGCTCCTTGTTCTATTTCCGCATAAAAGCTGATGCTATATATAGTATGAAAGTGAAAACATTAGTCACCAAGTTGTGTCTGACTCTTTTGCCATGCCATGCCTTCCAGGTCCCTCTGTTCATGGAATTCTCCAGGCCAGAATACTCGAGTGGGTTGCCATTTCCTTCTCCAGGGGATCTTTCTGACCCAGGGACCAAACCCAGGTTTCCCACATTGCAGGCACAGTCTTTCCCATCTGAGCCACCAGGGAAGCCCCATATATAGTATGACTAATATTAAAAATCAGCAATTGTAGTAGTGCTACCTATGATTTAGACATATCGTTGTAGAAGGTAAAATTTAATATATATCTTCTAGGATCAATTTTAAAAATTTAAATTAGCTAAAAAAATTGAAATTTACACATGAAGTTAATAAACCTCAGAAAGTTCAGGACAGATGCTAAAATATTCCTATTGATGAGATTCCAGATAATTTTTATTCTGTCCTTTCTGCTTTTGATTTATTTGGACTGTCTATTTTTACTTCCAAATCAGCATATGTGATATTAAACATTTCTAGAAATACAGTAGAAATTCAATGATATTTACAAAATACAGGCTTTATTTTTCAGCTCACTGGTAGTTTTTCAACATTATTTTTTACTTTATTCCCAGTGACTTCCCATTCCATGATTCTGGAAGTTCTCTCTTCCTTGCCTTCTGTGACATGGCGATCTCCTTGTTGTCCTTTTTTCTCTCTTTGTAGACCCTTTTACAGTCTAATCTTTCTTTGCCCATGTTGTAAATATTAGAGTTTTTCAAGGTCATTTCTAGGCTACTTTGTAATTTTGGGAATACTCAAAATGCTGGTGCATGCACCCAAATGAATATTAAACCAGTAGGAAGTTTCATTACAACAAGAAGCTTTCTTGTTTCATTTTTGAATTTCCTCTTTTTCTAATTATAATTCTTTCTGCCTAGTCAGTGCTTAAATGTACTGACTTATGTCAGCAGCTTATGTGTAACATAAACGTCTGACTGCCTTGGAAGTAAGGGTAAGGTTGTCTAACATTTTCAGACCACTATAACCTCACCTGGACCCACTATTTTTAGATTTCAATTAGTATGAGTGTGTCTTTAGTGTGGTAATTACAGTTCTACAAATTGAAGTAACCTAGTCCTTTAAGCAAAAGTCTTGTTGAAGATAAATTTCCCTCATGAAAAATGAATATACTCTTTGCTTTGTAATGGTTAAATTCTTAAATTTTGGAAATAGAAATCATGATAAATATGCTATAGCTGATTTAGATGAATTATTTTTAACAGGTTTTTTATTAGATGTTGGCAATTAAAGTGAAACCTTTAATTATATTTATAAAAATATATCTAGATTTGTTAGAGGTATTAAACTATAAATAATATTCAAATTACATAAGAAGATCACTAGTTCTCATTTTTAATTTGGGAACAAAGTATCACTTTAATTGTATTCAGTTTTTTTAAAATGTACATTTTTGACACAAATTTAAAACTGTTTATAGTCTATTAACTTTTAAAGTGTTTTTCTTATAATCATTACAGTGAGATAAAGAACATTTATGAAATTTTAATTCTTAACTACTTCAAGACTATATAGCAATATAAGTATTTATAAACAAATTGCTTTTTCACTGATAAATAATTTGAATGAAAATATTTTCACTGATCTTTTATATATTTTTGTATATTCCAGAAATTATACCAGAAATCAAAGGATTAAAGGCTGATAGAATGGTTTCAAATTGTGTGTTTATGAAGCTCTTTAAAAATACTTCACCAACTATTGAAAGTTCTGGAAGTTATAATAGCAACAGTTTCTACAATTTTCTCCTTTTCCTTGGTGAACTATAAATATATTCTTAAATAATATAATTTTTACAAACAAATGCTAAATCTCATTTTTAGAATGGCTTAAAATTTCTTCTAACATTATTTTCTGAGCATGTAATTATTACACATTGTTTTGTCTGATCTAGAAACTTTATTTTCTATAAGTATTTATATGTATCTGAATAAGTCCAATTATTCTTTTTGTTGAAAGATGTTACCAAGAATTAGCAAATAAAATAAATAAACCCCTTTTAATAAATTAGATTTATATTTGGCAATTAAAACAAGACATAATTTGGCAAAAAGAAAAAAATGTAGAGGAAACAGCTATGACTTTCTTTTGGCTTCTTTTGCTGTTCTTCCTGTACTTACAAATGACGGTTCAGACAGCTCATTTAAACATTGCTTAAAATCTTAATTGCTCACAGACCACTTTTAAAAGAAACCCCTGACTAATGGGAGGTCTAGAGTTACTTTATATACCTGGAAAACATGAACTGCATTAGAGCTTACCATTTTGTCAGGAGGCCTGATCCCTGGACAGAAATCTTTTGCCAGCAACTTGATGCAGCCTCTGATCCAGTGCTGTGCTGCTGACCATAGTCAGTGCAGTCTCATCTGCATATCATGTCACCAAGATTAATAATTCAAAAGTTCAGGAAAAATGTCAAACCTCCAAGTCAGCTGTTCATGTCAGGAACTTCCTGAGAAGTTGAGACATAAACTTATTATTCATTTCATGGAAAACACATTTCACAAATAGATTTTCAAAAGGTTACTGTGGAAATTATTCATTTCACTAGCAAAACAACAGAGAAGCACTCATTATTTCCATGTTTATTTGCTTATTTAAATAATAAGAAAATGTAAGCACTGTATGTTCAGTTTACAACTGCTTCTGCTTTTTCTCCAGTTTTCAAATTCATAAATTTTGGTGAATTCTGTATCAGGCATATAATAACTAAACAACTGTTATCAACAAGTTTGAGGGAAATATAAAACTGAAAATTTGAAGGAAAATCTGAATATTGTTGTCAGAGTACTAACAAAAGGGATACTAGAGTTTTAAGCATTTTCATTTTATTTTCAGTGGTTAAAAACAAGAGACAGTTGAAAAAAATACATCAGGTGGCTAGGGATTAGGGAGAAAGGTGACAGCTAAGTAAGATAACCTCAGTAGAAGGCAATTTACACATCCCAAGCAATGCTCTGCATAGCACCTGGAAACATATAACCACCATTTCAAACAGGAAACACACCTGGCCTTTTCTGAGGATTATATTAGATTTATACTCAAGCAAACACTCAGTCTGCTTTATTTGAAGCCTAGTGATGATGCGGAGAAGGATCCTAAGTTGTGCAAGCAGTAGTCATTTAATTTCAATGCCTTGAAAGTTTAATGTTGAATTGGCAGTGACAGGCAAAAGCCCCCAAAGAAACTATTGCACCCAGCCCTCCTACCCAACTATTTCACCTTTTCTGATATATAAGAGCCCCAAACTCAGAAACCTAAAAAATAAAATTTATAAATAAATACATATACATAAGTATGGCTTCCCTGGTGGCTTGGATGGCAAAGAATCTACCTGCAATGCAGGAGACCCAAATTCGATCCTTGGGTCAGAAAGATCTCCTGAAGAAGGGAATGGCTATCTACTCAAATATTCTTGCCCAGAAAATTCCATGGACAGAGGAGCCTGGTGGGCTATAGTCCGTGGGGTTGCAAAGAGTTGAGCACAACTGAGTGTCTAACACAAACATACATTATATACTTAACAGTATATGCATACATTGAAAGACAAACGTACTCATATATGAAATGTATGTATATTTATATGAAATACTGTCTCTATAATTTGTTGAATTCTTGTGATATGCCAGGTATTGCACTAGGCACCTTTTTGTATTGAATACTTATGAAGATCCTCTGAGGTTTTTTACTATTTCTAAAATTTTCTCACTTTACAGATTAAAAAACACTGAGGCTTAGAGAGATTAACTTTCTCAAGGTCACAGAGTCAGTAAAGAGAGGGATCTGAGTTTAAACATATATATTTTAATTCTAAACACACCTACTCTGATTCGTAATTGCCTCTAAGATAGAGTGATGATACTTTTGATGGACACCACAGAATGAATCAAAAATCGAAAATTAATGCAACTATTTTTCAGAAATTCAACTCTTTTACTTTTATTTTTTTTATTTTTTTTTTGCCTGTCTTTTCTTTTTTTTTCTATTTATTTATTTTTTTATTTTTAAGAAAGGCTAAAAACATCATTTTCTGTCTACAATTTTAGAAGGACAAAAAGCAAAGCATTTGAATGACCCATACCAGGCCTACTAATTTTAAACAAATTAGCATAGACCCCCTCTACAGTACATGGACACATTTCACAGGTTTCTGCCATCATTCTGAGGGGATGCAAGGCAGTTCCTTTTTTGTGGGATGGTGGGAGTTCCCCAGAGCTTCCTCTTTCTTCTCCCCACATCCTGACCGCCATCTCACTCTGCACTGTTAAGATGAAAAGTGGTCTTCACTTCTCCTTTCTCATAGCACCAGTAATCATTACTGGTAGCCTTGCTTCCCTCCCAAGTTTTACTTCACCTAAGGTTGTATTGCCTCAGGATGTTCTCTGTGGAGAAACCAGAGGGCTTCTGAGACAGACTCAGTAAGAGGTCTCTACTATTTCCGTCCTATTGTGAGGCTTTATTGGAGGGCTTCCCAGGTGGCCCTAGTGGTAAAGAACCCACCTGCCAATGCAGGAGACCCAGGTTGGATCCCTGGGTAGGGAAGGTCCCCTGGAGAAGGGAATGGCTACTCTCCAGTGTTCTTGCCTGGGAAATCTTATGGACAGAGGAGCTTGGTGGGCTACAGTCCATGGGGTCACAAAAGAGTTGGACATGACTAAACAGCGACAACAACAGTAACATGAGGTGGATGTTAATAGCAAAATAAATGCTGGCTATTATAGAAGTTTATAATAAATGAGAAGATTTCTTCAGAATAATCATATCAATCTAATGCCATTAGTGTTAGAATATTTGCTGCCCAGGAATATCCATTTGAAAATGACCTTACAAAAGGCAGTTTGGTGAAAAAAGATTAGTGAATTCTCACAAGGCTTTGCCTTTTAGTTCCTGTATGCACCTTGAAAACATAATGAAATGTTGTTTCCTTGTTTGGAAAAGGGGGATAATAATTCCTATCCCCTAAATCTCAAAATGTTCATAGTATCAAATGAGATAATATGTGAAAATTCAATGGGCTAAGAATGTGAGAGCAGTTCATACCTACCAGGGGCACCAATCAGGAAATTCAACAGGACAAAGAACAGAGTGGGAAAGACAATCAAAGTGTTAATTAAATCCAGTGTGAATAATAACTTTAATATTTTTGAGCACTCAGTCTATAACAACGTGGTGTTTATTTTTTGTTTTATTTATTTATTTTCTTGGCTGCACCACACCATGTGTGGGGATCCCCGAGCAGGAACTAAACCTGCTCCCCACCACAGTGGAAGGATGGCTCCTTAACCACTGGAGCAACAGGGAAGTCCCAACACTGTGTATATTAATTCCTTTAATATATATAAGAACTGAATGCAGTGCCTATTATTACTGATCTTGGGTGGCCTGCAGTTACTTGAAGCAGGTTTTGGTTTCAGGCCAGAGACTGAAGTCAGGCTGCAGCAGTGAGAGCTCTGAATCCAAGCCACTAGACCATCATAGGCAGTGGCCAGTGGCAAGGCCCTGGCCTGTCAGCTGTGTTGTAATGAATTTCCTGGTAAAGATGGAACGTAGTGAAACAAGTACTCATTATCAAGAAAAAGGGCACATGTGGATAGATACACAGGCAGACTCTGAGAGAGTTGTGCCTTTGTGGTAGATTGAATTGCTTTTTGGGGGCATTATTTCCTGTTTTCCTTTGGGCAATCATCCTGCTTTCGATCCCCATATTTGGTTTACTTCAGAATCTTCCCATAAGTGCATATGCATGTCTTAGCCAAGATGGGTTCTAGTGAAGAGGCCTAAGGGTAGATTGACAACACTTACTATGGTGATGCCCTCTCACTTTTAACCTCCTCGGAGCCTTTCTGCACAAGTGTCTCCTTGACTTCAATATTGAGGAATATGTGTCTTTTATCTTTTATCACTGATTCAATGGACATGAACATGAACACACTCTGGAAGACAGTGGAGGACAGAGGAGTCTGGTGTGCTGCAGTCCATGTGGTTGCAAGGAGTCAAACACAACTTAGCAACTGAACAACAGCATCTCTTATCTGGGCAGGCTCTGCTCCTCTCCCACTCCTGCTATTTTGGAGTATCTGTCCATAGGGGATGAACTCCAGCCGCTTAGCCTTGGGTCTACTTATCTGTGGTCTCATTACTATGTCTATTTTTCAAAAAAAGAAATTGAGGCCAAAAAAGATTAAATAACTTTCCACAATCACACAGCTAGTAAGTGACTGGGCTATAATCTGAAAGTTTGTGTGTTTGACTCCCAAACCCAAGCCTTTATTAATTTGTTGCCCTCGTGGTAAAGAGGAAAATATTAGGTCAAAATATAAAATGACTGACACTGTACAATGTTTACTTTACATATGGCAATTTACCGTGTTTTAACTTAATAAAAATAAGTCTAAAACTAACATTCAGTTTAATTACTAGTTATCAGTTTTATTGGTTATCAAATTTAAGTATTTAAGTCTGACAACTAAAGATAATAGAACATTTTAGATGAGAAACCAGAAAACTAGACACATTTAAAATAAATAAGTGTTTTTGTAAAGGTTCTACTAGCAACAGCCCTAGGCATGTTTACCAGACACATTTTTTTCAACTGCAGGAACAAGTCTGAGTGGAAAACAAGCTTGTCTAAGGGTCATACTGACCATCAAAGAATCACAAGCAGGGAAAGAGGAGAACAATTAATTTAATCCAAGGAATTTCTCCTAAGCCTTTCTGGGTAGTAATAGTAACAATATGACTCCAAAGAAGTTGAAAGGAAACAAGAAGATTATTTTGGTGTTGCTGTGCTAAGACGATTTACCCAAGGAAATCTAGATATATCTCAAGTCAAAGAATGGGTTTAGATAGGAAAAGAAAAATTAAGAGAACAGCAGAACAGAAAACATAATAGGAAGTATATGTAGACTGTCTAAAAAGTGAAAATGAAAGTGTTAGTCACTCAGCTGTGTCTGACTCCTGGCAACCCCATAGACTATAGCCCTTCAGGCTCCTCTATCCATGGAATTCTCCTGGCAAGAATACTGGAGTGGGTTGCCATTCCCTCCTCCAGGGGATCTTTCCAACCCAGGGACTGAACCTGGATCTCCTGCACTGCAGGCAGATTCTTTACCATCTGAGCCACCAGGAAAGCCCAGATTGGCTCTAAACTCTTCCATATTCTAAAATTCAAACAAACCTGTGTTGGCCAAATTTACTTTACCATGGAGAGTAGTTCATCCAAGATGGGCATTCCAGCTGAGGCAAAGCAATCTATTTCTTCTATATATAAAAATCCTTGGGACTTCACTGGCTGTCCAGTGGCTAAGACCCCATGCTCCCAGGGTGTGAGGCCAGATTCGAGCCCTAGTCAGGGAACAAGATTGCACATGCTGCAACTAAGAGTTTGCCTGCCACAACTAAGATCCTGCATGTTGCGACTAAGACCTGGTACAGTCAAATAAATATTAAGAAAAAATCCTTGTCATGTAAGAGTCACATTACTAATGAGAATTTGTACAACATTGAAACTTCTTTGTTTCTTATCCAACTGAATAAAGTATCATGTTTATTATTTATCAGCAAAATTCAGAAGTATTATTTTCTGCTAAATAAAAATGTTACTTGTTAAAAATATCTGGCTATAGCTGCTGGTAATAGTCCAACATACAGCAAACCCACCTCTTAATTTCCAGTGTATACTCCAAAATTCCAACAACTAAATGACTTTTAAATGACATATGATAAGCGATTACTATCAGAGTTCCCTACAGAAAATAATGTTGTCTTGTTTGCCTGACATGAAATTCAAATGTTTATGTGAAATTATGTCAACATTTTTTACTCTTAATTATCAATGACCAAGGCACGGACTTTTTGTTTAAAAAAGACAGTTTGCCTGAAATATTGAAATAATTGATTAATTAGCTATCCTACTCCTCAGGGTTCTTCAGTCAGATTTATTGTATTTTGTGCAAATCTGCTTGATTCTTAGAATGTTTTGTATTACTAACAAAAACAAAACAAAAAGCAGCTAGTTCATTGTTTTGATGTACATATAAGCACTTTTCAATTGGATGCTAATTAACCACTCCTCATCTTGCCTTCTTGCTTGTTCAAATATATGTCCATGGAAACAATTGAGTTCAGTTCAGTCACTCAGTCATGTCCGACTCTTTGCGACCCCATGAGTTGCAGCACGCCAGGCCTCCCTGTCCATCACCAACTCCCAGAGTTGACTCAGACTCAAGTCCATCGAGTCAGTGATGCCATCCAGCCATCTTATCCTCTGTCATCCCCTTCTCCTCCTGCCCCCAATCTTTCCAAGCAGCAGAGTCTTTTCCAATGAGTCAACTTTTCGCATGAGGTGGCCAAAGTACTGGAGCTTCAGCTTTAGCATCATTCCTTCCAAAGAAATCTCAGGGCTGATCTTCTTCAGAATGGAGTGGTTGGATCTCCTTGCAGTCCAAGGGACTCTCAAGAGTCTTCTCCAACACCACAGTTCAAACGCATCAATTATTCGGCGCTCAGCCTTCTTCACAGTCCAACTCTCACATCCATACATGACCACTGGAAAAACCATAGCCTTGACTAGACGGACCTTAGTCAGCAAAGTAATGTCTCTGCTTTTGAATATGCTATCTAGGTTGGTCATAACTTTTCTTCCAAGGAGTAAGTGTCTTTTAATTTCATGGCTGCAGTCACTATCTGCAGTGATTTTGGAGCCCAAAAAAATACAGTTTGACACTGTTTCCACTGTTTCCCCATCTATTTCCCATGAAGAGATGGGACTGGATGCCATGATCTTCGTTTTCTGAATGTTGAGCTTTAAGCCAACTTTTTCACTCTCCTCTTTTACTTTCATCAAGAGGCTTTATAGTTCCTCTTCACTTTCTGCCATAAGGGTGGTATCATCTGCATATCTGAGGTTATTGATATTTCTCCCGGCAATCTTGATTTCAGTTTGTGTTTCTTCCAGTCCAGCGTTTCTCATGATGTACTCTGCATATAAGTTAAATAAGCAGGGTGACAATATGCAGCCTCGATACACTCCTTTTCCTATTTGGAACCAGTCTGTTGTTCCATGTCCAGTTCTAACTGTTGCTTCCTGGCCTGCATAAAGATTTCTCAAGAGGCAGGTAAGGTGGTCTGGTATTCCCATCTCATTCAGGATTTTCCACAGTTGATTGTGATCCACACAGTCAAAGGCTTTGGCATAGTCAATAAAGCAGAAATAGATGTTTTTCTGGAACTCTCTTGCTTTTTCGATGATCCAGCAGATGTTGGCAATTTGATCTCTGGTTTTCTGCCTTTCCTAAAACCAGCTTGAACATCAGGAAATTCATGGTTCACGTATTGCTGAAGCCTGGCTTGGAGAATTTTGAGCATTACTTTACCAGCGTGTGAGATGAGTGCAACTGTGTGGGAGTTTGAGCATTCTTTGGCATTCCCTTTCTTTGGGATTGGAATGAAAACGGACATTTTCCAGTCCTGTGGCCACTGCTGAGTTTTCCAAGTTTGCAGGCATATTGAGTGCAGCACTTTCACAGCATCATCTTTCAGGATTTGAAACAGCTCAACTGGAATTCCATCACCTCCACTAGCTCTTTTCATAGTGAAGCTTTCTAAGGCCCACTTCACTTCACATTCCAGGATGTATGGCTCTAGGTGAGTGATCACACCATCATGATTATCTGGGTCATGAAGATCTTTTTTATACAGTTTTCTGTGTATTCTTGCCACCTCTTCTTAATATCTTCTGATTCTGTTAGGTCCATACCATTTCCGTCCTTTATCAAGCCCATCTTTGCATGAAATGTTCCCTTGGTATCTCTAACTTTCTTGAAGAGATCTCTAGTCTTTCCCATTCTGTTCTTTTCCTCTACTTCTTTGCATTGATCGCTGAAGAAGGCTTTCTATCTCTTCTTGCTATTCTTTGGAACTCTGCATTCAATGCTTATATCATTCCTTTTTTCCTTTGCTTTTCACCTCTCTTCTTTTCACAGCTATTTGTAAGTCCTCCCCAGACAGTCAGTTTGCTTTTTTGTATTTCTTTTCCATGTGGATGGTCTTGATCCCTGTCTCCTGTACAATGTCAGGAACCTCAGTCTGTAGTTCATCAGGCACTCTATCTATCAGATCTACTCCCTTAAATCTATTTCTCACTTCCACTGTATAATCATAAGGGATTTGATTTAGGTCATACCTGAATGATCTAGTGGTTTTCCCTACTTTCTTCAATTTAAGTCTGAATTTGGTAATAGGGAGTTCATGATCTGAGCCACAGTCAGCACCTGGTCTTGTTTTTGTTGACTATATAGAGCTTCTCCATCTTTGGCTGCAAAGAATAAAATCAATCTGATTTCGGTGTTGACCATCTGGTGATGTCCATGTGTAGAGTCTTCTCTTGTGTTGTTGGAAGAGGGTGTTTGCTATGACCAGTGCATTTTCTTGGCAAAACTCTATTAGTCTTTGCCCTGCTTCATTCCGCATTGCAAGGCCAAATTTGCCTGTTACTCCAGGTGTTTCTTGACTTCCTACTTTTGCATTCCAGTCCCCTATAATGAAAAGGACATCTTTTTTGGGTGTTAGATCTAAAAGGTCTTGTAGGTCTTCATAAAACCGTTCAACTTCAGCTTCTTCAGCGTTACTGGTTGGGGCATAGACTTGGATTACTGTGATATTGAATGGTTTGCCCTGGAAACGAACAGAGATCATTCTGTTGTTTTTGATACTGCATCCCAAGTACTGCATTTTGGACTGTTTTGTTGACCATGATGGCTACTCCATTTCTTCTGAGGGATTCCTGCCCACAGTAGTAGATATAATGGTCATTTGAGTTAAATTCACTCATTCCAGTCTATTTTAGTTAGCTGATTCCTAGAATGTCGATGTTCACTCTTGCCATCTCTTGGTTGACCACTTCGAATTTGCTTTGATTCATGGACCTGACATTCCAGGTTCCTATGCAATATTGCTCTTTACAGCATCGGACCTTGCTTCTATCACCAGTCACATCCACAGCTGGGTATTGTTTTTCTTTGGCTTCATCCCTTCATTCTTTCTGGAGTTATTTCTCCACTGACCTCCAGTAGCATATTGGGCACCTAATGACCTGGGGAGTTCCTCTTTCAGTATCCTATCATTTTGCCTTCTTATAGTGTTCATGGGGTTCTCAAGGCAAGAATACTGAAGTGGTTTGCCATTCCCTTCTCCAGTGCACCACATTGTGTCAGGCCTCTCCACCATGACCCACCCGTCTTGGATTGCCCCGCAGGCATGGCTTAGTTTCATTGAGTTAGACATGGTTGTGGTCTTAGTGTGGTTATATTGACTAGTTTTCTTTGAGTATGGTTTCAGTGTGTCTGCCCTCTGATACCCTCTTGCAACACCTACCATCTTACTTGGGTTTCTCTTACCTTGGGCATGGGGTATCTCTTCACAGCTTCTCCAGCAAAGGGCAGCTGCTGCTCCTTACCTTGGACAAAGGGTATCTCCTCACCGCTGCCCTTCCTGACCATCAATGTGGGATAGCTCCTCTAGGCCCTCTGTGCCCACGCAGCCACCGCTCCTTGGACGTGGAGTTGCTCCTCCTGGCCACCACCCCTGACCTCGGACGCAGGGTAGCTCCTCTCAGCTATTCCTGCGCCATCCCAGCCTGGCACTTTCAGCTGTTGCCCCTTACCTCGGACTTGGGGTAAGTCCTGTTGGCTGCTGCTCTTCGGGCATTGGGTCCTCCCAGCTTCTGCCCCTGACCTCTGATATGCGGTAGCTCCTCTCGGCTGCGCTTAGTGTGCCAGGCGCAGTCACTGGTGCTTAGTGCACCGGATTGAATCTCACTGAGCATTTTATAATTGAATTGAGAGATTTCTGAAATTCCCCTGCATATGAAAAATATGTTCACTAAAAGAGTAAACTCTCTGTGATTGCCTTAGGTATTAAATTTTAAAAATTACCGTTTTCACCTATATATTTCTGGAATACAGTGTCAAGTGGGCCTTAAGAAGAATCACTATGAACAAAGCTAGTGGAGGTGATGGAATTCCAGTTGAGCTATTTCAAATCCTAAAAGATGATGCTGTGAAAGTGCTGCACTCAATATGCCATCAAATTTGGAAAACTCAGCAGTGGCCACAGGACTGGAAAATGTCCGTTTTCATTCCAATCCCAAATAAATGGAATGCTGAAGAATGCTCAAACTACTGCACAATTGCACTCATCTCAAACGCTAGTAAATTAGTAGTCAAAATTCTCCAAGCCAGGCTTCAGCAATACGTGAACCGTGAATTTCCTGATGTTCAAGCTGCATTTAGAAATGCAGAGGAACCAGAGAGCAAATTGCCAACATTCACTGGATCATCAAAAAAGCAAGAGAGTTCCAGAAAAACATCTATTTCTGCTTTCTTGACTCTTCCAAAGCCTTTGACTGTGTGGAATACAACATACTGTGGAAAATTCTTTTAAGAGATCGGAATACTAGACCACCTGACATGGCTACTGAGCAATCTGTATGCAGGTCAAGAAGCAACATTAGAACTGGAAATGGACCAACAGACTGGTTCCAAATAGGGAAAGGAGTATGTCAAGGCTGTATATTGTCACCCTGCTTATTTAACTTCTATGCAGAGTATATCGTGAGAAATTCTGGGCTGGAGGAAGCAGAAGTTGGAATCAAGATTGCCAGGAAAATACCAATAACCTCAGATATGCAGATGACACCACCCTTACGGCAGAAAGGGAAGAAGAACTAAAGAGCCTCTTTTTGAAAGTAAAAGAGGAGAGTGAAAATGTTGGCTTAAAACTTAACATTCAGAAAACTAAGATTATGACATTTGGTCCCATCACTTCATGGCAAACAAATGGGGAAACAATGGAAACAGTGAGAGCCTTTAATTTTCTTGGGCTCCAGAATCACCGCCGATGGTGATTGCAGCCATGAAATTATAAGATGCTTGCTCCCTGAAAGAAAAGTTACGACCAATCCAGACAGCATATTAAAAAGCAGAGACATTACTTTGCCAACAAAGATCTGTCTATTCAAAGCTATGTTTTTTTCCCAGTAGTCATGTGTGAATGTGAGAGGTGGACTATAAAGAAAACTGAGTGCCAAAGAATTGCTGCTTTGGAACTGCGGTGTTGGAGAAGACTCTTGAGAGTCCCTTAGACTGCAAGGAGATTCAACCAGTCAGTCCTAAAGGAAATCAGCCCTGAATATTCATTGGAAGGACTGATGCTGAAGCTGAAACTCCAATACTTTGGCCACCTGATGCAAAGAAATGACTCATTTGAAAGGACCCTGATGTTGGGGAATATTGAAGGCAGGAGGAGAAGGGGACGACAGAGGATGAGATGGTTGGATGGCAACACCGATTTGATGGACATGAGTTTGAGTAGGCTCTGGGAGTTGGTGATAAACAGGGAAACTTGGCGTGCTGCAGTCCATGGGGTCGCAAAGAGTTGGACACGACTGAGCAACTGAACTGCACCTATAAAACACTTAGTGATGCAATTCACTTGTAGTATTTTCTTTGTCTCTACAACATACTCTTTGATGCAATTATTAATTTTAAAGTATGTTTAACTGAGGACTTCCCTGATGGCTCTGTGATAAAGAATCTGTCTGCAATGCAGGAGACCAAGGTTCAGTCCCTGGGTTGGGAAGATCTCCTGGAGGAGATCGTGGCGACCCATTCTAGTACTCTTCCCTAGGGAATCTCATGGACAGAAGAGCCTGGCAGGCTGCAGTCCATAGGGTTGCTGGGAGTTGAACACAACTGAAGTTACTAAGCAGCAGAAGCATGTTTTACTGCTGGCTTATTATACTGCAAAACTAATAAAATTATAGTAAATGAATTTTCAGGCTATAGAATTTTGATAGTTACATTTAAACAATCTGAAAGGTTACAAAAATATTTCAAGTATTGCCTTTTAAAATATCCTCTTACCCTGTATGTATTATTTATGTGTCTGTAAGTAGTATTTTTTTCATGTTTACATAACTTTTTTTTTTTTTTAGCCACACTGTGTGGTTTGTGGGTTCTTAGTTCCCCAACCAGGAATTGAACTCAATGAGCCTTCAGCCATGAAAGTGCAGAATCCTAACCACTGGACTGTCAGAAAATTACCCTAACTTTGTGTATTTTAAGTAACAGAAAAGAAGGAAAGAAAAATAACAGCAAGCTTGAGAAAGGATCCAGCCATTTGACACTCATGATGGCTCCATGGTCAGGAGAGGGATGTGACAAACTTGAGCTGATCAGGAACTTCTTACTGCCCAAAGACCACAAAACAGGAAAGCTTAGCCAAAAGACAATTCACTCTACACAGAATTTTTTGTGTTGGTATGCTGTAACCATAGTGAAATGCCCCAGCTACATCTGTTTTACCACTGATTGGGGCTTAACCCCAAAATACCAGGCAAAATTTTTGAATAAAAATGGACCATTTCCTCTATTCTGCTATTCTTTCACTTTTATTCAATATCTTTTAAAGGCCTCCATGTATATCTATGGGGAACTGGAAATGGTGAAATGCTTATCTGTAGCAGAGATTAGCATACACAGAAAATAAAATACATTTTTTCCAATGACACTAGATTCTTGAATGTTAAATACCAAGCATCATGAGTAGCATGAGGAGAGGTGGCCCTTATTGTTTGCCATCTGTAACTCAGTGCTCCAATCTGCTTATTTTTGAGAAAATCAAGTCTCAGATAGTGTAAACTTTGCAAGGTCACATGCTTCCCAGCTAGCTCAAATGGTAAAGAATCCACCTGCAATGAGGGAGACCTGGGTTCAATCCCTGGGTCAGGAAGATCCCCTGGAGAAAGGCATGGCAACCCACTCTGGTATTCTTGCCTGGAGAATTCCATGGACAGAGGAGACTGGAGGGCTACAATCTATGGGGTCACAAAGAGCCAAACACGACTGAGCGACTAACACTTCCATTTTCACTGCTCATGCTAGAATCCATGGTATGTATCAGTCACGCTGTTGCTTCTACTTGCCCAAAGTTAATTTAACAACATTTCTTGACAGTGGTCTCCAGGAAGTCCCTACCAGTTAAAGATATCTTGGTGTATCTTGTCTTGAATATAGTAGCTCTTGTTTAAATATAAATTGTCTAGTTCTAACATATGATAATGTCCTGTTAAAAATGTAGTGCTGTGTCGCTCAGTTGTGTCCAGCTCTTTGTGACCTCATGGATTATAGCCTTCCAGGTTGCTCTGTTCATGGGGATTCTCCAGGCAAGAACACTGGAGTGGGCTGTCATGCCCTCCTCCAGGGGATCTTCCCAACCCAGGGACTGAACCTAGGTCTCCCTCATTGCAGACAGATTCTTTACCATCTGAGCCACCAGGGAAGTACCAACTGAAAATTTTTAAAAACTTCTTTCTGCCAGTTCATATTTCCATATTGTCCCAGGCTCCTAGAAAATTCCTGGTTGTGAGTTTGATTACAGTTTCTGTATTAGCTAGATTTATCTAATTTTATTGCCTTTGTTATACCTGGAAATTATTATAGACTGTATCAAATGCTTTCCATAAAATGTCAGCTTCTAAATAATAAGCAAATTATTATTTCAGTGATTAGTATGGTCTTTATAATCTTATTCAAGTCTCATAGGGTATCAATTCCAACTTAAAGTACTTCAGAGAATTAGTGTGCTAACTGATTTAGAATCCAACATGTAATGCTTGTAATGTTTTCAATTTGTTTTAGTAATATATAGATTTATGACTAATGCAAGGACCTTGTCCATCTTTGGTTATTATTCAAGCTTCCTTTAAATAGCATAAAGGCTTGTGTATACAGGACAAAGGGCAAGAATAAGTTTCCAAATATTATTCCCTAGAGTAATGAAAACCCAGCCTCTAAGAAAATCTGGGAAAGGAGGGAATGAAAAAAAAATCTATCATGTAGTACCATGTTTTGTGAACTCAGGAAGAGAATCGAGAAGAAAATAAATAATAGAAATGGAGAGAAAATACTCTTAGAATTCAAGACATCAAAAAGTGGTGCTGACTTGGGGAATGTTTGTAAGCCCATACATGCATGTCTAGGTCAAAGAACAAATATTAATGGGAAAAGTAAGTACTTCACTAATAGCAAGCAATAAATTCACTGCTGATAGTAAAAATGAACAAAATTCAAGAAATCTGGCTTACTTTTCTCTTACCTAGATTTGTTGCATATTTATTTTAATTAAGACAATCTATTGACTCTATTAAACTTATAATTATTTAATTTATACAGATAAGATTTTTCCAGAATTGNTATTTTCTAAGCAGACAGTCAGTAATGTAATATCTATTATTAAAGTGAAACATAAAGGGAAAGGAACAAAGATTTGACTGTGTGGCATAAAAGAGATGGCAGGAAAATATTGTATGCACAGAGAAAAGGTTAATGTGAATCAGTGAAATAGTTTCCAGCTTAGTCAGGGCACTGAAGCAAGTACTAAGAATACTGCCCACTGGGGCTCCTCTGACCCCACCCCAGAGGGGAATAGGGTTGGGGAAGTGCCTTGATGCTGCCCAGAGGGGATGCAAGTCCTGCCTCCATCAAGAGAGTTTGAGGTGCCTTTAGAGCCTGGCAGGGCTGGGGTCTAAGATGCTCACTCAACCTTTGCTGGTATGGTGGGAGTGGGCCAATTTTTCTCTTCTAGTGTTTGATTCAACTAGAGTGGTTTTAAAAAGCTTTGTATCCTGCCAGACTGTCCCTTTCTTATTACCTGGGCTAGAGAGAACAGGCTTTTATAGTGCTTTTAAAATTTTTTTCTGTCTATGGCTATTGCCATGAGTTTGAGAAAACTCTGTGAGTTGGTGATGGATAGGGAGACCTGGCGTGCTGCAGTCCATGGGGTCGCAAAGAGTCAGACACGACTGAGCGACTGAGCTGAACTGATTGCAGTTTGTAGGTTGTGCTTCTTTTGCTCCACATCTGATATACATGAGGCAAAAAGCAAACAAATAAACAAAACAACCATTATCTTTGACATTATCTTTGTCCTCATATGATGTTTTAAATCTTTTAAACTTTAAAAAGTACTTTCAAAAGTTTCAATGATATACCAAGTATAACCAGAGAATTATTCTGGACATAAAGTTCAAATACATTAAACTGCTTTTTTTTTCTTTTTTTAACCTTTAATTGTTGTGACCAAATGTATGTCAGTTAAAATGTTTAAAAATAATTTATGCATTATTGTCTGAAGATTAAGTGTTTCCAACTTCAAAAGAAAACTGATAAATGGCTAATTTTGATGAAATTATAATTTGATTTATTATATTATGACATAGGTCACAGAAAGCCACTGGCTATTTAGAATAATGAGCAAGGTGAAACAAAAGAAGTAATTTCCTCTGATATTCAGAAAACATTTTCATGTAAACAGATATTAATCCTTTACATTCTGTCTATTAACATATGTCAGCAGATACATACATATATAACATTTCAGCTCATAAGAATCTATTGTTAAATTATCAGGAATTTTTCAAGCTAGTAGAGGTCAAGGTAATAGTTTGAATCTGGCCATAGTGGGAATATTTACACCACGGAAATCGCAAATCCTTTAAATCAGCACTATGTCCCCCTAAATCTTACTTTCACAGAGAGATGATTGTTAAACATTTACCAGCACATCACTCTATTAAATTCAGGTATTTGTCATCATTACTAACTGGCACATATATATATTGAATAAGTGCGTATGTATTAAATCTACATATATTTAATAAATGCATATAGCAAATATGTATATGGCAGTTTTCATTCCAATCCCGAAGAAAGGCAATGCCAAAGAATGCTCAAACGACCACACAATTGCACTCATCTCACATACTAGTAAAGCAATGCTCAAAATTCCCCAAGCCAGCCTTCAGTAGTACATGAACCATGAACTTCCAGATGTTCAAGCTGCATTTAGAAAAGGCAGAGGAACTGGAGATCAAATTGCCAACATCCACTGGATCATCAAAAAAGCAAGAGAGTATCAGAAAAACACCTATCTCTGCTTTATTGCCTATGCCAAAGCCTTTGACTGTGTGGGTCAGAACAAACTGTGGAAAATTCTGAAAGAGATGGGAATACCAGACCACCTGATGTGCCTACTAGCAATCTGTATGCAGGTCAGGAAGCAACAGTTAGAACTGGACATGGAACAACAGAATGGTTCCAAAAGGGAAAGGAATATGGCAAGGCTGTATATTGTCACCCTGCTTATTTAACTTCTATGCAGAGTACATCATGAGAAACGCTGGGCTGGATGAAGCACAGGCTGGAATCAAGACTGCCAGGAGAAATATCAATAACCTCAGATATGCAGATGACACTACCTTTATGGCAGAAAGTGAAGAAGAACTAAAGAGCCTCTTGATGAAAGTGAAAGAAGAGAGTAAAAAAGCTGGCTTAAAGCTCAACATTCAGAAAACTAAGATCATGGCATCCGGTCCCATCACTTCATGGCAAATAGATGGGGAAACAGTGGAAACAATGACAGACTTTATTTTTGGGGGGCTCCAAAATCATTGCAGATGGTGACTGTAGCCATGAAATTAAAAGATGATTGCTTCTTGGAAGAAAACCTAAGACCAACCTAGGAAGCATATTAAAAAGCAGAGACATTACTTTGCCAACAAAGTTCCATCTAGTCAAAGCTATGGTTTTTCCAGTAGTCATGTATAGATGTGAAAGTTGGACTATAAAGAAAGCTGAGTGCCAAAGAATTGATGCTTTTGAACTGTGGTGTTGGAGAAGCCTCTTGAGAGTCCCTTGGTCTGCAAGGAGATTCAACCAGTCCATCCTAAAGGAAATCAGTCCTGAGTGTTCATTGGAAGGACTGATGTTGAAGCTGAAACTCCAAAACTTTGGCCACCTGATGCGAAGAGTTGACTCATTGGAAAAGACCATGATGCTGGAAAAGATTGAAGCAAGAGGAGAAGGGGACAACAGAGGATGAGATGGTTGGGTGGCATCACCGACTCAATGGACATGAGTTTGAGTAACCTCCGGGAGTTGGTGATGGAAAGGGAAGCCTGGCATGCTGCAGTCCATGGGGTCACAAAGAGTTTGACAGGACTGAGCATCTGAACTGAACTTGCTATAGAGATAATTTTTAATTATATCAGTATATATACTTTTTATACACACACATCTACAGTCCATGATTTGGCAGAACCCATGCTAGGTTTGTTAGGGAACACAAAAGTGACTTAAAGGAGTCCCCTGCCCTATCTTCATGAAAGTACCTAATTTTAAACAAAAATGAAAGCAATATTGTGATATTTTTTACTCTCGCTTTTGTCTCCTTTTGTCTTTGGAGTCCTGAAATATATATTTCTTGGAAAGGGTTGATACTTAAACAGATGTTTAAAGAAATGATTACTTGAGCATACACCAGTTCTTTTTGATGAGCACAAGCAGGTTCTCTCCCTGCCAGAAATTACAAACATATAGTAGTGATATAAGGGCTTCCCAGGTGGCTCAGAAGGTAAAGAATTCACCTGCAATGCAGAAGACTCAGGAGACACAGGTTTGATTTCAGGGTCAAGAAAATCCCCTAGTTAAATAAGCAGGGTGACAATATACAGCCTTGACGTACTCCTTTTCCTATTTGGAACCAGTCTGTTGTTCCATGTCCAGTTCTAACTGTTGCTTCCTAACTTGCATACAGATTTCTCAAGAGGCAGGTCAGATGGTCTGGTATTCCCATCTCTTTCAGAATTTTCCACAGTTTATTGTGATCCACACAGTCAAAGGCTTTGGCATAGTCAATAAAGCAGAAATAGATCTCTGGTTCCTCTGCCTTTTCTAAAACCAGCTTGAACATCAGGAAGTTCACGGTTCATGTATTGCTGAAGCCTGGCCTGGAGAATTTTGAGTGTGGATTCAAGAATCTGAACTCTGCCTGTTTCTCTTCCATATAGCATCCCAGCTCAACACTCCCAATCGTTCTTCATGCCTTCACATCTGAGACAGAAGGAAATCAGCTCATTCATCTCATTAAATAAGAAGCCAGCCTTCCTCTCACTCCTAACTACAGTCAGTTCATTTTTAAATTTCTTAATGTGGAAAGACTTAAACTGCCTTTCTAAATCTGAAGGGAGAGAAATATATAAGAAATAAATGTTGGGTGTTGATTTATTTTATTCCTAGTTTCCTTCAGGCACTTATCAGTTAAATGTAGAATAATAAAATATCTGTTTCATGAGAAAACATGATTCACGATTAGGATCATTAAGTTTGAACTGATAATGATTCTGTTTCAAATGTTTTGTTGTTGCCTTTAAGGAGCTAAGTGATAAATGACTTGAAAATGTGTAGCTTGTTTGAATCATGAAATCTAAGCCTGGTATTCTTGTCATCACATAAATAATTGCTTCATAATCCTCAGAGGGAAAATTATGTACGTCTAGATTTGCACCTGTCTTAGTTTAGTTTAAAGTTACATATTGCTGTTAGGTGCAATCAAAATAGCAAATAAAATATCTCTTGATAGTGTTTATTTGTACTGACTATCATTATATGGTTGTGTTCTTAAATTTCTGCCAGTTTAATGTATCTTGTTTCAAACTCTGAAAGTATCAGAAAGAGAAATAAATAAAATAGAAAATGAGTTGTCTTTACTTTGCCAATAAATCCTTTACTACTTTCGTATTGTTGTTGTTGTTTTGTTGCTAAGTCATGTCCCACTCTTTTGTGACCCCATGGACTGTAGCCCTCCAGGCTCTCTCTCCACAGGATTTCCCAGGCAAGAATACTGGAGTGGGTTGCCATTTCTTTCTCCAGAAGATCTTTCTGACTCATGGATCAACCCTGAGTCTCTTGGCAGGCGGATTCTTAAGTACTGAACCACCAGGGAATTTCCAAATTCCTTGTAAGAGTGACTAAAATGAACTAGAAAAAGAAGGTTACATTGTTGTTCTTATAAAAGTGGCCATTTAGGAGAGAAGGAAATGTTTAAAAATCCTTTCTGCCCCTATATGTCCAGGGATTTAACCTGGCCCAATCTCAGGGAGTCAGAATGATGGGGGCCTTATCAGGGCCAAGAGATATGAGTGTTCTGTATTGAGGAATTGACACTCTATGTCTTGAAGGAAGAAATTAAGTCCATGCTTAATTCCAAAAATATTCCTGGACTAGAACAATTCTACCTTTCTATGTCTTCTTTTGTAGACATTCTTGGATAAGTAAGGTAGATGTGCTGTGTTGTGCTTAGCTGCTCAGTCGTGTGTGACTCTTTTGACTCCATGGACTATATAGCCTGCCAGGCTTCTCTGTTCATGGAGATTCTCCAGGCAAGGATACTAGAGTGGGTTGCTATGCCCTCCTCCAGGGGATCTTCCCAACCCAGGGATCAAACCCAGGTCTCCCTCATTGCAGGCAGATTCTTTACCATCTGAGCCACCAGGGAAGCCCAAGTAAAGGAGATAAATACTCAGAAGTTTCTAATCCCAATGAATGACTCTTCTTACCCCCAAGATGGGTCAGTCACAGGGAAAGGAGGAGGAGGGTGGGATGAATTCCTAGCTTGGGATTGACATATATATATATATATATATATATATACACACACATACATATATACATATATATATATATTATTGATGTGTGTACATGCTCAGTCATGTCTGACTCTTGGCAGCCCGCCAGGGTCTTCTGTTCCTTGGATTCTCCAGGCAAGGACTGGAGTGGGCTGCTATTTCCTTCTCATATATTTTTGATACTATGTATAAAATAGATAACTAATGAGAACATACTGTGTAACACAGGGGACTCTACTCAATGCTCTGTGGTAAGCTAAGTGTGAAGGAAATCCAAAAAAGAGGAAATATATGCGAATGTGGAGATGATTCACTTCACTGTACAGCAGAAACTAATGCAAGTCTGTAAAGCAACCAAACTCCAATAAAAATTAATTGAAAAAAAACCCAACACGAATCATGTGCCCCCTTCAACTCTCAATGGCCTTTTTCCTTACAAAAATGACATTAGGTCATATTTAGTTGCATAACTAACAGAGGAGTTTGCATACCAATAATAAATCAACAAGATATTTCAAAATAACTATTTCTCTAAAATCGTAGCTACAAGTCCATGCACAGAAGCTGTTGCTTAGTTCCCATGTACCAGAGGTCAAACCTTGAGAGATAAGCCCCATGGGCGTGGAACTTTTTCAAATTCTGGATTAGAGGTAATTATACTATATGGATTTAATTATAGTATTTCTTTTTTGGATTTATATTTTCCTCTGAGATTTAAAACTCTCAGATATAATGTTTACTGGCTAAAACTTGCAACTCTTGATAATGCATAATAAAGACCCACTAAGGACTATAATTTTGAATAGGCAACATTTTATTGTTACTGGCAGAACATCTGTTTTCTTAAAAATAGCACTGAATCAGTGAACCGATGATGTACAATATATTATAGGTTATTTGTATTTTGGATTGCAAATGTGATTTTTAAAAAGCAAATTAACTTTTATATAATAGATTATAGTTGGGACCCCATTTCAGTACTCTTGCCTGGAAAATCCCATGGATTGAGGAGCCTGGTGGGCTGCAGTCCATGGGGTCGCGAAGAGTCAGACATGACTGAGAGACTTCACTTTCACTTTTTATTTTCATGCATTGGAGAAGAAAATGGCAACCTACTCCAGTGTTCTTGCCTGGAGAATCCCAAGGACAGGGGAGCCCATCTATGGGGTCGTACAGAGTCGGACACGACTGAAGTGACTTCACAGTAGCAGCAGCAGCATAGTATCCATAGCCTTATATACATAGAAAGTGCCACCTTCCATATATTTTGGTAATAAATAAATTAATGCTGTTAAGTTATCCCTATCATGGCTAAGTACTATGCCAGTTGTCCTGCAGTAGAGATAGATAATAAGATAAAGTGCCTGCCTTAAAAAATTACTTAATAATGTATTTGAAACTATCAGTCACCACCAAGAACCATAGAGGTATGGGACTGAGGATGTAACTAAACACTTTCTTCTTCTTTTTTTGATGCCCTGTAGCGTGTGAGATCTTAATTCCCTGCCCAGGGATCAAACCCATGTCCCCTGCATTGGAAGTGCTGAGTCCTGACCAGTAGATGGTCAGGGAATTCCCAAGATTCTTAATAGGAAGCTTCATGTCTTATACCTTTCCTAAAAGAATAATTGGCATGTGGAATTCTAAATATGGAACTTTGAAAAAAGCATTATGTTGGTTTCTTAATATATTATATTTTATATCCCTTGATATATTTTCTTTATGAAACTTCATATGAAATTATGTTAGAAGGCCTTGCAGCAGAGAAGCAAGAATGGCTGTTTAGTGATACATTTTCTTGGTTTCTGGGAGGAGGCTTAGATTAAGTGACATATAATTTCATAATCCATGAAATAATCATGGTCTTCCATGTCAGATCAACTCTGAAATGAGGAGCATATATCATGGAATTCAAAGTACATGATTGTGATATGAACTATTCCACAATATCTTCACTCTGAGCTTCTAAAAATAGATTGTGATTTTTTTTTTTAACTTACTATGTGTAGTTTACTCACAGTTTTAAAGGTCTTTGGGGATTACTGAAAATACTAACTAGGTAGATGATTTCACCCACAGTATTCTAGCCAATGCATATTTGGTTGCAAGGAAGACTTATTTTAAAGAGTACTCATAAATAAGAATACAAATATAAGTGACGTTAGACCTCACTAAGAATCTGGAAATTTAGAAGTCAGCAATTAACAAATGGAAGCTGGTCTGTTTGGGCTTCCCTGTTGGCTCATTGGGCCAACCTGCCAATGCAGAAGAGGTGAGTTTGATCCCAGGTGAAGATCCCCTGGAGAAGGAAGTGGCAACCCATTCCCATATTCTTGCCTGGGAAATCCCAGGGACAGAGGAGCCTAGTGGGCTCAAAGAGTCAGATGTGACTTAGCAACTAAACAACAGTCTGTCTGTCTGCCTTTCTCTTTATTTATGTATATCTACTGTCCATATGTCTGCCTATCTATGTGTCTATCTACCTATCTATCTATCATCACTATCATCTATTCTCTCTCATTATCTTCTCCATCGTCTTCTCTTTCTGTATGGCTTGAGATGGTCATCTTAGCAACTAAAGCTACATATTCTTTCATCACAGTTTCCTTAACCTAATGACTTCATTCCTAATTTTTGAAAGAGAGGTCTAACTTTCTAAGTTCACTTTTTCAGCTGGATCTATGAATCTTCAGTAAGGTATGGACAAGGCATCAGGTCAAGTGGTCTATGTTGAATGCAGTTTTCCTTAGGAAGGAATAAAAATGGAATGAGCAGTAAGAGGCAACTCTCATAAACAAGCATTTTAAAAGTACAACATTCCTAAAACTAGAATCGTTTTTCTCTTCTCGACTCCTTCCTAATCCATATCCACAAGATACTCATCTTGTCTGTATTCTTAACTTTATGAAAGGTTCATCTATTGATAGTTATCCAGTCAAAAAAATAGAAGACGCAATTGATTTTTCTCACCTCCACATATCCAATCAGCTCTCAAAGTCTGAAGATTCATTGATTCTGTGACAGTAATACCATTCACTTGATGGAAATTTATATAATCTATTTCACTTCATTTTTTTTTTAAAAAAGGATAAATTTAATACAGTACTCATATTTTATAGGTTAGGAAACAAAAAACAAAGACTTAGAGCAGTTAGTTAACTTACTCAAAGTGACCTGCACAGCAAAAGACAGAGCTGAGTTTTATCCTAGCACTCTGACTCTAGAAATATCCCTGCAGTAAGTAGTCCCTTGCCTAACCTTACGGGAGACTGGAGTACTTGTAAACAGGAGAAACTTGAACTTGTAGCCGATATTTTACTTCTAATGTTAACCTTATATTGGGCAAGTTACTGATTAATTCCTATCTTAATCAACTGCAAGGAAGCTGGTTGGATGGTGATAAAATAATGACTACTCTGTGTTCAGTCACTCAGTCGTGTCCGACTCTTTGTGGTCCCATGAACTGCAGCACGCCAGGCCTCCCTGTCCATCACCAACTCCCGGAGTTCACTCAGACTCGCGTCCACTGAGTCCGTGATGCCATCCAGCCATCTCATCCTCTGTCGTCCCCTTCACCTCCTGCCCCCAATCCTTCCCAGCATCTGAGTCTTTTCCAATGAGTCAACTCTTTGCATGAGGTGGCCAAAGTACTGGAGTTTCAGCTTTAGCATCATTCCCTCCAAAGAAATCCCAGGGCTGATCTCCTTCAGAATGGACTGGTTGGATCTCCTTGCAGTCCAAGGGACTCTCAAGAGTCTTCTCCAACACCACAGTTCAAAAGCATCAATTCTTCAGCACGTAGCTTTCTTCACAGTCCAACTCTCACATCCATACATGACTCCTGGAAAAACCATAGCCTTGACTAGATGGACCTTTGTTGGCAAAGCAATGTCTCTGCTTTTGAATATGCTGTCTAGGTTGGTCATAATTTTTCTTCCAAGGAGTAAGCGTCTTTTAATTTCATGGCTGCAGTCACCATCTGTGCTTATGTCTGTACTATTTCCTGCCTCCATTTCTTTTTCCAGCCACAATTCCTTACTATTCTGGTATTCAGAATGCCTGGCTCAGTTTAGTGCTTGGATCTCCACTTTGTAAATTGTTGAAAGGACAAGTTTAAATGCAATCTAATCTTACTTAAGCAGACTCGTGTATTTCTACCTAAAAGTAAGATACAAAGAGAAAGGCACAACTTATTAATCTTTCCCATAGTTTAAGGAAATTTCAGATAAGGGGCAGGGAATTGAATCTATTATTTTATTATTTCTATAATTTTATTTTTATTATTTCAAGTATTTTTCTTTATCCTATCCTGCTGCTGCTACTGCTGCTAATTCGCTTCAGTCGTGTCCCACTCTGTGGGACTCCATAGAGGGCAGCCCACCAGGCTTCCCCATCCCTGGGATTCTCCAGGCAAGAATACTGGAGTGGGTTTTCATTTCCTTCTCCAATGCATGAAAGTGAAAAGGGAAAGTGAAGTCGCTCAGTCGTGTCTGACTCTAGCGACCCCATGGACTGCAGCCTACCAGGCTCCTCCATCCATGGAATTTTCCAGGCAAAAGTACTGGAGTGGGCTGCCATTGCCTTCTCCTTATCCTATCCTATGTGGGCCCTATTTCAGATTTGATTAAACATTGCAATCTTTTCCTCAATATTTAGAATAGGACTGTCTTAATTCTTTGCAAATATTTGTTCATGATAATTGTTTGCCCCAAGTCTTCATGCATATGTTTGTGTAACTGAGTTTGTAGATGGCAAAGAGTGTAAACAATGTAACTAGAGTAGGGTTTCTGTGAACTTCACTTGAATAATGAGCCTCTGGTTGTTGCATATTTGTTCTTATGACATTGATAGCCAAAGCTATGATTTATTTAGTGTTAATTCTTGGTCAGATTTGTATAGAAATCAATAAACCATTTTATAATGTCCTACTTTCTGACTTATTTTACAGCAATATATTTACAGAGACAGTTGGGTTTGTATATACAAAATGTTTTCCATTCAAGATTACAGGATCTTGATTTATGATCAGTTCAGTTCAGTTCAGTCGCTTACTCGTGTCCAGCTCTTTGCGACCCCATGAATCGCAGCACGCCAGGCCTCCCTGTCCATCACCATCTCCCGGAGTTCACTCAGACTCATATCCATCGTGTCCGTGATGCCATCCAGCCATCTCATCCTGGGTCGTCCCCTACTCCTCCTGCCCCCAATCCCTCCCAGCATCAGAGTCTTTTCCAATGAATCAAC
>SJYQ01094568.1:110435-133825 GCA_006410935.1 Redunca redunca
TTCTTCACAGTCCAACTCTCACATCCATACATGACCACAGGAAAAACCATAGCCTTGACTAGATGGACCTTAGTCGGCAAGGTAATGTCTCTGTGAATATACTATCTAGGTTGGTCATAACTTTTCTTCCAAGGAGTAAGTGTCTTTTAATTTCATGGCTGCAGTCACCATCTGCAGTGATTTTGGAGCCCAAAAAAATAAAGTCTGACACTGTTTCTACCGTTTCCCCATCTATTTCTCATGAAGTGATGGAACCGGATGCCATGATCTTTGTTTTCTGAATGTTGAGCTTTAAGCCAACTTTTTCGCTCTCCTCTTTCACCTTCATCAAGAGGCTTTTTAGCTCCTCTTCACTTTCTGCCAAAGGGTGGTGTCATTTGCCTACAATGCGGGAGACCCAGGTTCGATCCCTGGATCGGGAAGATCTCCTGGAGAAGGAAATGGCAACCCACTCCAGTACTCTTGCCTGGAAAATTCCATGGACGGAGGAAACTGGTAGGCTACAGTCCATGGGGTCGCAAAGAGTCGGACACAATTGAGCGACTTCAATACGATTTATGATCTGTTACTTATTTTTTAGAGAAAATGTACTTTGCCTTATTGGCCACTATTTTGTACTGTGCTTTTAACCTTCTTTCCCTTTAGTCCCTTTTTAGCTCAGCCGGTAAAGAATCTGCCTGCAATGTGGGAGATCCAGGTTCATTTCCTGGGTCAGGAAGATCCCCTGGAGAAGAAAACGGCAACCCACCCCAGTATTCTTGCCTGGAGAATCCCATGGACAGAGAAGCCTGGCAGGCTACAAGCCATGGGGCTGCAAGAGTCAGACATGACTCAGCAACTAAACCACCACAATTTAGTCAGTTCAAAACACAGTTTCCTCCTAGAATTTTAAAATAAATTTGTTAGGGCACATCATAATACATTTTGCTGTATAAAGTTACTTTATTATTTTCATTGTTGAAATTCTAGATACCTCTCAAAGAGAGAGCATGCAATTCAGTTCAGTTCAGTTGTTCAGTCGTGTCTGACTCTTTGCGACCCCATGAATCACAGCACGCCAGGCCTCCCTGTCCATCACCAACTCCCGGAGTTCACTCAGACTCACATCCATCGAGTCAGTGATGCCATCCAGCCATCTCATCCTCTGTCGTCCCCTTCTCCTCCTGCCCCTAATCCCTCCCAGCATTCGAAGTCTTTTCCAATGAGTCAACACTTCTGATGTGGTGTCCAAAGTACTGGAGTTTCAGCTTCAGCAATATTCCCTCCAAAGAAATCCCAGGGCTGATCTCCTTCAGAATGGACTGGTTGGATCTCCTTGCAGTCCAAGGGACTCTCAAGAGTTTTCTCCAACACCACAGTTCAAACGCATCAATTCTTTGGCACTCAGCCTTCTTCACAGTTCAACTCTCACATCCATACATGACTAGTGGAAAATCCATAGCTTTGACTAGACGGACCTTAGTCGGCAAGGTAATGTCTCTGCTTTTGAATATACTATCCAGGTTGCTCATAACCTTCCTTCCAAGGAGTAAGCGTCTTTTAGTTTCATGGCTGCAGTCACTATCTGCAGTGATTTTGGAGCCCCCAAAAATAAAAAGTCTGACACTGTTTCCACTGTTTCCCCATCTATTTCCATGAAGTGATGGGACCGGATGCCATGATCTTCGTTTTCTGAATGTTGAGCTTTAAGCCAACTTTTTCACTCTCCTCTTTCACTTTGATCAAAAGGCTTTTTAGTTCCTCTTCACTTTCTGCCATAAGGGTGGTATCATCTGCATATTTGAGGTTATTGATATTTCTCCTGGCAATCTTAATTCCAGCTTGTGTTTCTTCCAGTCCAGCGTTTCTCATGATGTACTCTGCATAGAAGTTAAATAAGCATGGAGACAATATACACCCTTGACGTACTCTTTTTACTGTTTGGAACCAGTCTGTTGTTCCATGTCCAGTTCTAACTGTTGCTTCCTAACTTGCATACAGATTTCTCAAGAGGCAGGTCAGGTGGTCTGGTATTGCCATCTCTCTCAGAATTTTCCACAGTTTATTGTGATCCACACAGTCAAAGGCTTTAGCATAGTCAATAAAGCAGAAATAGATGTTTTTCTGGAAAACTCTCTTGCTTTTTCCATGATCCATCGGATGTTGGTAATTTGATCTCTGGTTCCTCTGTCTTTTCTAAAACCAGCTTGAATATCAGGAAGTTCATGGTTCATGTATTGCTGAAGCCTGTCTTGGAGAATTTTGAGAATTACTTTACTAGCATATGAGATGAGTGCAATTGTGTGGTAGTTTGAGCATTCTTTGGCATTGCCTTTCTTTGGGATTGGAATGAAAACTGACCTTTTCCAGTCCTGTGGCCACTGTTGAGTTTTCCAAATTTGCTGTCATCAAGAGGCTCTTTAGTTCTTCTTTGCTTTCTGTATAAATATTGAATGCAGCACTTTCACAACATCATCTTTCAGGTTTTGAAATAGCTCAACTGGAATTCCATCACCGCCACTAGCTTTGTTCATAGTGATGCTTTCTAAGGCCCGCTTGACTTTACATTCCAGGATGTATGGCTCTAGGTGAGTGATCACACCATGGTGGTTATCTTGGTCATGAAGATCTTTTTTATACAGTTTTCTGTGTATTCTTGCCACCTCTTCTTAATATCTTCTGATTCTTTTAGGTCCATACCATTTCTGTCCTTTATCGCGCCCATCTTTGCATGAAATGTTCCCTTGGTATCTCTAACTTTCTTGAAGAGATCTCTAGTCTTTCCCATTCTGTTCTTTTCCTCTACTTCTTTGCATTGATCGCTGAATAACGCTTTCTATCTCTTCTTGCTATTCTTTGGAACTCTGCATTCAATGCTTATATCATTCCTTTTTTCCTTTGCTTTTTGCCTCTCTTCTTTTCACAGCTATTTGTAAGGCCTTCCCAGACAGCCATGTTGCTTTTTTGTATTTCTTTTCCGTGGAAATGGTCTTGATCCCTGTCTCCTGTACAATATCACGAACCTCCATCCATAGTTCATCTGGCACCCTATCTATCAGATCTAGTCCCTTAAATCTATTTCTCACTTTCACTGTATAATCAGAAGGGATTTGATTTAGGTCATAACACAAGCTGGAATCAAGATTGCCGGGAGAAATATCAATAACCTCAGATATGCAGATGACACCACCCTTATGGCAGAAAGTGAATAGGAACTAAAAAGCCTCTTGATGAAAGTGAAAGAGGAGAGTGAAAAAGTTGGCTTAAAGCTCAACATTCAGAAAACAAAGATCATGGCATCCAGTCCCATCACTTCATGGGAAATAGATGGGGAAACAGTGTCAGACTTTATTTTGGGGGGCTCCAAAATCACTTCAGATGGTGATTGCAGCCATGAAATTAAAAGACGCTTACTCTTTGGAAAAAAAGTTATGACCAACCTAGATAGTATATTCAAAAGCTTACTTTGCTGACTAAGGTCCATCTAGTCAAGGCTATGGTTTTTCTAGTAGTCATGTATGGATGTGAAAGTTGGACTATGAAGAAGGCTGAGCACCAAAGAATTGATGCTTTTGAACTGTGACGTTGGAGAAGACTCTTGAGGGTCCCTTGGACTGCAAGGAGATCTAACCAGTCCATTCTAAAGGAGATCAGCCCCGGGATTTCTTTGGAGGGAATGATGCTAAAGCTGAAACTCCAGTACTCTGGCCACCTCATGCGAAGAGTTGACTCATTGGAAAAGACTTTGATGCTGGGAGGGATTGGGGGCAGGAGAAGAAGGGGACGACCAAGGATGAGATGGCTGAATGTCATTACTGACTCGATGGACGTGAGTTTGGGTGAACTCCAGGAGTTGGTGATGGACAGGGAGGCCTGGCGTGCTGCAATTCATGGGATGGCAAAGAGTCGGACATGACTGAGTGACTGAACTGAACTGAATGGTCTAGTGGTTTTCCCTACTTTCTTCAATTTATGTCTGAATTTGGCAATAAGGAGTTCATGATCTCAGTCACAGTCAGCTCCCGGTCTTGTTTTTGCTGACTCTATAGAGCTTCTCCATCTTTGCCTGCAAAGAATAAAATCAATCTGATTTCGGTGTTGACCATCTGGTGACGTCCATGTGTAGAGTCTTCTCTTGTGTTGTTGGAAGAGGGTGTTTGCTATGACCAGTGTGTTCTCTTGGCAAAACTCTATTAGCCTTTGCCCTGCTTCCTTCCATATTCCAAGGCCAAATTTGCCTGTTACTCCAGGTGTTTCTTGCCTTCTTACTTTTGCATTCCAGTCCCCCATAGTGAAAAGGACATCTTTTTTGGGTGTTAGTTCTAAAAGGTCTTGTATATCTTCTTAGAATCATTCAACTTCAGCTTCTTCAGCTTTACTGGTTCGGGCATAGACTTGGATTACTGTGATATTGAATGGTTGGCCTTGGAAATGAACAGAGATCATTCTGTCATTTTTGAGATTGCATGCAAGTACTGCATTTCAGATTCTTTTGTTGACCATGATGGCTACTCCATTTCTTTCAAGGGATTCCTGCCTGCTATAGTAGATATAATGGTCATCTGAGTTAAATTCACTCATTCCAGTCCATTTTAGCTTGCTGATTCTTTGGCACTGCCTTTCTTAGGGATTGAAGTAAAAACTGACCTTTTCCAGTCCTGTGGCCACTGCTGAGTTTTCCAAATTTGCTGGTGTATTGAGTGCAGGCCCTGGATGCATTCAAATCCTTATCAGCCATCTCACACTGAAACACTTATAAAACTTCTCGCCAAATCCCTCTAGATTTGGACACAGAGTTTTGATGCCATTAGTTCACGGTGTCCCTATTTGCCTGCCAAAACAATTAAGCTATTCTTTTCTACTTCCCCCAAAAGTCTGTTTCCAAGATTTGAGTCAGCTCTGGTGCACAGAAGCCAAGTTTTTGGCATCACTACTTTAGCATTTTCAAAAATTTGTATCTTCCAAAATTTGTAAAGCTCTGTTTTCTCCATTTCTGCAATTTTTTTCATGAATGTTTACATGATGCTATTTCTTCATTCTCATTTTAGTGATGTTTCTTGAGGAAGCAGAGAAATCCACATTTGTTCAATGCTGTTTAAGTAGAAACAGTCACAGATTCTTAGGAAGAGGTTATCATATCATTTATATCCTATATTGAATGAAAAACAGAATACTAAATTTATTTTAGGGTAAATTTAACATTTATTTTTACCTAATTTTTATTTTTCTAAGCCTAAATAAAGAAAAAATCCTAAATTGAAATTATATTCTCATTCATCGCATTTAGAATTTCTCTTTAACACCGTATTTGGTCTACAATCTGAAGAAGAAATACAATTTTAGAAAAGTCAAACAAAGCATTATAAAGCTTACATCAAAACCAAACTTTCAGAAAAATAATAATACAAATTTATTATGAATTTATTAATCTTATAAAATAGTTGAATAAAGCTCAGTTAAAAATTTCTAAAAATACACACCAGAAAGCAAAGGATATACAGGGGTTATTTGATGGATATGCTTAAATGTATGTGGTTACATAATTATTGAGTATAAGAACTTAGTTTATGAGAATTAAAAAGAAATAGATTGAATGATACAATGGAATTTATGAGGTATGGGAGCAGAATTTCCCATGCTAAAATACATCTCTCTGGCATATTAAATAACTTTTCCTCCTTTTTCCTCTTTTCCTTCTTCTTTTCTGAGAAACAGCAGATATAGGAAGGGCTCTGAAAACCAAGTAGGAGTTGCCATTTTGTAAGACGCATTTATATTTGTGAGGGATGTTGCCATTTGTAAAGGTGTTTCCTTCTCTATATCTGAAAGAAGATGACAAAAATCTTCTTGAAACACATCTAGAAACACATCAATAGAGAAGCAAGGACAAATCTGCATCACAGTTCACTCTTGTTTACTGTGCTTTTCTTGATAATCTCCCATAACTGACCCCCTCTAACCTCAACATCCTCTTTTGTCTTTAGCTGAAGACGGTACTTAAGGAGAGGGTCTTGGTTACTTTGGCCAGTGACTCAGTTTTTCTGGGTATCTCCCATGAATATGTGCTATTAAACTTTTGCTTGATTTTCTCCTGCTAATCTATCTCATGTTAACTTAATTTAATGTCAGTTTCTTCCAACAAGAAGGATAGAGGAAAATTTTTCTCTCTTTATAATCAAGCCATTAAAGATGGTTGTTCTCTTGCTCTCAGTTCATTCCCACCTGCTTGTCCAGTTGCTACCTCACCTACATCCTACTTATATGACTTATCTTCCCTTTTCATTGTAAAGTCTAATTAGCAAATGTCTATACAGTTGCTCCCAGCTCCAACTAGTGACTGTTCTAATCTTTAGATCAAAACATCTTCACTATGGTAGCTTATCAAAGGGGTAGTGAGATTGTGCTTCTTTGCTGGTTTCCCTGGCAGAAACTTGATGTTAATTCTTCCTTTATAACTAATAATTTCCCCTTCCTTTGCCTCCATAGTGAAGATTGCTGCCATGTCCTGCCATCTGTCCATCTGTTACACAAAGTAGGGTGAAACGCCAGGACCTTGCTTCAGACATATAAGACCCTGTATTCATTAAACCCTTGATGCCTCTGCCACTGACTCCAAGCTCTTTCTTCCATCTTAAGGATGGGAAAGTACAGAGCTTGTCGATCTGTAGGGCTTCCCAGGTGGCTCAGCAATAAAGAATCTGCCTGCCAGTGCAAGAGAAGTGAGTTTGGGTCAGGAAGATCCCCTGGAGAAGGAAATGGCAACTCACTCCATATTCTTGCCTGGGAAATCCCATGGACAGAGGAGCCTGGAGAACTACAGTCCATGGGGTTGCAAAAGAGTCAGATACAACTTAGTGACTAAGCAACAACAACCCTTCAACATTAAAATGGTGAAAATGGTAAATTATAACTTTACAATTTGTTCCTATGGTTTTATTTTAAACACTATAGAAATCAAGTGTACGAGATAACTAACTTATAAAACAGAAAGATGGAAATAGTTTGTTTAGCACTTCATTTCCAGAATACTGAAGGTCATGTAAACAATAGATTAAAATATACTCTGATCAGTTAGTATGTTGAATGGACGGACACAGGAAAACAGCTTGATGGTAATAAAGCACAATCATTTTCTTTTAATTGCTAAGAATCATTAGTAAACATTATTCATATTCTATCAAGAAATGCTTCCTTTAGTATACTCTTATAGGCAGAATTCTAAATGCTACAGGCTTTCTATGAAATTTGGAAAAAATGGAAATATACATAAAATTATTGATATTACATTGCAGTGTTCAGTAATGTCACATTGTATGCTCATTGGTTTGTTATTCCTAGTGATAAACAGTTCAAGATGCTGTGTAAAATTATAGTGAGCAAAGAACATTTTCCTAAATCATGCAAGTGCATCTGTGATGTGCTGCCTCATATGATGTGCCTCCCACCTTCATTAAGTAAAGCTTCATTTCTTGCATATTCCAGAGGCAAAATAAGTAGTTTCATTCTGTTTAAAAAAATTAAACATTATATCTGTTTCCAGACTTTATGACCAATCTGTGCATACTCATTCTACAGTACAATGGCATCAGAAAAAGAATGCATTACAAAATAATGGGAAAAAAGTATTAGCTCTGGTGTTTGTAAACCTAGGACTGAGTTTTAAGTGCACTGAAGTGAGTTTTTCACCTCCAACAGCCCAAGATTCTTCATCTCTAAAATAAGGTTGTACACACACTAAGTTGCTTCAGTTCTGTGTGACTCTGCAACCCTATGGACTGTAGCTCTCCAGGCTCCTCTGTCCATGGGATTCTCCAAGAAGAATACTGGAGTGGGTTGCTATCTTCTTCTTCAGGGAATCTTCCCAACCCAGGGATTGAATCCATGTTTCTGCATCTCCGTAGGTGGATTCTTTACTACTGAGCCATTGGAGAAGCCCAAAATAAGGTTGCTAGAGGGTCAAATCAGATGTCATAGGACATTTGAAATACTTTTAGACAATAAGATATTATATTATTATTACTGAAATTTAACTAACTTAGCATCTTCTCAAATAATGCTGTGATTAAAAGTAAAGCATGTTAAAAGATTTCTTACAACCATAAATAGAAATCTATTGCTGGGAAAAAAAAAAAAAAAAGATAGCGAAGGCTATGTCTCTGGCCAGTGGGCTGGGATTCAATGGAGAAAGAGCATGAGGAAACTTTTTAAAGGGTGATAGCAATGCTCTGTATCTTGTTAGGATAGGATTTGTGTAGGTATATACATTTGTCAGGACTCAGTGTTTGATATATTTAAGATTTATGTATTTCCTTATACATATATTTATCTCAAAGAAGACAAACACAAAGATAACTACTGTATTCTAGTTAGTGAAATGTTTACTAAAATGTTTAGAGGTGAAATTCACTGATGTCTGCAACTTTGACATACATTAAAAAACAAATTGGATTGATAGAGATGATAGAGAATGAATAGATGAACAGAGAGCTAATGAACAAGATTTACGTAATGAGATATTTGTTGTCAAATCTAGGGGATGGGCATATAAATATTCACTATACAATTCTTTCAACTTTTATGTATGTGTGACAATTTTTACATTAAAAGTTGAAAAAGAAAGGACAAAAAAATACAAATAAAAATATACCCCTTCCCAAAAGATGTTTTGTCTCTAGCTCTTCCTTAAGGGTTAATGAATTGACCTAAATGTCTATATTTGTAAAGCAAACAGAATATATTACCTCAAAGTCTCCAACTAAAGAAATCCAAAAAGAGGAAATATGTTGAGAGCAAAACTAGATGAAACTGAAAGCAAAGCAAATCAAGTTTTTGAATTTTCAAATAGACAAAGTATAGTTTAATTAATGAAAGACAAGGTATGATTTGTCATTAAATAAAACAAAAACTAGAGAAAGGTTGGTTATACGTTCTCAGTGAATTTCCAACTGGAATTTGAAAAACTTTATACTTAAAAATATAAAGTGGCAAAAGTGATAATATCAAATAGAGACTGTGACAGGAACAATAAAAGAGGAATTAATGAGGAAAAAAGGAAATAATTTCAAAACTAAGCTAAATGGAAATTTTCAAAATTTTCTAGTGATGAATAATTTTTATGATATAAATATTTCTCCAAGATATAAAAAGCATGGTTTATTGTCTGGTTTCTTTAATGAAGAATTTAAAAATATGGTTTTTTCCCCACCTTTGACCAAAGCAAAACTGAAAGGAAAGTATTAGCTCTAGTGTATTTTGAAGATACATAGAACTGAAATTAAATCTTAGGAAATAATTTGAATTTTTAAAAAATGATGTATTGAAAAATGTCTTAGAAATAGAATTTAGTTTCCAACCTGTTGAGAATTTCACTTGGAAAATAAAGCTTAGTTTCTAACCTGTTTAGAATTCTACTTGGAAAGTGACTTAGGAAAAAGATATATGAAATCAACATATTATTTGAAAATAAACAGTGAGTAAAATTAAATTCTACCTCTGGACACACAAAGAAGGCTTTGGATAATGTCTTATGTACCGCAGAAAAATCATAAACTTTTGGAGGGCACTGTATGAGAAAGCCCACTGCTACACTTAAGAAATTCTGCTCATCTCCAAGCCCTGCTGAGCAAGTAAGGCCTTATTCTGAAGTCTTGTTTAGGGGTGGCTGTTACTGGTTTGACCTTTGGTTTAAGTGGGCTGGTTTGGAAAAGTAAGTGCAATAATCAGAAAAAGATGCAGACTCAAGAGCAGAAGCCAACACATATATCAAGGTTTTCTATGAAGTTAAGGTTGTTGCTGTGTCATTTATTCAATTTTAAAACAGAAGTCCAGAACAAGAGGAGGACCCCTCTCTAAGAGGGAAAGATACTTGAAGTGCCTGACACATAACAGCAGATTAACTATTTGCTGAACAAATAAATCAATTATAAAATAGAACATCTGTACATTAATATTCCAATGAGGAAATAGTTCACCACTTGAGTTGTGTTTTTAAAATGATAAAATTATGGAGAATGATTAACTTTCATTTATCAGTTCAGTTCAGTCACTCAGTCATGTCTGACTCTTTGCCACCCCATGGACTGCAGCACACTAGGCTTCCCTGTCTATCACGAACTCCTGGAACTTACTCAAAATCATGTCCATTGAGTAGGTGATGCCATCCAACCATCTCATTCTCTATCATCCCCTATTCCTCCTGCCTTCAATCTTTCCCAGCATCTGGGTTTCCTTCACATCAGGTGGCCAAAGTATTGGAGTTTCAGTTTCAGCATCAGTCCTTCCAATAAATATTCAGGACTTATTTCCTTTGGGATGGACTGGTTGGATCTCCAGTCCAACTGGAGAATTTCCTTTAGGATGGACTGGTTGCAGTCTACGGGACTCTCAAGAGTCATCCCCAACACCACAGTTCAAAAACATCAATTCTTTGGCACTCAGCTTTCTTTATAGTCCAACTCTCACATCCATACGTGATTACTGGAAAACCCATAGCTTTGACTAAATGGACCTTTGTTGGTAAAGTGATGTCTCTGCCTTTTAATATGCGTTTAGGTTGGTCATAACTTTTCTTCCAAGGAGCAAGCATCTTTTAATTTCATGGCTGCAGTCACCATCTGCAGTGATTTTGGAGCCCCCCAAAATAAAGTCTGTCACTGTTTCCACTGTTTCCCCATCTATTTGCCCTGAAGTGATGGGACCAGATGCCACGATCTTAGTTTTCTGAATGTTGAGTTTTAAGCCATCTTTTTCAGTCTCTTCTTTCACTTTCATCAAGAGACGCTTTAGTTCTTCACTTTCTGCAATAATTGTGTCATCTGCGTATGTGAGGTTATTGATGTTTCTCCCAGCAATCTTAAACTTTTTTATCTTAGCAATAAATTGTAACTAGGCAAAAAATAAATAAATAACATTTGAAAAAGAGTTTAGTTTATTAATTCTGTTTTTATGAAACAACTCTAAAAGCTTTAGACTCTACATCTGAACATAAGTTGCTATTATATGACAGCTGTGGAAGTTTCAATTTATAAAAAATAAAATATTTGGTAAAATAAGTTATCTGAGTGCTGATATATATTCTTAAATGAAATAAGGATAAAACTATGACTTTTTCCATTCTTCTTAGCAGTTGTGGAGGACCTTTGCATGTGTTATCTATGTAAAATTTCTACATGTTAGATTTTAAGTTACAAAGTTAACCTCCTAGATATCACATTTTCAAAGCTCATATTTATTATATATTCAATATTTTGTTATAAAAAATGGTCTTTATAAAAATCAACATATTATTTGTGAAGACTATAATATAGACCTGTTTGAATATAATTACTTTCTATTTTTTTCATTTCATGAACTTATTCAGGAAGTGTCAATATTTATTTAGCTTTTAACTACAAAACACTGTGATGGCACTGGAGAAGAATACAGAAGTGAAAACTGAGTGAACTACTACTAAGAAAAAAGAGGATGAAATTGTCACTGCTGACAAGTAAGTAAAGTTCTTATTGGAGAATTAAAGAGGATACAGTTTTGAATTGAGCATTGGAGAATGAGATGGATTATGTTCAGTCAAGTGGTGTTAATTGACCGAAGTCCTGATGTGTTTAGGGTAGAACTTTTTTGTTAAGTTTTATGATTTTATTCTGGAAATAGAATATAGATTGATTAGTGGTAGACTTTAGAGGTAAACCAAAAAATGATCTTAAACATTCAATGATTGATAAAACTGAGGAGAAAACAAGTAAACAAATAAATATAGCTCTGATTTCAGGCTATTATTGTTAGACTTAAGTAAACTTAGAAACAACAGTACATTCCAAACTGCACATTTTTGCAAAACCTGTGTTTAACTTATGTCCCTAAGTTGCTCTGAGTCTAATAGCTTGTGCACCTTAACAGCTAATTGATTTGGAGCAAACATGGTGAGACAACAACACATCAGGAAAAAGAAATGATAAGGACAGCTGCAAAGCTCAGAGTCTTTAGAGGATGAAGTCTGTTGTCCCTCATACAAAAGTACTGAATATATTCCAGTCTGGGGATATCTGATGACCCAGAGGGATGGTAATGGGGAGGGAGGTGGGAGGGGGGTTTAGGATGGGGAACACGTGTACACCCGTGGCAGATTCATGTCAATGTATGGCAAAACCAATACAACATTGTTAGCCTCCAATTTAAATAAATAAATTTATACTTAAAAAAGAATATAGATTGCCAAATTAAAAAAAAATGAAATATACTCATCGTATAGTGCAGTAATCACGCACTTTAAAAAAAAAAGAGAGAGAAATTAGAAGTCTCTTCTCCATGTGCCTTTGACATGAGACTGATCAACAGGAGAAAAATCAAACAAGTTCAATAGCAACTATATATAGGAGAAACCCAAAAGAACTGAGTAACTCAAGAAAATGGCTAAAACCCTCACTTTAAATATCATCTTCAGCTAAAGACTAGAGGATTTGGGCATCATGGTTTGGGACTTCAAAGGAGCGCAAGGGAATAGTAAGAACTTCCCTGGTGGTCCAGTGGCTAGGACTCTGTTCTCCCAATGCAGGGGGCCTGGATTTGATCCAAAGTCAAGGAATTAGATCCACACACCACAACTTAAGAGCTCCCACGCTACAACTATTGATCTCACATACTGCAACTATGACCTGGCACAGCCAAATAAATAAATGAATGAATATTAAAGCAGATATTTGGTAAGTAAATGAGTAGACCCTAATCATTACCTCCCTCTGAGCTTCACCCACCACAGTTAACCCATATTCTTTGCAGATATCGCTGACGATAGCTCCATTCTAGAAACAGGCCCTCTACCTAAATTCTTTTAAGGAAGTTAGGGGGAAAGTAACTATGTTTCTTGACTCTTTTGGGCCTTGATTGTTTTCAGCCTGAAATAATCAGCATGCCAGATGCATTTGGGGTGTCAAGTTTGCTGGTTTTGTTGCCTACACCTTCCATTCAGTTTATGAAACAGCGCTCTCTCTAAGTTGAAGTTGGGCAGTTGTGTTGATGACAGATGGCTTCAGTAAGACAAAGCCAGCTGTTGCTTTTATTCCTGTGTACTATGAAAGCAGGGACAGAGATGTTTGCTTTCTCTTCTATTTGTGTTAGTGCCATAATAAAATATGACCTTTTCTGCTATTTGTCTTTGACCTTGAGGTCAGTATCATCCTTTCTACAAAGTTGCTCAAGCTGCTTATTTTTCCATTGCTGGTAAGAGAAGAAGGGGCAGATCCAACTTAGATGTACAGTTTCTGTCTGAATTTTTGTTTTTATTTTAACTGTATTTAATAAGGAATGAATATACAGGGCTATAAAGGATCTTTTCTTAGGAATAAAAAATTTATCTTTATAAAAATTTGCATTGTTTTTAAAATTATTATCATACTTTCATTATTAATTAGAAGAATATCCCTTCTAATCTATGCACAGTAATAAAATATATGTGTGACTAAAAAGGCAGCAGAACANATTTTTATTTGTAGAATAAATAAACAAACATTTATTATTAGTTTTAAACAAACCTATGCTAGAAGCCCACTAGATATCATTCTTTTTATTTACTACCTATTTTCTTCTATCTGGAGTTATTTCTATTGATTAGTCCATATACTCTGAACCATTTTTTCCTTTGGAGTATGTTCATTCAGAACCTCATCAGCAACCAATCTGTCCTATTATCAATTGCTCTTATTACTGCTTAGTCCATTCATTTATAACCTCACTTTTCCATAAACTCTTAATCCCCTGACCAGATATGAACCGGTGCCCCTGCAATGGAAGTGTAGAACCTAACCACTGGGTCACCTGGGGAGTCCGAAGCTCAATTATTTTAAAGGCTTCCTGGAATGTGGAGCGTATGTCCTTAACTTTTCACATTCTTTGCTTTAGTATCATCAGTGTTGCAAATATGTTTTGGTTCTCGGCCTTTGTCTTCCCTCAGAATTTATGACATCCTTTCCCTCCACCTCACCAAAGAGCCGTCATGGCATCAGTTTGCCATCATGATATCTCAGCCAGCACTCCCTGGAGGCTGTCGATTTTCTTTCACACAACATTATTGCAGCTTTGTATTAGACATCACATGCCTCATGTGTGTGCGTGTGTGTGTGTTAAGTCACTTCAGTCGTGTTAGACTCTTTGAGACCCTATGGATTGTAGCCCACCAGGCTCTTCTGTTCGTGAGATCTTCCAGGCAAGAATACTGGAGTAGGTTGCCATGCCCTCCTCCAGGGGACCTTCCCAACCTAGGGACTGAACCCACGCATCTTATGTCTCCTGCATAGGCAGGTGAGTTCTTAACCACTTGCACAGAGTCGGACACGACTGAAGTGACTTAGCAGCAGCAGCAGCAGCGCCACCTGGGAAGCCCCATCACATGTCTTCTAAATTGGGTTGCTTAATTTGAAATGTATACAGGAGATAAAAACCCAAAAATAATAGAGAAAAATCAATTTTTCTTTATTTTGTGGTGTGCTGTCTTCCTCTGGTAGTTCCATCTAAAGCTAATCAATATCAGATTTTAAAACAAGTGTTAAAGGCTGAAAGGAATTTAAGAAACATCTCTCTGATTTGAGCAGTGATGGAAGTCCATCAAAGTGCTTTTGAAAACTACAAAGATTCTTAGACTATATGTTGAGAAACTCCTTCTTACAAATTTAAGGTCTATGCTTTAGGTTTTAGCTTTATGGTGGTGCCTGGTTTTCTAACTTAGCAATCATATAAATTACCTATAATTTGCATGTGCATTATTAAAATTATGAATATACATAAAAAGTTCTCCTGGAAGACTGAACACCTACAAATAGATATGAAGATATTAGTTTAAAAAATACTGACCAGTTCCTATACTATGATTTCACAAATGAAAAAGCTAAGTTTAGAGAAGTGTGGGGGCCTTGTTCAGAATCACCAAAGAGTTACAAGCATAAGGCTTGGTAAGACAATTGTGTGTGAGTGTGTGTGCGCATGTGTGACTATGCATACATTTAACATAGTTTGTGTCCACCTAATTTTACTTTGTTTTAAATCTTGAAACAATATAATTCCCTTTACTTAAAAGGTTATGGTCATACTGAAACCTGAGGCATCATTTGGGAAAATGACATTGCAATTAATTATAATGTTTGTGTTTATTCTTTTCTTTATTCACTTAATTTAAGAATCCACTCACTTATTAAAACATGAAAGCTAAAAACCAGTTGCATCACCAAAAAAGAAAACAAAAAGAAAACAAATCCCCTGTCACAGAAAAATTGTGCATAATCTATGAAAAGATAAAATGAAACATACAGAATAAGTAATTTAAAAACTAAATCAAGTTTAATATTATAGCTTAGAGATTACCTGTTTAAATATTCAAAATTTAAGAACTAATACAGCATTCATGTAGACTTATTAGTTACCAAAATATGCCAGCAGATAGTTATCACTGAATACCTTTTAAAATCTACAAAACATTGGCATTTAAAGTTTATGCAAACCAAAGAAATGTGATAGAATCTGCATCAAAGTGCTTATCTGGCTTGCAACATCTTCATTAGAGCAAGTTCTAAGGGCAACCAGCTACAGTACTACTGAATGTACCTTTTCCTCTCTCACACAATAAAAACTCAATTTATTTTGTAAGAATGTAGATAAATACTTTCAAAATTTATTCACAGGATGTTGAATGAATGCAAAACAGCCCTCAGCCAAATTGCTTCATATGGCAATTTTTGACAATTACTCCCAATATCGAACTTCTACAAAGTTTTTGAAAATAAAAATCTTAAAACTTTTGAATGATGTGTGTAGTTTGTATAGTATTTTCATTCTTAAAAATAATTTTAGGAACTAAAAGAAATGTCATCAATTTATTCAAAGATGTTGATTTTGAGGATGTATTTCTAATTTTAAATATTTTTGTATGACAAACTAAACCAGGCTGAAACATTTCACTAAACCACTTCAAAAGATATTGAAACTTGATATTATTGGATATATATAGCAAGACTATTATATATATATATGTGTGTGTGTGTGTTCTTTGGAAGGAATGATGCTAAAGCTGAAACACCAGCACTTTCGCCACCTCATGCGAAGAGTTGACTCATTGGAAAAGACTCTGATGCTGGGAGGGATTGGGGGCAGGAGGAGAAGGGGACGACAGAGGATGAGATGGCAGGATGGCATCACCAACTGGATGGACGTGAGTTTGAGTGAACTCCGGGAGATGGTGATGGATAGGGAGGCCTGGCGGGCTGCGATTCATGGGGTTGCAAAGAGCCGGACACGACTGAGCGATTGAACTGAACTGAACTGTTATATAGCAAGACTATTTTATAACTGTGCTTTTATGTTGGATAACAGCTTTCTGGAGACCACAAGGGGGCAGACCAAGAACAAATGAAAGAAAATAATCCTCAATATGTAGCCTCTTAATTCTGTCAAAAAATTACTTTTGAATTGAATGGATCTGGTTCTAATTTCCTTTCAATGAATTTTATATTGCTTTCTTGTGACTGTTAAAACAATTTCACAATCTCTTGCAAATACTGAAAAACTGAGCATTAAAATCTAAATTCATTTGATTGATTATAACCAGTTTCTCTCTTATTTTCTTCTAAGATACAGAAGAATTATATGAAAGTGACAAATTATGCTGGAGGAATGCATTTTCATTCCATTATTTTCCACTAATTAATTTTATTTTGATATTTTATTTTAAAATATGGAAATATTAATCACAACTAAAGTCTTATTTTTTTTCATACAATCACATAGATTAATACTTTTAAAAGAAGTGGCTTGGAAAGTCTTGTATTTCTCTTATTCTTATGTCAACTTCATAGTTTGACTGAAGTCTTGTTTTATTTATTAATTTCTTAGCCTTGTTCCCCAGCCAGAGATTGAACCCTTGGCAACCTCAATGAAAGCACAGCTCCTAATCACTGGACTGCAAGGAAAGTCCCTTGATTAAAACTTTTAAACACCCCTCTGTATTTACTGAAGGTAATTTGATTAGCTGGGAAAAATATTTTCCAACAGAAGCTATTTTTTTTTTCCAGCAAAGTATATTTGTGTGTGCTCATCTATCTAAAAAAGAAAACTATTATGCAACAATAATATGACTAACACATTGAAAACCATCCTTTGGGACAGAGGAAAAATCTCATACTTGCATTAATCAATAATTAACTGAATATTTTGTTCATAAAGAATTAATGCCTGTTTAGAATGAAGAAAAGATCTTCATTGAGGTCAACATTTTGATCTATTATAAATAAGTGAGATTTCAGTTCAGTTCAGTCGCTCAGTCATGTCCAACTCTTTGCGACCCCATGAATCACAGCACGTCAGGCCTCCCTGTCCATCGCCAACTCCCAGAGTTCACTCAGATTCACGTCCATCTAGTCAGTGATGCCATCCAGCCATCTCAGCCTCTGTCGTCCCCTTCTCCTCCTGCCCCCAGTCCCTCCCAGCATCAGAGTCTTTTCCAATGAGTCAACTCTTCGCATGAGGTGGCCAAAGTACTGGAGTTTCAGCTTTAGCATCATTCCTTCCAAANGTAGGCTAAAGTCCATGGGGTCGAAGAAAGACATGACTGAACAACTGAGCATGCACACAAGCATTACAGATAAAACATGAAGTTTCCTATTCACTTAGCCCCTGTCTCTAATTCCAAAGTACTGCTTGAGATCTAGCCCAGATATATTGCTTCCTATACTCCAATACTCACAATTTAATCTCACTGCTATTCTTTTTTTGAGATTTTAAAAATACACACATTTATATTTGATATTTAATTTGCAGAATAAAATTTTTTAAAGTTATAAAATTGTGGTTAGATCTCTAAACAGACACCATACATCTCAACTTAAGGATAAAGAGAATGAAAGAGCAACTGAAATTAGAACTATTCACAGCTGAAAAGCCACTCCACATGTCATCCTGCTGAACTGATCCCCACCCCTTAGGAAGAAAGCTTTGAATAAGAGGAAGTACATTTTCTAAATTTCAGCTCTTTTACAGGCATAGAGTTTTAAAGCTCACAACTAAACTTGATAAAGATCTTTGCTTAGAATCAGCTACTTCTTAGGGAAGAAGAGATTTAATTTGCAGGAAGTATAATTTTGGGGACAGTTAGGGTCAGGACTGTGGTGGAGGAGAAGACTCTTGAGAGTCCCTTGGACTGCAAGGAGATCCAACCAGTCCATTCTGAAGGAGATCAGCCCTGGGATTTCTTTGGAAAGAATGATGCTAAAGCTGAAACTCCAGTACTTTGGCCACCTCATGCCAAGAGTTGACTCATTGGAAAGACCCTGATGCTGGGAGGGATTGGGGGCAGGAGGAGAAGGGGACGACAGAGGATGAGATGGCTGGATGGCATCACTGACTCGATGGATGCGAGTCTGAGTGAACTCCGGGAGTTGGTGATGGACAGGGAGGCCTGGCATGCTGCGATTCATGGGGTAGCAAAGAGTCGGACACGACTGAGTGACTGAACTGAACTGAACTGAACTGAACTGAGGGTCAGGATATAAGCTTTAGCTTTAGTCACACTATGTTTCTGATTGACATGAAAAGAAGAGTGACATCATATTGCTAAGGGACAAATGGAGTATATGCTTATCACACAGTCAACTGTTCAGGGGCTGTTTTTTGTAAGAGAGATATCTCACTCAGATATACCCTCTGAATGGTGTCAACAGACATTCTCTGAGGGAAAACAGCTCCAGAATGAAACATTCAATCTTATGCAGGCACCTCATCTTCTCAGAGTCCTAAATGTACCCCTCCCCCCCCCACACACACACAAAGTCTCCTGTTTTCTAGAAACTGAGGAATGAGACACTTCCCTAACCCACCCTTGGCCTCCTTTCAGAATTCTACAATCTTTTATAAGAGATTTAAGTTTTAAGGGATCTTAGGCTTTCCAAAAAGGATTGTGATTTTATTTTATAATGATGACCCTAGCCTAGAGCCTAGGGGAATGGAAGAGCTGAGAATCTTAGAAATACAATTAGAAATAATTCCAATTCTAATCGGGAGAGAGAAGTGAATATCAGTCCTGGGAGAACATTCTTATGTAGAATACTGCCTACCAAGATTAGATTCCAGTTAAAAAAAAATGATATTAAAAAAAAACTTGAAAAAGACAAGTTTTAATTTATAAAATTTTAAAGACTAGAAAGGTAGTTATCAATTATATGGCATAGTCAATAATATTAGATGATCGCTTCACACTTGAACACACAGATTTGCCGTGTTTGAGCTAAAATGTTCTAAATTCACTAGCCACAAGTGTGTGACTTTCCCCCACTGCTTCCTTTTTTTGAAAGGTTGCTGGGCAGATTCTTCTCAGATCCATGTTAAAATGCTCAGTAGAGTGTAGAGTGAAGTCGCTCAGTCATGTCCAACTCTTTGCGACCCCATGGACTGTAGCCTACCAGGCTCCTCCCTCCATGGGATTCTCCAGGCAAGAGTACTGGAGTGGGTTGCCATTTCCTTCTCAAGGGGATCTTCCTGACCCCCGGGATCAAACCCTGGTCTCCTGCATTCCAGGCAGATACTTTAACCTCTGAGCCACCAGGGAAGTCCTGGAAAATGAAACATTCATTCTTATGCAGGCACCTCATCTTCTCAGAGTCTTAAATTTAGCACCACCCCCCACCCCACCCCCTTCCCACACTCGCACACACACACAGTCTCCTGTTTTCTAGAAACTGAGGAATGAGACACTTCCCTAACCCACCCTTGGCCTCCTTTCAGAATTCTACAATCTTTTATAAAAGATTTAAGTTTTAAGGGATCTTAGGCTTTCCAAAAGGCTTTCCTGGTGGCTCAGAGGTTAAAGTGTCTGCCTGCAATTCAGGAGACCTGAGTTTGATCCCTGGGTCAGGAAGATCTCCTGGAGAAGGAAATGGCAACCCACTCCAGTATTCTTGCCTGGAGAATCCATGGACAGAGGAGCCTGGTGGGCTACAGTCCATGGGGTCACAAAGAGTCGGACACAACTGAATGACTTCACTCACTCACAGGCTTTCCTAAAAGGATTGTGATTTTATTTAATAAAGCCTAGGGGAATGGAAGAGCTGAGAATCTTAGAAACAAAGAAAATCTAAATCCTTTCTTCTGGCTTCTGGCTCCTCTGGATCCTCTGTCTCCTGCCCCCTCTGAAATCTGATGAGTTTCTAAATACTTGGGTACTTTTGTGCAGCTCAGACAGTCCCCTGCCCTTCTCCCAACACATCCACTTGGGGAAAGAAACAGCCTGAGCCTGATCTACTAGAAGAATACATGCTATTATTTGTAGTGATTGTTATGCAGAGAGTTAAATGATGCTTGCAATATAGAGGTGTCTCAGAAATACGTTCAAAATTGGTGTGTGTGATTGGTGTATATGATAAACAACTGGTTTGGTCCCTAAGTCATGTCCGACTCTTGATACCACATGGACTGTAGCCTGCCAGACTTCTCTATCCATGGGATTTCCCAAGCAAGAATACTGGAATGCATTGCCATTTCCTTCTCCAGGGGATCTTCCTGACCCAGGGATCGAATGTGGGTCTCCTGCATCGCAGGCAGATTCTTTACTGATTGAGTTATGAAGGAAGTATTCTTTGTGGTTTATGTGATACACTATCCACAATGGAGTCATGGAACTTTGGGGCAGACACAGGAAACTCGAGACTTGCCTGAGGTGACCTAGGTAGTTAACAGTTTTATAGTTATCCCTGTTCTCCCAATCCCATCCCTAAGGAAGAAAAAAGTAGCCTCCAATATCACTAAATCATTAATAGGACAGGCTTTGAAGCTGAGCTGTTTGGAGTTGATTTCCAGACTTACAACTTACTAGCCATGTGTCCATGGGAACCTACCTAATCTCTACTTCTTCCTTTTCCTTCTCTGAAGACTACAAATTAATACTGTCGGGTAACTTGGAAAACTCAGCAGTGGCCATAGGACTGGAAAAAGGCAGTTTTCATTCCAATCCCAAAGAAAATCAATGACAAAGAATGCTCAAACTACTGCACAATTGCACTCATCTTACACGCTAGTAAAGTAATGCTCAAAATTCTCCAAGCTAGGCTTCAGCAATATGTGAACCATGAACTTCCAGATGTTCAAGCTGCTTTTAGAAAAGGCAGAGGAACCAGAGATCAAATTGCCAATGTCCGCTGGATCATCAAAAGGGCAAGAGAGTTCCAGAAAAACATCTATTTCTGCTTTATTGACTATGCCAAAGCCTTTGACTGTGTGGATCACAATAAACTGTGGAAAATTCTGAAAGAGATGGGAATACCAGAACACCTGACCTGCCTCTTGAGAAACCTATATGCAGGTCAGGAAGCAACAGTTAGAACTGGACATGGAAAAACAGACTGCTTCCAAATAAGAAAAGGAGTGTGTCAAGGATGTATATTGTCACCATGCTTATTTAACTTAAATAAGATGAAACACAAGCTGGAATCAAGATTGTGGGAGAAATATCAATAACCTCAGATATGCAGGTGACAACACCCTTATGGCAGAAAGTGAAGAAGAACTAAAAAGCCTCTTGATGAAAGTGAAAGAGGAGAGTGAAAACATTGGCTTGAAGCTCAACATTCAGAAAACTAAGATCATGGCATCTGGTCCCATCACTTTATGACAAATAGATGGGGAAACAGTGGAAATAGTGTCAAACTATTTTGGGGGGCTCCAAAATCACTGCAGATGGTGACTGCAGCCATGAAATTAAAAGACTCTTTCTCCTTGGAAGAAAAGTTATGACCAACCTAGATAGCATATTAAAAAGCAGAGACATCACTTTCTCAACAAAGGTCCATCTAGTCAAGGTTATGGTTTTTCCAGGAGTCATGTATGGATGTGAGAGTTGGGCTGTGAAGAAAGCTGAGTGCCGAAGAATTGATGCTTTTGAACTGTGGTGTTGGAGAAGACTCTTGAGAGTCCCTTGGACTGCAAGGAGATCCAACCACTCCATCCTAAAGGAGATTGATTAGTCCTGGCATTGGAAGGACTGATGCTGAAGCTGAAACTCCAATACTTTGGCCACCTGATGTGAAGATTTAACTCATTGGAAAAGACCCTGATGCTGGGAGGGATTGGGAGCAGGGGGAGAAGGGGACAACAGAGGATGAGATGGCTGAATGGCATCACAGACTCAATGGACATGAGTTTCAGTAAACTCTGGGAGTTGGTGATAGACAGGGAGGCCTGGCATGCTGCAATTCATGGGGTCGCAAAGAGTCGGACACGACTTAGTGACTGAACTGAACTGACTGAAGATTTCTATCTTTAGGAGACAGATCTCTTTAGGAGTAAGGTCTGACACATTTTAAGTGATACCAGTTATCATTGAGAAATAAAATCACTTACTTTTAGGTCTTCTTTTTGCTTGAATAACACACACACATACACATTTTTTTTTCTTGACTCTGATCACCATAGACCTAACCTTCACTTTCCATTACTTACTCAATCTTATCTAAGAAGCACTATTATTATTTTTTTTTTTGGTGTAATCATGCATCAGGCAATAAAACTGAGAATCTTGATACGTAACTCATTTAGTCTGAAAACAAACCAACACAGCTCTTGGTTGGTTGATATGACAACAGCATATCTGTCCATCTTGACAGTTGGTCATAATTTTGTGAAGTTAAAATGAAAGGAATAGAAGCAGGATATTAGTAAGAATGAACACATGAAAAAAACTGTGTTTCCTTCACCAGAATTCTACTGTACTTATTTTGTATTCTGGTAGCTCTCCATTAGTTTCACATTGAAATACTAAGGAGACAAATTTAATGCTGGACTTCATAAGAAAGCACTCTTTCAAGTACAGTAGAACTCGAGTTTCTCAGTGAATGCCCTAACTTCTCTGTCTCATTTATCTTCTGTCCTGCATATTTGGTCATTGGCTATTTTAAACCAGCTTCATTCTCTGAAACACTAATTCCAACTCCCTTATAGGAAGATATGTAAATTTACCTCTGTGTTAGGTGATGAATGTTTAAACATAAAAAGACAAGTCATTGACTTGACCAATGTGCTATTAGATATGTGAGCCAAGAACATATAAACAGAATTGTGGTAATATAGAAGGACCACCTAAATCTTCAAGGACAATAGCAAAATTTCTAAAAACAAGCAAGATAGAACTATATTCCCTTAAAATGCAAAGCTGCAATGCCTTCATTAATTGCTTTTGTCTGCTTTATTATCCTAAAAATGTATCTGGCTAAAACTTGTCTTTGCCTCTTTTTGTTTTGTCTAGGAGGAAGCACCAATGTTCTTTGTATGCATCTCCAATCCTTCTACTCTGGTTGCTCAGTTGGTATAGAATCTGCCTGCAATGTAGGAGACCCAGGTTCAATCCCTTGGTGGGGAAGATCCCCTGGAGAAGGAAATTGCAACCCATT
>SJYQ01094569.1:0-22160 GCA_006410935.1 Redunca redunca
TAGTCCTTGGACACCTTGCTTAATTTAAACATGGATAACAGTCGAGTCGGTCGTGTCCCTGATGCTGACTTGTTTCTTTGCCCTGCACGTGTCCTCTTTCCATGCTGAACCTGTCTACTTCTGTGATTACAGTCCCTCTCCCTTCCCATTTTGCCACAAGCCCCTTCGCCCCCGCCACACACATGCCCAGTGCCCGGGATACATTTATCTTACCACCTGCACCAAGAGTTAGGAGCCCCACTTCTTGTGCTGTCCCTGGCAAGTGCAAAATCTCCTGCCAGTGAACCCAGACTAATTTTTTTTGCTGTTGATGAAAACAAAATTATCCCAAATTTACTATAAAAGTTGGACTATGAGAATTGGCTAGGCAGTTTGTGGAACAAAACTCTCAGCCCACTGATGTAGTACATTTCTTACCAAGAAACCATTTCCTGCTTGATATTTCTCTGTTTCACAGGTGCTGCTCTTTCTCCATCCAAGTCTCTTCCTCTTTGAAGAACTGATACTTCAGTCACATTTCCCTTGTCTCCTTTTAGGATGATGGACAGGGAGGCCTGGCGTGCTGTGATTCATGGGGTCACAAAGAGTTGGACATGACTGAGCGACTGAACTAACTAACTATACTGGTCCAATTGGATACACTAACCTGTTTGTTGGGGCAGGATTTTCCAAATTTTAATCTCTTCCATATTGTATCTGTGTATACATTCACAGTAGTATTTATTTTCTTTAAATAAATATGTTTTTCCTTCAATTTCTTTTAAGACGGAGACTTCGTAAATTACTGTAAATTGAAAGCCTGTATCACCTCTCCCAAGTTGAAAGCAACTGAAGGAGAACTGAACACAAAGCAAAGTTTTTAAATTCTGGGAATTAAAGAGCATTTTTTCTACTAAAATCTCCAAGCCTAAAAACCTACTGCCTGTAAAAAACAGAAGGTTACCAAGCACTAGAAACATATTTTAAAAGCAAGCAGAGAAATGGCATTTTTATCATGATGTAATCAAAGGAGAGAAAAATAGAACCAAAATAGGAATCACTCTCACTTTGTCAGTCTTTTTTTAATCCTGCATGCATGTCCCAGGGCATCAGAACTGATCTATGTTACTCTTTGAGAAACACTCCATGTATTCTAGAGTCAAAAGGCTACACTCTCGCTATATACTGGCTCCTGTGGAACTGTCCTGGCGCCTCTGGGTTTGTCACTCAGCTTGTTGATGTGTTACAATGAGCATATATTGAGGATTAAGGTCTGGTCAAAATTGACTTATCTGACATCTTGGACCCATTCGTTTATAATCTGTTTGTTGTATCCTTGGGCTATGTTATTCTCTTTTTTTCCCCTGGGGGGAAGTTCCCCACTACCACAAATTATGCGGTCGAGTGTCCCACATTTAGGGAAATTGCAGAGGTCAGCACACCTGGCGTGCAATGGATGAGCCTCACTCTGGAAAAACTACCCTCGTGATCATTGTATCTCCCCTGTCAGGTAAATATGGGCTGTGTCATTTTGTCAAAGGTTGTGCCATGTCCCCTTCTCCCTGTTTCAATACCTAGCATGTAGTAAGCACTAAATACTTATGCATTGTATTGTACATATAGACGATAGATAGATATAGGTGTATCAGTTCAGTTCAGTCACTTAGTTGTGTCTGACTCTCTGTGACCCCATGGACTGCAGCACGCCAGGCCTCCCTGTCCATCACCAACTCCTGGAGCTTATTCAAACTCATGTCCATTGAGTCAGTGATGCCATCCAACCATCCCATCCTCTGTCGTCCCCTTCTCCTCCCACCTTCAATCTTTCCCAGCATCAGGGTCTTTTCCAGTGAGTCAGTTCTTCACATCATGTGGCTAAAGTATTGGAGTTTCAGCTTCAGCCTCAGTCCTTCCAGTGAATATTCAGGACTGATTTCCTTTAGGATGGACTGGTTGGATCTCCTTGCTGTCCAAGGGACTCTCAAGAGTCTTCTTGAACACCTCAGTTCAGATATGTATTAATGATTTATATGTATTATTGTTGATTTCAGAGCGGGGAAGCACTGCCTATGGCAATGAAATGAAGGCACCACTTTTCATTTCTACAGGATGTAATGCAGTAGTTCTTGAGGTGTGATCCCCATACCAACAGAATCAGCATTAATGTTTTTAAAATGCAAATTCTCAGGTAGGTCCAACTTCAGGCCTGACTTGGAAACTCTCGGTGTGGACCAGCATCTGTTTTAGCCTCTGAGGTGACTCTGATGTAAAGTTTGGGAACCACAGATGTAATAGGTGGAGGATTGGTCAACAAGGGAGAGGACCTGAATTCGAATTATATCCTTAGAGTTACATCACAAAAATGGAGATGCAAGCACCTCTGAAAATTATTTTCTCCATAAAAGTGATGAGAAAGCTGGCAAAATTGTCAGAGTCAACTTTCTCAGAACTCTGGAAATCAACCAAGGGCTTGCAGCAACCTAGGAAGCATTTATTCAAGAAAACAGCTTACTCTAATCCAATCTCCTCAACTCCAGCTCCACTGTTGCACTGAAAAATAATAGCTGACAATCATGGTGAAAAGGAGCATAGTGGCAGATACCAGACAAGGTAGAATGAGGCTGTAGCTCCTTCAGAGCCTATCTCCAAGAGAAGAGTCATCATCTGACCGATCTGCTGGTTCCCCAGAAAAGCTCACTTGCAAGCCTGGGAAAGCTTTTTCCCCAGAAACGTTTGTCAAAAAACAAGCAAACAAACACTGAGAGGGAATTGATTAATTCTGCCACACCCTAGGCATGGAAACAGTTTGGAGCAGCAAAATTGTTTAAACAGAAAGCTTAAAAGGAAAAGCTGGAGAATGTCTGTAGGAGCTTTGTAAGTTCCAACACATTCATAAGAATCCAGAAACTAACACACATGCCAAGGATTATGCTAAGCAGTGCATAAACTTGGGAAGGACTTGAGAAGGCCCTAAATATTCACTCTTGAGAGTCCTTGGGACTGCAGGGAGATCAAACCAGTCAATCCTAAAGGAAATCAACCCTGAATACTCATTGGAAGGACTCATGCTGAAGCCAAAGCTCCAATACTTTGGTCACCTGAGGCGAGAAGCCAACTCATTGGAAAAGACCCTAATGCTAGGAAAGACTGAAGACAGGAGGAGAAGGGGACAACAGAGTATGAGATGGTTGGATGGCAACACCGACTTAATGGACATGAGTTTGTGCAAGCTCCGGGAGATGGTGAAGGACAGGGAAGCATGGTATGCTGCAGTCCATGGGGTCTCAAAGAGTGGGACACGACTGAGCAATTGAACAAAAACAACAAAGGCTGATCTTGAGGCTTTGCATAAGTAAGAAATGAAGACTAAGGGGAAACTGTCAACTGCCTGGCTTGGTGTTGAACTGTGACCCAAACACACACACCAGATACTCAACAAACCCTGGGAGACATACTGATTCCAGGCATTTAAGGAAATCTCAGTCTAATCATTAGATGAGCGCTAAGCTAACCAAGCAGAATTTCAATGGCCACACACCACTGTTGGTAAAAAGAAGTCTCGTTTATCTTTTATTGATAAAAGTAGCTCTGAGAACTATTCTGCCCATTTGAATTCAAGGCACAGTAATACAAGTGCCAGGTACAGCCCCAGTGGATCCAGGGTAATTCGAAGTGGGGACGGAGTCGGCGTCCTAGGAAAGAACTATTTAGTGAGAAAAGAGAGATTAGGAAGAAATAGTGTAGTAGGAAAATTTAGTGGAGAAAAAGAGGCTGAATAACTTGGTTTACTTGGAAAACCAATAAAACCCCCAGACAAGGAATCTACACCGTCCACGCGGCCACCAGCGCCCGCTCGAATAGCGGAGGGTGCCTGCGCTGGGCTCCCTCTCGCTTGGGTCTCAGAAGCCAGGGCAAGTAAGTAGACGTGGTGAGCCTCCATCGTCCAGATCGGAATTCAGCCAGAAAAGGAGAGAATGAGAAAAGACCCCACAGGGGAAACCAGTCTTTCCAGGAGCTGGTCCGTTTTCTTTATTTTCAGGTTTGCTTATATACTTTTTGTTAGACATAGGGATGAATACAGAGTCACGCGGGGTCAGCAGACCTGACCTTTATCAAAATCAGGTGCTTCATATAAATGTATACAAAAAGGTCTTAGGGGTTTTACATCATCTTCTGGCCAGGGGGCCTGCTAACATTTTATGATCCTTTCTTTCTGATAACGGTCAGTTAACCAGAAAACGTATTTTCCAGGGGTGATTTTTCTTAAACCAGGCGCCACCTTCCAAAGGTACCAGATAAAGTTGCATTCCTATAGGGTGAGGGTGTAGTGGGTTACAATTAAGAAAGGAATTTACTTAGCCTAAGGTTAACATGATTAATCTTAAAGGTTAATACTTATTTCTCCTATATGCTAGTTATATTCATTATAAGTGCAGGGAATATGGAGATTTAGCAGCAAACATTGGCCCGATAAATGAAAAATCCTTCACCAATATAATTCCTAGTCAACCCACTATACTAATAATTTCTAACTTCCCAAAAGAATCTGTCTTTAGAAAGTTTAAAGCATCTTGTGCTTCTCACGGTTGGGAGGCGGTAAACAATCACATGTGGCCGGATGAATCTGTTCAGGCAGGCTAGAGAACCTTCAGAGGAGTTTGTAGGTTGAAGCACTCTTGTCACACCCAGGAATTTTTATTGACTGGAGCTGCAAGTTAACTCCTTCTCCGAGAGAGGTGGTGGGGAGCAGCCCCCCGTAAAGTCAGGGGTGTAGGTGAGAGCATGGAGCAGTAAAGTAGGCAGACTCTGGTTTTGGGGGTAGATGCTCAGGAACAGGGGGGCTCCTGAGGCTCGATCCCGCATTTGCGTTATGCCGAGCCTCCTTCCTCGTGACCTTTGCCACGGGCGGAGTTCCTCACGCTGGCTCCTGGCACACAAGCTTTTTTGAGGCAGAGGGATATGCATTAACTGACATATTATTGACAGTTTACGTAAAATCCAGATCTAAGCATCATCATGGTCCCTTACAAGTCTAGAAGCAATATTATCTTTCGAGGAGCTGTCTTACTGATGCCAGGAAAATGTTGCTTTTTATGGTTGAGCAGGTATTTCTGGTGGGGGGGCTTGGTCATTGTGTAATGTGCGCTAGAGGGGAGAGAGGAAACCAAACGGTAAACAAAAAATTTCTTATATTTAAATGATTCTTGTCTTGCCATAAAATATGAATTTTATTTCACAATTTCCCCCCTTTGATCATTCATCATTTGATGGAAAGTGGTAGGTGAGCAAATATTTTCTAGGGCAGTTGCCTTCCTGCCCTGGGTCTGTCATATCCCTTGATACCAAGTCCTAATACATTGGTTCTCTGCTTTTATGGGGTTATTTATACTAGCAGAATGTTTGGCAAGGACTGACAGTCGATTCTAGGCTGTCCAATAAGACTGAAACCAATTTTTCTCACATGTGCATTGTGTATGCCTGTTATTTTACAGAGAACTATTGGCATGATCTATATTTTCATTTGACCGAAAATATAAATATAAACATAGTATCTTAGTATAAGCAAGTGACACATAGCATGAAAGAAACTATTACCTTGTAAGTTCCACAAAGTGTAACTAAAATTGCCTGTAGGATCAACAACATCATTAGCAAAAACTTAAGCCAAGATCCTCCTAAACCAAAGCATTTTCCTGGTGCTTCCTCTGAAGGAAGAGAATCGTTCTGAGCAGAATGTGGCACTCCACATGGGCTATAAGGTTAGTTACATTTGGAGACTCATCAGGTATAAAGACATAGCGTTCAGCACATATTACAGCCCAAACTCCCCATTCAGTTCAGTTCAGTCACTCAGTTATGTCCGACTCTTTGCGACCCCATGGACGGCAGCATGCCAAACTCCCCCTTGGGAAGCAGCTAAAATATTGAGGGCTGTGAATTCTGTGAGACTGCTTTTCTCATCATGGAGACTTCCAAACTGAGGACCTAATGGGTTTATTACTATCATTCAAAGCTTGCTGAGTGAATTCTGTTAAAGCCTCTACACGAATAAGATCTTCTGTTCCAAGTGAAGGAACAGACACTGTGATCACATGATCATACTTTCGGAAAACTGATTGAGCCCAGTGTGCCTGTAAATGCAGATTGGCAGGCTGGCTGGGGCTGTTTCCAAGGTTACTTGTAGGTGAACTTGAGCCCAAGGGAAACCAATTATGTATCTTCCTAAACAACCTGGGGAGAGTCAATGTCATAACTTGTTGAAAAAATCCATTGGGGCCTTTTAGGAGCTACCCAAAATACAATACCTAATGAAAAGGAGTATTTATGGCCAGATTGAGATTAGGCATTATTAATTGGCTGGATCAGAAAGTCTCAGGTATACTGGTGATGACATTAGCTTGTGTGGTGCTAGAGTTTCTTTTCTTTAAAAATTTCCGAGAGCCATCCAGTTGGCCCTGGACAGGAAAAGTCCAATAAGGCAGTTGAGGAGTAATGAACATAGGTATTTGGCCATAAACAGCAATTTGATTTATTTTTGAAACTTGCCTAAGATTGAGCACAAAGAGAAAATACATTTGGTTCATAAGCACAAGTGTGAGCAACTGTCAAAGGTCAGCATACAGGCCTAGTCCCGCATCTTGAGTTATCTGTTTCAGACGTCGCAGTTGCGCCTGTCTGAGCTGTAATCAGGTGTCAGAAACAGGAGTTGCAGTTCACCCAGGAGAGGCCGGGCATGGTTTCCAAGGTGGCTACAGAGAGTGTTTTCCTGATATCTTTCCAGGATGCGTCATCTCCCAGTTGCAGGTCATGGTGAATCAGATCTTCATCCAAAGCTAGATTACTTTGATAAACTTCAGAAACAAACTTAGAGTGTCTGTTTAAAAACCAAACTTCACAAGTAACTGTCTAGAAAGTGAGTCTTAGCCAGCAAATACAGACCTCCATGGATAAAACTAGAATTTAATATTCACTAAAACATCTATTTTCTCTTTAAAATTACCCTTACTCTACCAAATGTGGCCAAATTAAGACTAAGCTGTTTGTGAAATAAGTCTGTGGTAAATTGATCACATAGGCTTTTTAATTGGTTGTGTTGAAACTTTTCATAAGCGATCAGATTGAACTTAAAAAAAAAACAAAAACACAAAAAACCTTTTGGGCCCCGGAAAGGCACAACAGGGATGTGCTACAGGTTTCACCTGTGATATCTATAAATTGGGATGATAGATTCGAGCGAATTCTTCTCATCTGGAGGTCCTGAAATACCTTGAGATTCTGGCACCTGTTAGAAGTTGACCTTCCTTATACCTGAGAAAGGGCTTCCCAGGTGGCGCTACTGGTAAAGAACCTGCCTGCCAATGCAGGGGATGTAAGAGATACGGGTTCAATCCCTGGGTCGGGAAGATCCCTGGAGAAGGGCACGGCAACCCTCTCCAGTATTCTTGCCTGGACAATCCCACAGACAGAGGAGCCTGGTGGGCTGCAGTCCACAGAGTCCCAAAGAGTTGGACATGGCTAAAAAGACATAGCACACACACGCATATCTGAGAAAGCTTCTGGGAGCCTAAGACTTTCCAAATTCTAGCGAGAAAAGACAATTTCAATTCTATTTATACGGGTGTAATTTAAAACCTTCCTTATGTCTGGAAAACACAGGTTAAAAACCAGTGATATTTTAGACAAAACCAAAAAGTTATAACCATACTTATAGGTCCACTCAATCCTATTTAACTAATCCCTGATCTTAATCTTCTGTTAATAGTTTTATGAAGCCATTGGATTTTCCATTCAGTTCAGTTCAGTTCGGTTCAGTTGCTCAGTTGTGTCTGACTCTTTGCGACCCCGTGAATCGCAGCACGCCAGGCCTCCCTGTCCATCACCAACTCCCGGAGTTCACTCAGACTCACGTTCATCGAGTCAGTGATGCCATCCAGCCATCTCATCCTCTGTTGTCCCCTTCTCCTCCTGCCCCCAGTCCCTCCCCATCAGAGTCTTTTCCAATGAGTCAACTCTTCACATGAGGTGGCCAAAGTACTGGCGTTTCAGCTTCAGCATCATTCCTTCCAGTGAGCACCCAGGGCTGGTCTCCTTCAGAATGGACTGGTTAGCTCTCCTTGTTAGAATTCCTTAATTTCTTATCTGATTTGATAGTATGATCTGAGAGTTCTCGGAAACCTGCACTTGTCACAAAGTCCTTTCCATGAGTCTTCTTGAAGATGAAGAATTTTGCAAAAGCATCAGAGTGTAACAATAAACGGCAAAAGACTTAAAAAGTCAAGCTTAAAGACCTAATTACAGTGGAGTTGGGAAGAAGCGTGGTCACCGGTGTGGCATATAGCATGTGTGCGTGCTCAGTCACTGCGTCCCACTCTGCGACCCTAGGGACTATGGTCCTCCAGGCTCATTTGTCCGTGGGGATTCTCCACGCATGAATACTGGAGTGGGTTGCCATGGCTCCCTTCAGCAGAGCTTCTGGACCCAGTGATGGAACCCGTGTCTCTTACGTCTCCCGCATTGGAAGGCAGCTTACAATTTAAGATAATTACTATAAATATGACCAACAGCATTCTACCACCATAAGAGAATTTTAGGAGTTCTATATAATTTCTATGTTAATAATATTTTTATTTAAAGGGTTATACTTTCTCCAAATAGGAAGGCTAAAAAGTTTGAAATTTTTACCAAAATCTAATACAATACTTGGTTCTTCACAACAGTCACAAGGGTTTTAGCCCTGGATGCTCAGGTTACACGACAACCCATTGCACTGATTCAACCAGAGCCTTCATACTTTCTCAGTAAAGAACAGGGTCCATTTTTTTAAAGAGGCCTTGCATTCCAACTCCACAGTTGAGAAACTCCTGTTACAGGACAGAATGAACCAAGCTGAGATCAGGCTGCAATCAATCTGCTTTCCGCCCCGATGCTCACAGGGCTCTGGTCCAATTCTCTCCCAATCCTGGGTCTATCATGGTCCGTTCAAAGTCTGCTTTTGCCAACAGTGAACTCCAGGATATTCTACTCAACAAGATTATGATTTAGAATTGAAGAACTGACAATGAATTTCTCAGAATGAAAGGAGTTCATCAATAATAAACCTACCCTAAAAGATATAGAGAGCCTTCTCTAAGTGGAAAAAAAATGGCTACAACAAGAAGTAAGAATCTACAGGAAATAAAAAATCCCTCGAGTAAAGTAAATGTATACTGAAGGCTACGAATCAACCACTTAAATAAATTAGTACAAAGATTAAAAGACCAAAAAGTAAGATCAACAATAACTACCATCAACAGAGAAGGGATAAAATGAAGATGCAAAGTATGACATCAAAAAACACGCAATGTAGGGGAGAGGAGCAAAAAAATACAGATATAATAGATGATTTCAATTCTTTTTACTCTAAATGACTACCAGTTTAAAACAAGCAGATATTGTTCTAGGTCAACATGTTTGAATCCTTTGGTAACCACAAAACAAAAACTTATAATAGATACACAAAAACCATAGGAAAAGGACCAAGCACACCACTAAAGAAAAACATCAAACCACAAGGAAAGAAGCGAAAAGAGATGAGAAGGGAACTATAGACATAACCAGGAAACAAGGGGAAAATGGCGTATTTACTGATCGATAGTCACTGAACGTTTCCGGTGCTTGCTTGGCTGAGCCAAGTCCTGGTCACAGCCTGTGGGCTGTCTTTCTTTGGTGCTGCACCGGCCAGGAGCTCTCCTGGCAGCTGGCATCTCAGTTCCCCAACCAGCCATCAAACCCATGTCCCCAGCGTTGGAAGGTGGATTCTTTTTTGTTTTACAATTCAAATTTAATTTTATTTATTTTAAAAATGAAACAAAGATGAATATTTTAGTGATAAAGGCCACAGTTCACAAAGAAGATAGACAGCATGAACCGTTAGACACCTTGAAAAAAGCAAAGATACATAAAGCAAAAATCAGAAGACATATAAGGGAAAAGTAAAAATATATTATCTTAGTGAGACATATTAACATTCCTCTGAGAATACTTTATCAAGTGCAGAAAAAATAAGCATAGGAGCACCCTGAATGATGTTTATTAATAATTTAAATATACTAGATTTATATTTAATTTATATTAATCATATCCTATACAGATATATTTAAAATTTTATATATGTTATTATCCATAGGAAATTTAGAAAAACTGGCAAAAGGATAAACATTACTAAATTTCAAAAAGTTATTTTGTGTGTGTGTGATTCAGTCATACATTCAGTTCAGTTCAGTCGCTCAGTTGCGTCCGATTCTTTGTGACCCCATGAATCACAGCATGCCAGGCCTCCCTTTCCATCACCAACTCCTGGAGTTCACTCAAACTCACATCCATCGAGTCGGTGATGCCATCCAGCCATCTCATCCTCTGTCGTCTCCTTCTCTTCCTGCCCCCAATCCCTCCCAGCATCAGTCTTTTCCAATGAGTCAACCCTTCACATAAGTTGGCCAAAGTACTGGAGTTTCAGCTTTAGCATCATTCCTTCCAAAGAACACCCAGGACTGGTCTCCTTTAGAATGGACTGGTTGGATCTCCTTGCAGTCCAAGGGAATCTCAAGAATCTTCTCCAACACCACATCTCAAAAGCATCAGTTCTTGGGCACTCAGCTTTCTTCACAGTCCAACTCTCACATCCATACATGACCACTGGAAAAACCATAGCCTCGACTAGACGGACCTTTGTTGGCAAAGTAATGTCTCTGCTTTTCAATATGCTCTCTAGGTTGGTCATAAGTTTTCTTCCAAGGAGTAAGTATCTTTTAATTTCATGGCTGAAATCACCATCTGCAGTGATTTTGGAGCTCTCAAAAATAAAGTCTGATACTTTCCACTGTTTCCCCATCTATTTCCCATGAAGTGATGGGACCGGATGCCATGATCTTCATTTTCTGAATGTTGAGCTTTAAGCCAACTTTTTCACTCTCCTCTTTCACTTTCATCAAGAGGCTTTTTAGCTCCTCTTCACTTTCTGCCATAAGGGTGGTGTCATCTGCATATCTGAGGTGATTGATATTTCTCCCGGCAATCTTGATTCCAGCTTGTGCTTCCTCCAGCCCATCGTTTCTCGTGATGTACTCTGCATAGAAGTTAAATAAGCAGGGTAACAATATACAGCCTTGACGTACTCCTTTCCCAATTTGGAACCAGTTTGTTGTTCCATGTCCAGTTCTAACTGTTGCTTCTTGACCTGCATACAGGTTTCTCAAGAGGCGTCAGGTGGTCTGGTATTCTCATCTCTTCCAGAATTTTCCATAGTTTGTTGTGATCCACACAGTCAAAGGCTTTGGCATAGTCAGTAAAGCAGAAATAGATGTTTTTCTGGAGCTCTCTTGCTTTTTCCATGATCCAGTGGATGTTGGCAATTTGATCTCTGGTTCCTCTGCCTTTTCTAAAACCAGCTTGAACATCTGGAAGTTCACAGTTCACGTATTGCTGAAGCCTGGCTTGGAGAATTTTGAGCATTACTTTACTAGCGTGTGAGATGAGTGCAATTGTGCGGTAGTTTGAGCATTCTTTGGCATTGCCTTTCTTAGGGATTGGAATGAAAACAGACCTTTTCCAGTCCTGTGGCCACTGCTGAGTTTTCCAAGCTTGCTGGCATATTGAGTGCAGTGCTTTCACAGTATCATCTTTCAGGATTTGAAGTAGCTCAACTGGAATTCCATCAGCTCCATTAGCTTTGTTCATAGTGATGCTTTCTAAGGCCCACTTGACTTCACATTCCAAGAGGTCTGGCTCTAGGTGAGTGATCATACCATCGTGATTATCTTGGTCATGAAGATCTTTTTTGTATAGTTCTTCTGTGTATTCTTGCCATGTCTTCTTAATGTCTTCTGCTTTTGTTAGGTCCATACCATTTCTGTCCTTTATTGAACCCCTCTTTGCATGGAATACTCCCTTGGTATCTCTAATTTTCTTGAAGAGATCTCTTGTCTTTCCCATTCTATTGTTTTCCTCTATGTCTTTGCACTGATCACTGAGGAAGGCTTTCTTATCTCTCCCTACTATTCTTTGGAACTCTGCATTCAAATGGGTATATCTTCCTTACATCACTATATCATGCCATTCCCTTCTGGCTTGTAGAGTTTCTGTTGAGAAATCAGCTGGTATCCTGATGGGAGTTCCCTTGTATGTTATTTGTCCTTTTCCCCTTGTTACTTTTAGTATTTTATCTCCATCTTTAATTTTTGTCCGTTGATTACCCTGTGTTTTGATGTGTCCTTCTTGGGTTTATCCTGCCTGGGACTCTCTGTGCTTCTTGGATTTGGTTGATTATTTCCTTTCCCATGTTAGGGAATTTTTCAGCTATTATCTTTTCAAATATTTTGTCAGGGCCTTTCTGTCTCTCTTCTTCTTCTTCAGCTGCTGCTGCTGCTACTAAGTCGCTTCAGTCATGTCCGACTCTGTGCAACCCCATAGACGGCAGCCCACCAGGCTCCCCGGTCCCTGGGATTCTCCAGGCAAGAACACTGGAGTGGGCTGCCATTTCCTTCTCCTCTCCTGCTACCTCTGTAATAAGGATGCTGGTGTGTTTAATGTTGTCCCAGAGGCCTCTTAGGCTGTCTTCATTTATTTTCATTCCTTTTTCTTATTCTGTTTTGTGGCATTGGTTTCCAACATTCTGTCCCACAGGTCATTTTTCCATGCTTCCACCTCAGTTTTTGTGCTATGGATTCCTTATAGTGTGTTATTTGTCTCTATTTATTTGTTCTTTAGTTCTCACGGGTCTTTGGTGAACATTTCTTATATTTTCTCAATCCATGCCTCCATTCTTTTTCCAAGATCCTGAATCACATTCACTATCATTATTCTGAATTCTTTTCTGGACGGTTGCCTAGCTTCATTTTATTTAGTTGTTTTTCTGGGGTTTTATCTTGGTCCTTCATCTGCGAGGTAACTATCTGCTTTTCATCGTGATGAAATGTAATGTGGTTTTGTTGCAGTCACTGTGGGATTGTGGTTCTCCTTGCTTCTTCTGTCTGCCCTCTGATGGAGGAGACTAAGAGGCTTGTGTAAGCTTCCTGATAGGAGGGACTGATGTTGGAGAAGACTCTTGAGAGTCCCTTGGACTGCAAGGAGATCCAACCAGTCCATTCTGAAGATCAGCCCTGGGATTTCTTTGGAAGGAATGATGCTAAAGCTGAAGCTCCAGTACTTTGGCCACCTCATGAGAAGAGTTGACTCATTGGAAAAGACTCTGATGCTGGGAGGGATTGGGGGCAGGAGGAAAGGGGGACGACCGAGGATGAGATGGCTGGATGGCATCACTGACTCGACGAACGTGAGTTTGAGTGAACTCCAGGAGATGGTGATGGACAGGGAGGCCTGGCGTGCTGCGATTCATGGGGTCGCAAAGAGTCGGACACGACTGAGCGACTGAACTGAACTAAACTGATGGTGGTGGGAAAAATTGGTGGGCAGGTTAGCTTTAATCCAATTATCTGCTGATGGGTGGGGTTGACATGGGTGGTAGTTTTTTGGCCTGAGGCAACCTAGCCCTTGGGTCTACAGGATCTGTGGTCCCTTACTTCAAAGGGGGCCTTCCCAGACAGCTGCTGCTAGCCCCCTGTCCCTGTGGTGAGCCCCTGGTTACCCGCCTCCACAGCAGACCCTCCGGCACTAGCAGGGAGGTTTGGTTCAGTTTCCTGTGGACTCATTGCTCCTTTCCTCTGGGTCTTGGTGCATGCAAGGTTTTGTTTGTACCATCCAAGACTGGAGTTTCTGTTTCCCCCAGTCCTATGGAAAGTCTTGTAAACAAATCCCACTGACCTTCATGGTCAGATTTCCTGGGGATTTCCAGTCCCTCCTTGGGTCCCCAGGCTCAGAAGCCTGACATGAAGTTCCAAACCTTCACAACAGTTCAGTTCAGTTGCTCAGTCATGTCTAACTCTGCGACCCCATGGACTGCAGCACGCCAGGCCTCCCTGTCCATCACCAACTCCTGGCGTTTACTCAGACTCATGTCCATTGAGTCGGTGATGCTATCCAACCAGCTCATCCTCTGTTGTCCCCTTCACCTCCTGCCTTCAATCCTTCCCAGCATTAGGGTGTTTTCAAATGAGTCAGTTCTTCACATCAGGTGGCCAAAGCATTGGAGTTTCAGCTTCAACATCAGTTTTTCCAATGAATATTCAGACTGATCTCCTTTAGGATGGACTGGTTGAATCTTCTTGCAGTCCAAGGGACTCTCTCAAGAGTCTTCTCCAACACCACACTTCAAAAGCATCAATTCTTCGGCACTCAGCCTTCTTTATAGTCCAACTCTCGCATCCGTACATGACTACTGGAAAAACCATAGCCTTGGGAGAACTTTTTCATATTGTTGTCCTCCCCTTTGTGGGTCACCCAACCGGCAGGTGTGGGATTGGATTTTGTCACGGTGGTGCCCTTCCTGCCACCTCGCTGTGGCTTCTTCTTTGTCTTTGGAAGTGAGGCATCTTTTTTGGCAGGTTCTGGCGTCGTCCTGCAGATGGCTGTTCACAGCTAGGTGTGAGTTGGGTGCTCTCATAGTAGCAGATGAGCGCATGGCCACCTACTTCGCCATCTTGAACCAGGAACCTGGAATGTGGATTCTTAATCACAGACTACAGAGAAGTCCCCAATAATCACTTTAAATGTCAAAGGAGTAAATGCTCCAAACAAAGGGCATGTGGTGACTGACTGAGTAAAAAAGAAAAAAAGAAAAAGAAAAAACTCACCTATATGTTGCTTTTAAGATATTCAATTCTGAGCTAAAAGCATACAGAGACTGAAAATGAGGAGATGGAAAAACATATTTCATGCAAACATATGACAAGAAAGTGGGTGTAGCAATACTCATATAACATAAAATAGAGTCAAAAACAACGTCTATTAAAAAAAAGACAAAGAAGGGTATTATATCATGGTACATTGATCAGTATAAGAAGAGAATTTTTAATTTATTAACACATATGTAACAGATAGAGGAGCAAATAAATACATAAAGCAAATATTAATGGACATAAAGGGGAAAATCACCAGTAATATAATTCCACCACTGGAGGTGTGCTTAATCATGTCTGACTCTCTATGACCCCGTGGACTGTAGCCCATCAGGCTCCTCTGCCCAAGGGATTCTCCAGGCAAGAATGCTGGAGTGGGTTCCCATTTCTTTCTCCAAGGAATCTTCCCAACCTGAAGATCAAACCCACATGTCTTCTGGCTCCTGCCCTGGCAGGCGGCTCCCTTGCCACTGCTGCCCCCTGTGGCAGGAAGCCTGCTATGACAAGAGTAGGGCACCTCAACACCCCACTTACATCAAAGGATGAGTCACTCAGACATAAAATCATTAAGGCGACAGTGGTCTTAATTACTACAGAAGATCAGTTGGACTTGATATCTACAGGACATTCCATCCCCACACAGCAGAATACACATTTTTCCCCCTAAGTATGAGGGACATGTTCTCAGAGACAGACCACATAGTAGGGCACAAAACAAGTCTCAATGAATTTAAGAGGTTAAAAATTATATCAAGCATGTTCTCTGACCACTACATTATGAAACTAGAATTCAATGACTGGGGAAAAATGGGGAAAACACAAACATGTGGAGATTAAACAGCAGGTCACTGCTGCTGCTGCTGCTAAGTCGCTTCAGTCGTGTCCGACTCTGTGCGACCCCACAGACAGCAGCCCACCAGGCTCCCCCGTCCCTGGGATTCTCCAGGCAAGAGCACTGGAGTGGGTTGCCATTTCCTTCTCCAATGTATGAAAGTGAAAAGTGAAAGTGAAGTCACTCAGTCGTATCCAACTCTTAGCGACCCCATGGACTGCAGCCTACCAGGCTCCTCTGCCCATGGGATTTCCAGGCAAGAGTACTGGAGAGGGGTGCCATTGCCTTCTGCGAAACAGCAGGTTACTAAGAAACAAATGAGTCAATGAAGAAACCAATGAGGAAATCAATATACCTTGAGAAAAATGAAAATGAAATCATAGCATTCATTCCAAAGTCTAAGGGATATAGCAAAATCAATTTTAAGAGGGAAATTTATAGTGATACAAGTGCACCTCAAGATATAAGAAAAGTCTTAAATAAACAAGTTAACCTATCATCTGAAAGATTTAGGAAAAGAACAAACAAGTTTCAAAATCAGCTGTAGAAAGGAAATAATAAAAATCAGAGAAATAAATAAAACAGATTCCAAAAGCAATAGAAATACCAATGAAAACAACTGCTGTTTTTTTGAATAGATTAACAAAATGATAAACCTTTATCCAAGCTCATCAAGAAGAAAAGAGGACCTAAACAGAACAGAAGTAACCAACATCACAGAGATCCAAAAATAATAATATGAGAATACTATTAACAGTTACATGCTAACAATTGGGCAAAACAGAAGACATACATTTCTAGAAACATGCAATATTCCAAGACTGAATCAGGAAGAAATAGACAATCTGAATAAAACAATCACTGGTAGTAAAATTGAATTTGTGATTTAGAAAACTCCAAGCAAACACAGGTCCAAGATGGAACATCTTCACAGAGGAATTGTACCAAACACATAAATAAGAGCTAATACTATCTTTCTCAAATGATTCCAAAAACTTGAAAAGGATAACAGACTTCCAATTCATACTATGAGGCCACAATTACTGTGATACTGTAAACAAAGCCATCACAGAAAATTATAGGCTGATATCTCTGATGAATATACATGCAGAAATCCTCAACAAATTCAACAACACATAAAAACGATCATACACTGTGATCAAGTGAGGTTTATTCCAAGGAAGCATGGATGCTTCAGTATCTGCAAATCAATCACTGTGATATGCCACATTAACAAACTGAAGAATAAAAACTATAAGATCATCTCACTAAGTGGAAAAAGTTTTTTGACAAAATTCAACATCCATTCATGATAAAAATGCATCAAAGTCGGTATAGAGGGAACATCTGAACACAGTAAAAGCCATATATAAAAAAACGATAGCTCAGTTCAGTTCAGCTGCTCAATTGTGTCCAGCTCTTTGTGACACCATGGACTGCAGCATGCCAGGCCTCCCTGTTTATGACCAACTCCCAGAGTTTACTCAAACTCATGTCCATTGAGTTGGTGATGCCATCCAACCATCTCATCCTCTGTCGTCCCCTTCTCCTGCCACCTTCAATCTTTCCCAGCATCAGGGTCTATTCCAGTGAGTCAGTTCTTCTCATCAGGTGGCAAAAGTATTGGAGTTTCAGCTTCAACATCAGTCCTTCCAATGAACACTCAGAACTGATTTCCTTTAGGATGGACTGGTTGGATCTCCTTGCAGTCCAAGGGACTCTCAAGAGTCTTCTCCAACACCACAGTTCAAAAGCATCAATTGTTTGGCACTCAGCATTCTTTATAGTCCAACTTTCACATGCATACGTTTCCACTGGAAAAACCATAGTTTGACTGCATGGACCTTTGTTGGCAAAGTAATGTCTCTGGTTTTGAATACACTGTCTAGGTTGGTCATAACTTTTCTTCCAAGGAGTAAGCGTCTTTTAATTTCATGGCTGCAGTCACCATCTGCAGTGATTTTGGAGCCCCCCAGAATAAAGTCTGACACTGTTTCCACTGTTTCCCCACGTATTACCCATGAAGTGATGGGACCGTATGCCATGATCTTCGTTTTCAGAATGTTGAGCTTTAAGCCAACTTTTTCACTCTCCTCTTTCACTTTCATCAAGAAGCTTTTTAATTCCTCTTCACTTTCTGCCATAAGGGTGGTGTCATCTGCATATCTGAGGTTGTTGATATTTCTCTCGGCAATCTTGATTCCAGCTTGTGTTTCTTCCAGTCCAGCGTTTCTCATGATGTACCTTGCATAGAAGTTAAATTAGCAGGGTGACAATATTCAGCCTGGACGTACTCCTTTTCCTATTTGGAACCAGTCTGTTGTTCCATGTCCAGGTCTAACTGTTGCTTTCTGATCTGCATACAGATTTCTCAAGAGGCAGGTCAAGTGGTCTGGTATTCCCATCTCTTTCAGAATTTCCCACAGTTCGTGGTGATCCACACAAAGGCTTTGTCATAGTCAATAAAGCAGAAATAGATGTTTTTCTGGAACTCTCTTGCTTTTTCCATGATCCAGCGGATATTGGCAATTTGATCTCTGGTTCCTCTGCCTTTTCTAAAACCAGCTTGAACATCTGGAAGTTCATGGTTCACATACTGCTGAAGCCTGGCTTGGAGAGTTTTGAGCATTACTTTACTAGCATATGAGATGAGTGCAATTGTGCAGTAGTTTGAGCATTCTTTGGCATTGCCTTTCTTTGGGATCGGGATGAAAACTGACCTTTTCCAGTCCTGTGGCCACTGCTGAGTTTTCCAGATTTGCTGGCATATTGAGTGGAGCACTTTCATAGCATCATCTTTCAGGATTTGAAAGAGCTGAGCTGGGATTCCATCACCTCCACTAGCTTTGTTCATAGTGATGCTTCCTAAGGTCCACTCGACTTCACATTCCAGGATGTCTGGCTCTAGGTGAGTGATCATACCATCAGGATTATCTGGGTTGTGAAGCTCTTTTTTATATGGTTCTCACAGCTAACATCATAATGGTAAAAACTGAAAGCTGTTTTCCCCTTAACATTAGAGAGAAGACAAAAATGACCTCTCTTGTCACATCCTCTCTTGTCACAGTATAGTAAGTCTACTATATCTGAATGAATTGCATTCTAATCATGTGTTTTTAAGTTCAATTCGTTCATAAGTTAAACAAAATCCACCTAGTACCCATGTAACAGAATTGGCTATATAGTACTACAATGTAATAGGTTAATAATACTTTTTATGCAAATAATATTGATACATAAAAAACAAACACACAAAAATAAAGGTCTTTAATCTTATAGTATAATACCTTGAAAAATACAGTAGTATAGTACAACAGCTGGCATATAGGGGCTGGCATCAAGGGCACAGGAAAGAAGAGCTGCTGATTGCAAGAGGAAGAGGAAGTAGGAGATGGTAGAGCTGGAGTGCTGTCAGCAATAGGAGATGAAGGGCGAGGTGCAGTTTCACTCACGACTGACCGATGGCACAGGCTCTCGTTCCTGGCTGGATTCAACTCTGTCTACCGTCTTGAAAAGAACGATGTGATGTATGGGTAGTGCTCTCCTTTCCTCATCGTAGACGACGTGGCAGCTCTGGCTTGCGTTCTGAACGGCTGCTGCAGCCTTTGTGCACCATCCTATGTTTGGATCCGGTGCCTCAAATGCAAAGAGTGCTTCGTCAAATAAAGAAGCTCCACTTGCCATTTCTTGTGTCGTGAATCTCTCCACTTCCTTTCCTTTCCTCTTGCCTCTCTTCATCCTTTCTCTGGAACTCCAGTTCCAGAAGGGTCTTCAGTAGTAAACTCCTTGTGTGGAGCAGCAAGCAGTTCAGTGAATTCATCCTCTTGCATATCCGGCTCCAGCTTCTCACTGAGTGTCCCTGAGTTGCTGGATAACTTTTTGGACTCCTCATCTACCTTTTCAAATCCACGAAAATTGTGAACAAACTATGGACAAAGGTTCTCTTAATCATGGTAACAGCCATAACCTCACACAAAGCAAATTCAATGTTTTTTTGTTTTTTTTTATGGCCTTGAATATGTTATGATCCTTTCAAAGTTGTTGCAGGGCTGTTTCTGATTCATCACTCACCTTTACTGCCAGACAAAAAGTGTGACATGAATGATAGCTCTTGAAAGTTGCTGTAGCTCCCCGTTCCGAAGGTTGGATGAGCGACACGGTATTTGGGGGTGGATGCACTACTTTGATGTTGGATGAAGGTCACCCATGGATTTACCAAGAGCGTTTACCCTCTTGGATTTACCCTCTGAGGGTTTATCAGAGGGTCGTCAGGCAGCAAAATATTGATGTCCTCCAAGCAGTATTTCTCTTCCTCTGGAATAAAGTGGCGGAAAACCAGTCCTGGAAAACGATCTGTGTAACCCAGGCTTTGGGGTTACTCTTCCACATAACAGGAAGAAAGCCCTTGGCTATGTTTCTAAGGGCTCCTGGGTCCTCTGAATGATAAACTAAGGTAGGCTTCAGCTTCATATTGCCAGGAGCACTGCCCAAACAGTAGGGCTAGCCTGTCCTTGGCTGCCTTATAGACTGGCATCAGCTTTTCCTCATTACTGATGTAACTCTGGTCTGGCGTCCTCTTCCAGTACGGTCCTGTCTCTACATTAAAAACCTGCATTAACATGTGCCTTTATGAGTAATTTCTTAAGTGTTTCAAGAAATCCCTGGGCAGCTACCATCTCAACACTCACTGCCTCACCACTTTCCTTTATGTTGCAAATGCCGGCTCCAGCCTTGAACTGATGAAACCAGCCGTGGCTAGCACTAAAATACGAGCCCTCTGAGTCTTTGCTGTGTTTCTTCTTCAAGTCTTTATAAAGCTTTTAGTTTTCTCTTGAGTCTGCATTAACCTGAGTGGAACTTGATTCTATGCTGATCCTGCATCCACATGCTTAGAAGTTTCTCCATCTCCTCCATCACTTTTCCATGCCTCTCTGATACTATTGTAAACATCATCAGCGCAAGAGACTTTACCTCTTGTCTCTTTGTTAGAATCGTGCTGATGGTTGAATGACTCATGTTATGAATGAGTGACCTCTACAGCTTTTTGCCTCACTCCACTCTACATTACTTGCATTTTTGTTTCCATCGTTATTGCTTGGTACCTCTTAGAGTACATCTATATCACTGCTGCTTTTACACTTGCTTCTAGACATCCTGGGGTTGAAATAAAGAGCTGTACTACCATACTCTCTATAGAACAGTCAGTCAGTTCATTCAGTTGTGTCCGACTCCTTGCAACCCCATGAATCGCAGCACGCCAGGTGTCCCTGTCTATCACCATCTCCCAGAGTTCACTCAAACTCATGTTCATCGAGTTGGTGACGCCATCCAGGCATCTCATCCTCGGTCGTCCCCTTCTCCTCCCGCCCCCAATCCCTCCCAGCATCAGAGTCTTTTCCAATGAGTCAACTCTTTGCATGAGGTGGCCAAAGTACTGGAGTTTCAGCTTTAGCATCATTCCTTCCAAAGACATCCCAGGGCTGATCTCCTTCAGAATGGACTGGTTGGATCTCCTTGCAGTCCAAGGGACTCTCAAGAGTCTTCTCCAACACCACAGTTCAAAAGCATCAATTCATTTAGCAGAGTATTTTCATCTTGAGTGATCTGAGCTGAATTTGAAGACTATTAATAAGTTACGTTTGGAAGTTTTAACTTCAATGAAGTAATTATTTGCTGTGAAAGAAACAAACATTGAATTACTAAACAAAGATGGTGCAATATCTTTGTTTTCTTTTTACGAGGCTCCTGAGAATCAACCCAACTGAAGCATTTCAATTCACTTGAATGAGAAACGTGTTTAGTATCAAAAGAGCCCAAGAAGACACTGGTGTGAAAGGTACAATATCAGAGGTTGGTCAGTTACCGTGCCACACTTACTGGTCACTTTGTACAATGTAGATTTGAAGTACAGTGGTGAAAACATTAAATGTGACATTTGAAAACAAAAACAAAAGCATCAATTCTTTTGTGCTCAGCTTTCTTCACAATCCAACTCTCACTTCCAACATGACCACTGGAAAAAACATAGCCTTGACTAGATGGACCTTTGTTAGCAAAGTAATGTCTGCTTTTTAATATGCTAAATAGGTTGGTCATAACTTTCCTTCCAAGGAGTAAGCGTCTTTTAATTTCATGGCTGCAATCACCATCTGCAGTGATTTTGGAGCCCAAAAAGATAAAGTCTGACACTGTTTCCACTGTTTCCCCTTCTATTTCCCATGAAGTGATGGGACCGGATGCCATGATCTTCGTTTTCTGAATGTTGAGCTTTAAGCCAACTTTTTCACTCTCGTCTTTCACTTTCATCAAGAGGCTTTTTAGCTCCTCTTCACTTTCTGCCATAAGGGTGGTGTCATCTACATATCTGAGGTTATTGATATTTCTCCCAGCGATCTTGATTCCAGCTTGTGCTTCTTCCAGCCCAGCATTTCTCATGATGTACTCTGGATATAAGTTAAATAAGCAGGGTAACAATATACAGCCTTGACGTACTCCTTTTCCTATTTGGAACCAGTCTGTTGTTCCATGTCCAGTTCTAACTGTTGCTTCCTGACTTGCATATAGGTTTCTCAAGAGGC
>SJYQ01094569.1:23396-52990 GCA_006410935.1 Redunca redunca
CTTGCCATCTCCTGTTTGACCACTTCCAATTTGCCTTGATTCATGGACCTGACATTCCAGGTTCCTATGCAATATTGCTCTTTACAGCGTCAGATCTTGCTTCTATCACCAGTCACATCCACAGCTGGGTACTGTTTTTGCTTTGGCTCCATCCCTTCATTCTTTCTGGAGTTATTTCTCCACTGATCTCCAGTAGCATATTGGGCACCTACTGACCTAGGGAGTTCCTCTCTCAGTATCCTATCATTTTGCCTTTTCACACTGTTCATGGGGTTCTCAAGGCAAGAATACTGAAGTGGCTTGCCATTCCCTTCTCCAGTGGGCCACATTCTGTCAGACCTCTCCACCATGACCCGCCCATCTTGGGTTGCCCCACAGGGCATGGCTTAGTTTCATTGAGTTAGACAAGGCTGTGGTCCTAGTGTGATTAGATTGACTAGTTTTCTGTGATTATGTTTTCAGTGTGTCTGCCCTCTGATGCCCACTCACAACACCTACCATCTTACTTGGGTTTCTCTTACCTTGGACGTAGGTTATCTCTTCATGGCTGCTCCAGCAAAGTGCAGCCACTGCTCCTTACCGTGTTCGAGGGGTATCTCTTCATGGCTGCCCCTCCTGACCTTGAACGTGGAGTAGCTCTTTTCAGCCCTCCTGCGCTTGCGAAGCTGCCACTCCTTGGACATGGGGTAGCTCCTCCTGGCTGCCGCCCCTGACCTTGGGCATGGGGTAGCTCCTCTCGGCCATGGTTTTTCGTGGTCTGTCACAGCCGGCGTGCTTTTGCGAGGTCACACCAAACCATAGCCACTTGTAGAGAATGCACATACCGTGACAGTGTATTCCAGATATGTGAACTAACTTATGTGACTGGATACACAAATACATGCTCATATCTTTGAAAATTCACAACTTGAAGGTTCACGTGTAGGGGACTTACTACACTGGAAGCCATAGCCGTAGCAATCAGACAAGAGAGAGGGATATGCGGCATGCAAATGTGAAAGGCAGAGATAAAGCTGTCACTCTACGGATGGTGTGGCAATGTGCATGGAACCCTAAAGGCTCGACCAGAAACTGAGAACTAACAAATGAATTCAGTAAAGTTTTAGGATATAAGACTGATAGAAATCTGTGATTTTCTATGCACTAATAAACTATCATAAAGAGAATTTTTTTAAAAAACCCATTTATAATTGCATCAAAAATAATAAAATACAAGAATAAATTTAACCAAGGAGGCAAAAGATTTATACTCTGTAAGCTATAAACACTGATGAAGGAAATTGAAGACTATACAAATAAGTGGAAATATAACATGTTCATGTTCATGGATTGGAAAAATTAATATTGTTAAAAGGCTCTACTACCCAAAGCAATCTACAGATTTAATGCAACCCTTATCAAAATATCATGACATTTTTCAAAGAATTAAGCCAAATAATCCTAAAGTTTATATTGAACCACAAAAGACCCTGAATAACCACAGTAATCTTGAGAAAAAAGAACAAAGCTGGAAATACCATACTTCCTGACTTCAGACTATACTACAAAGAGCTATAGTAATCGAAACACCATGGTCCTGGCATCAAGCAGACATACAGACAAATAGAATAGAGAGCCCAGAAATAAGCCCACACACCTATTCTATTAGTCTATGGCAAAGGAGGTAAGTATTACAGTGGAGAAAAAACAGTTCATTTACTAAATGGTGCTGGGCAAACTGGACAGCTACATGTAAAAGAATGAGATTGCAACATCTTCTCAAATCATATAGAAAAATAAACAGTATGGATTAAGGATATAAATATGAGTATAAATCATAAAATCCCTAGAAGAAAACATAGGCAGAACATTCTTTGGCATAAATCATAGCAATTTTTTGGATAAGTCTAAGGCAAAGGAGGAGAAGGCAATGGCAATCCACTCCAGTACTCTTGCCTGGAAAATCCCATGGACCGAGGAGCCTGGTGGGCTGCTGTCTATGGGGTCGCACAGAGTCGGACACGACTGAAGTGACTTAGCAGCAAGGCAAAGGAAACAAAGGCAAAATTAAACAGACAAGACCTAATTATACTTAAGAACTTTTGCACAGGAAAGGAAACCATTGGCAAAATGGAAAGCCAACCTACTATAAGGGAGAAAATATTTGCAAATGATATGACCAATAAAGGGTTACTATGCAAATATATAAATCGTTTGTATAACTCAATATCAAAAAACCCCGAAACAACCAGTTGAAAAATGGGCAGAAGATAAGAAAAGACATTATTCCAAAGAAGACATACAGATGGCCAACAGGCACATGAAAAGATGCTCACCATTACTAATCATCAGAGAAATGCAAATCAAAACCAATTGCAATAACAACTCATGCCTGTCAGCAAGGTTAGAATCAAAAAGACTACAAATAAGAAATGTTGGGGGGAAGCAGCCCTAGTATACTGTGTTTGTGGGATGTAAACTGGTGTAGTCACTGTGGTAAACAGTACAGAGGTTTCTCAAAAAAGCGAAACCACGTGTGTGTGGGGGGTGCTAAGTCACTTCAGTTGTGTCCAGCTCTTGGCAACTCCATGGACTGTAGCCCGCCAGGCTCCTCTGTCCATGGGATTTCCCAGGCAAGCATACTGGAGTGGGTTGCCATGCCCTCCTCCAGGAGATCTTCCCAACCCAGGGATCGAACCTGCATCCCTTATGTCTCCTGCACTGGCAGATGGGTTCCTTACCACTGGCGCCTCCTGGGAAGCCCGAAAATACCGTGTGCTGTGTGCACAGTCACTCAGTCATGTCTGACTCTTTTTGACCCTACGGACTGCAGCCTGCCAGCTTCCTCTGTCTATAGGGATTCTCCACGCAAGAATACTAGAGTGGATTGCCATTCCTTTCTCCAGGGGATCTTCCAGACCCAGGAATTGAACCCAGGTCTCCTGTACTGCAGCCAGATTCTTTACCATCTGAGCCACCAGAGATTTCCCCAAAATACCATATGATTCAGCAAATCCACTGTTGGGTATATATCCAAAGAGAGTGAAAACACAAATTCCAAAAAATACATGCAACCCAGTGTTCAGAGCTGCATTATTCACAGTGGCCAAGATGTGGAAGCAACTTAAGTGTCCATCAACAAATGAATGGATAAAGGAGATGTGTTATGTAAACACGCCATCCCACGGAGCTCCGGATAATACAGCCTGCACAAGTGCTGACTTTGCTCTTGGCAGCTCTGCACTGGAAGACTGATTGCCCTTGTTGCCAAAAGAACTCTTCTTTGACTATATGCTGCTTTAATCCCTGGCTCCTGAGTCAAAGTCCCTGAAGGGGGCATCTGATTACCAGAGCCTAAGCCATGTGCCACTAGAGTAGGGAAGCAGGTATCTGGCATTTTCTGCTACTATGATGGAAAGGTTTGCCTCCACATAGGATTTGTATCAGAGAAGGCAATGGCACCCCACCCCAGTACTCTTGCCTGGAAAATCCCATGGACGGAGGAGCCTGGTAGGCGGCAGTCTATGGGGTCACTAGGAGTTGGACATGACTGAGCAACTTCACTTTCACTTTCATGCCTTGGAGAAGGAAATGGCAACCCACTCCAGTGTTCTTGCCTGGAGAACCCCAGGGACGGGGAGCCTGGTGGGCTGCCGTCTATGGGGTCGCACAGAGTCGGACACGACTGACGCGACTCAGCAGCAGCAGCAGCGGGATTTGTATAGTAGGAAATTCCTCAAACAGCAAAGAGGTTTGCATTCTAGGTAGCCAAAAGACAGAATACACGGCCACCTCCAAGAAAATAGATTCTTCTAATTATAGTAACCGCAAAATGCAGAGATAAATATTTAGGCTGTAAGATCTATGATACTTTATCAAATGATTTCTGAAAGATAAAAAGTGACGGATTTAGAAGAAAGAGTTGATATCAGTGGTTCAGTTTCTTAGTCAATGCAGAAATCTTTTCCCACGATCCATTTCAAAACTTATAGTATTTGAGGCGTTCATTGAAATAGGGTTTCACTCCAACTCTGACATGTTAGTAGTGTAATGTTAGAAGTTTCCTCTTTATATAGGATGAACTTTCTCTCTTACAACATCCACTCATGAATCCTAGATCTGATGACTCTAGTTATTCAGAATAGAGTGAAGTACAAGTTTATTTTAACTACTGGACTCAGACCAATATTTGATTCCTGACTTTGTTTCTTTCTAGCTGGGTGACTGCTCTAATTCTTGTTTTCTACAACTGAAAAATGAGGATTATAACAGTATCTACCCTAGAGAGTTACTGTGAGACATAATGCAATAATTTAGTGCATACATCAGTAGCCAACAGAGTGAACATTCAGCAAATATTAGTGATGACGATGACTGACCGGCTGATCAGCCAATCACTGATGATGATGGTAACAGCATTTCTGAAGTTAAAAGTCAGCTGCATGGAAATACAGAATGAAACTGAAGAATTGAACTTTGCGAGATTCCAGTCATAAACCTTATTCTACCACTGGCCAATTCCATAGTCTAAAAGAAGTTACTGTGTCATTTTTTTCCTGCAAAATGAAATATTTGGATTAAATTATTTTAACAAAAGGGCTTCCTCGGCAGCTCAGTCGGTAAAGAATCCACCTGTGACGCAGGAGATCCGGGTCCATCCCTGGGTCGGGAAGATCCCCTGGAGAAGGAAACGGTAGCCCACTCCAAGACTCTTGCTTGGGAAACCCCGTGGACAGAGGAGACTGGAAGGCATGAGGTCACAAGAGTCAGACACGACTTAGCAACTAGACCAGCACCATCCTAATAAAATCCCTCTCAGCCCTAAGTTTCCGAAATTTGCACATGCCAACTGTTTTTCATACTGAACATTACCAGTTCCCTCAGCTGTGCCTTGTATAAGCTAACAGACTCATCACAGTCTTGGTTCCCTTTCCTCAGCAATGCCAGTACTCAGACTATTATTTAATTAGTAGACTTGTTTCTTCAGATAACTGAAATTCTTAGTCATATTTCAGGAACTGAAAAGAGAGCACAAGGATATATATATATATAATGCTCAACTCTTTGCGACCCCATGGACTGTACCATGCTGTGCCTTCCTGTCCCTCCCCATCTCCCAGAGTTTGTCCAAGTTAATGTTCACTGCATTGGTGATACCATCCAGCCATCTCATCCTCTGATGCCCTCTTCTCCTGCCCTCAATCTTTCCCAGCATCAGGGACTTTTCCAATGAGTCGCCTGTTCGCCTCAGGTGACCAAAATACTGGAGCTTCTGCTTCAGCATCAGTCCTTCCAGTGAATACTCAGGGCGGATCTCCCTTAAGATTGCCTGGCTTGGTCTCCTCGCTCTCCAAGGGACTCTCGGGAGTCTTCTCCAGGACCACAGTTTGAAGGCATCAGTTCTTTGGCGTTCTGCCTTCTTTATAGTCCAGCTCTAACAACTGTACCTGACCAATGGGAAGACCGCTGCCTCGACTATACAGACCTTTGTTGACAGAGTAATGTCTCTGCTTTTCAACACACTGCCCAGGTTTGTCATGCCTTTCTTTCCAAGAAGCAATCACCTTCTGATTCCATGGCGGCATCACCATCTGCAGTGGTTTTGGAGCCTGTGTGTGTGTGCACGCACGCACACACACACACACACACACACGTATAAACAGTATAAAGCTGTGAACCATGTGGCTTGCATTAGCTCTTTACGAAAAGAAAGCAATCTTACGTAAACAGAATTTGATTACCTGTGTTTTAAACCGGTGTAGGCAATAGCAACTCACCCCAGTCCATGGGGTTGCTGAGTCGGACACGACTGAGCGACTTCACTTTCACTTTCACGCATTGGAGAAGGCAATGGCAACCCACCCCAGTGTTCTTGCCTGGAGAATCCCAGGGACAGCGGAGCCTGGTGGGCTGCTGTCTATGGGGTCGCACGGAGTCGGACACGACCGAAGCGACTTAGAAGCAGCAGCAGCAGCAGTGTTTTAGACACAGGTCCTATATGCTTAGAAATACATATGTCTTCCACAGAGAGTCTGTATGTTTTATCACAGTCATCTGTAAACTCTATGAAGGCAAGATGTATCTCTCTTTCTTCTCCACTGTATCCTGGCATTTAGCAAAGACTGTATAAACATACACACACAGAGACAGGCATGATGATAAATCGAAAACCTGCAACATTTGTGCAACCTGAAATCTTATCACAAAGCAAAGACAGACATTTGTCTCTTCAGGTGCTGACTTTGCTTTTGAGGAACGGTGTTATGAAGAGTTTTGAATGGCACCTCAAAAAACATGGCGCTGTAGTATTTTGCTAAATTAATTTAATCTAGGCTTTTCAGCCATTACCAAGCCTTTGAAAAGTCAGTGCTTCCTGGAGTCTATATTGCCAAAAGTTTGGAAATGTTGACTTAGAGGTGGGAAGAAGTAGCCAGAAATTGCTTTTGTAGAATACCCCCTAATTTTGCTTTGAAGAAAGACTAAGTGTAGATGAGGACACTGAGAAAGAGAGATATTTTGGACTGCAGGGCCATCATTATGTAGATAATATTCAGCTTTATTCAGCCATACATCTCTCTTTCCTGCAGCCCAGATGGTGAGATGACTCATCTATTCCCCTGGCCAGCAGAACAAGGGGGACAGAGGAGGGGCTGCTATAATCCAGATAAAAACGGATGATATTTCAGAAGCGAGGGGGAATATTTCCAGGCAATGATGATGGAGCATTGATAGTGCTGCTAATACTTTACATTCCTTCTCAGATTCACAGCTTGAGCCTCCCATTGCTTTCAGGATTCCTGACGAGTAGTAGTTCTGACCAGGAACCCTTTTTATCTTTGTCATAGATGTAAGTTGCAAGTATTTTCGAGCATCATTTTACTTTAGTGATTTCTCTTTGTGAAGCCTAAACATCAACCTTCAAATGTGTGACTTTTAAAATTAGTTTCTTTGAAAATCATCTGGCAATTTTACATGGAGCACATTCTTGTCAAGGATTTGGCTAGGATGAATGTATAAATTTCTTTACTGAATAACTGTGAAAGAATGGCTACTGGGTACAAAGAACAATGAGGCAGATAATTACGGGGCTTGAAAGACGAAAACGAGTGGAGTAGGATAAAGAAGGTTTGTGTATTGCTTCTGTGGTTACCATTGTGAGAGGTTATGCTGAGTCACTGTGTAGGAGTTTTCAGATATGCCATTATTGGGTCAGGAAGGTCCCCTGGAGAAGGGTTAGGTCACCCACTCCAGTGTTCTTGGGCTGCGCTGGTGGCTCAGACAGTAAAGAATTTGCCTGCAATGCGGGAGAGCTGGATCTGGGTTGGGAAGATCCTCTGGAGGAAGACGTGGCAACTCACTCCAGTGTTCTTGCCTGGAGAATCTCCCTGGATAGAGGAGCCTGGCGGGCTACAGCCCATGGGGTCACAAAGAGTTGGACACGACTGAGTCCGAAAATCATGTGTCTTGCCTCCTTGCTGCAAAGATCTGAAGAAAAAATTGGTCTCTAGGAAATCAGACTTGTCTTTCACCAAAGAGAGAATGGAAATAACTAGGTAAGATTTGTGCTCACCTACTAGTGGCGTAACTACATTTAGAATCTAACTTCCGACTCCATTTGCTCCCAGATCCATTGACCTGAGTTTCCTTAACCGCAGCTGCTATTAGTATTCTTCAGTGCTAAAGCATTTGCTAGCTGTCTTTGCCTTGTGACATTGGGTAAAATCTCTCATCTGCAGACTCAGGGACAGTCCTACCAGCTGAGTCTACCTTCCTGTTGTTATCTGGGGAGGCTGTTGACATGCCCCCTGCTAGCCAAATGAAACTTGTTCATGCCATATACACTTTATTGTGATGCCACTACAATGTAGCTGACTCTGCTATTATTGCTCAGAATAGCTTCCCATACTACAGTAGACATCTCTTATTTTGCCTGCCTAACATACATTTCTTCTTCTTCTGGTAATAGTTTCTAGAATTGGCATTGGGGAAGAACCACCTCTCGTTGCACACAATCTTTGTGGGTTCATTAATCAAGGTGTTCATCCCAATTTTGGCTTAGGAGTGGATACATTACTTATGAAAAGCCAGTCAGAGTCTATTTCTCCCTGGAATTTCAATCTTGAGCAGTATAAGAATAAAGCATAGTGAGAGCTATTCATCAAGATAGTAGTGTCTATTAAAAAGATTGTCAATCATCCCCTACTTTCTAGACATGCAGAGCTGCTCTGCTTCACATCCATTCCAACACAGTTATTCAGCTTCTCTGTAATTCTATGAGCTAAACTTTCATTCACCTAATAAATTCTCTATCTGCTTAAGTTGGAGACAATTTCTATTGCTTGTAAACAAGGAATACTGATGGTCTTTGTAGAGAGAAAAATGGGTCCTCAAAGATGTTCACTAGCTAATCACCAGAACCCATGAATATATTCTGCTACATAGCAAGAAAGTGAAGAACTAAAGAGCCTCTTGATGAAAGTGAAACAGGAGAGTGAAAAAGTTGGCTTAAAGCTCAACATTCAGAAAACTAAAGTCATGGCATCCGGTCCCATCACTTCATGGGAAATAGATGGGGAAACAGTGGAAACAGGTGACTTTATTTTTCTGGGCTCCAAAATCACTGCAGATGATGATTGCAGCCATGAAATTAAAAGATGCTTACCCCTTGGAAGGAAAATTATGACCAACTTAGATAGCATATTCAAAAGCAAAGACATTACTTTGCCAACAAAGGTCCGCCTAGTCAGGGCTATGGTTTTTCCAGTGGTCATGTATGGATGTGAGAGTTGGACTATAAAGAAAGCTGAGCACCAAAGAACTGATGCTTTTGAACTGTGGTGTTGGAGAAGACTCTTGAGAGTCTCTTGGACTGCAAGGAGATCCAACCAGTCCATCCTAAAGGAGATCAGTCCTGGGTGTTCATTGGAAGGACTGATGCTGAAGCTGAAACTCCAACACTTTGGACACCTGATGTGAAGAGCTGACTCATTTGAAAAGACCCTGATGCTGGGAAAGATTGAGGGCAGGAGGTGAAAGGGACAACAGAGGATGAGATGGCTGGATGGCATCACCGACTCGATGGACATGGGTTTGGGTGAACTCCAGGAGTTGGTGATGGACAGGGAGGCCTGGCGTGCTGCAGTCCATGAGGTCACAAAGAGTCGGACATGACTGAACGACTGAACTGAACTGAACTGAATCACCAGAACCCATGAATATATTCTGCTACACAGCAAGGGGGAATTAGGCTTGCAGATAAAATTAAGATTGCTAATCAGCTGATTTTAAGATGAAGAGACTATTTCAATTGACCTGATGTAATCACACAGCATTAAGTGGGCAAGAGGGAAGCAGAAGAATCAGAAAGAGAAGCCATCTTGAGAAACACATGATCTGCCGTTGCTGGCTTCAGAGATCGAAAGGGGCTATAAGCCAACGAGTGTGTGCAGCCTCTGGAAGCCAACAGTGGGACATCACGTGGAATACTGGCTAGTACCACAACTGTTCTAAACCAGTCTATGTTAAAAATGAAATAAGATTAAAAAAACAGAGGGAGAGAGAAGCAAAAAGCACTAGGAAAAATGGGGGAAAGACAGAAACAGGCAATTCCCTAAAAGAGTATAAAAATTGCCCATAAAGATGCGAAAAGTTGTTCAATTTCGCTTATATTATATTATATTATTGTTGTTCAGTTGCTCAGTCGTGTCCGACTCTTTGTGACCCCATGGACGGCAGCACGACAGGCCTCCCTGTCCATCACCAACTCCTGGAGTCCACCCAAACCCATGTCCATTGAGTCAGTGGTGCCATCCAACTATCTCATCCTCTGTCGTCCCCTTCTCCTCCTGCCCTCAATCTTTCCCAGCATCAGTGTTTTTTCAAATGAGTCAGCTCTTCACATCAGGTGGCCAAAGTATTGGAGTTTCAGCTTCAGCATCAGTCCTTCCAATGAACCCTTAGAACTGATTTCCTTTGGGATTGACTGGCTTGATCTCCTTGCAGACCAAGGGACTGAGAGACTCAAGTTGAAACATTTCTTATTTTGTTTTTCTTCTCTTGGAGACAGTGCTCCCTTTTGTGGAAAAGCGTCTTCCACCCGCTCATCCCTGCACTTCTAGCTAACCCAGTCGGTCACAGCTGCCTGATACATATGGAGCACCTCATTAGTGTCAGCTGCCGCTGCAGAGCTGCGTCAGTCGTGTCCGTCTCTGTGCGGCCCCACAGACGGCAGCCCAGCAGGCGCCCCCGTCCCTGGGCTTCTCCAGGCAAGAGCACTGGAGTGGGGGCTGCCATTTCCTTCTCCAGTGCGTGAAAGTGAAAGTGAAAGTGAAGTCGCTCAGTCGCTCAGTCGTGTCCGACTCTCAGCGACCCACGGACTGTGGCCCACCAGGCTCCTCCATCCCTGGGATTTTCCAGGCAAGAGTACTGCAGTGGGTTGATTAATGTCAGCTAGTAAATTGTTATTTGACTTTTGGCAAAATCCATGTTTGAGAAATTTCCATTCACGGACAGCTTGAAATTGAAACACAGTTCCTTCGTAGGTCTCAGAGACTGGAAGGAGGGTAAGAGCGACCGCGGTGGGCGTTATGGAGGCAGGAGTGCATGCGTCAGAACCCCTTCGAGGCCGGGCCCAGGACCCGCCGTTACGTGGCGGGCACCCTGCGTCTGCTTTCTCACTCAGATGGTCGGTATCTGCCACACTGGCCACCGTGATGACGGCTTTGATTTGGTAGTAGTTTGACTTCTAGGCCTGACATCAGGAAAATCTATTAGCCTCCCTCTCTCTCATACATTTGCACGTGGACGCACACGCACATTGTTCACCATAACGTTTAGAGTTATGAAGGTATATATGGCATCTAGAAGGATGGTACTGATGAACTTATTTTCAGAATAGCAATGGAGATGCTTCCCTGGTGGCTTAGAGGGTTAGGAATCTGCCTGCAATGCAGGAGACCTGAGTTCAGTCCCTGGGTCAGGAAAATATCTTGCAGAAGGAAATGGTAACCCCACCCCAGTATTCTTGCCTGAGGATCCCGTGGACAGAGGAGCCTGGCGGGCTAGAGTCCCCGGGGTCTCAAAGAGCTGAGCACGACTCCGCGCCTCTCAGCAATGGAGGTGAGACAGAGCAGCTTCGGGCGCGGCGGGGAAGCTGAGAGTGGGGCGGACTGAGAGGGGGGAACGCAGCGTGCGTCACCCTGAGCCAAACAGCCAGCCAGTGGGAAGTCACTGCATGACTCAGGCAGCTCGACCCAGCGCTCTGAGATGCCCGAGAGGGCTGGGCTGCGGTGGGGGTCGGGAGCCAGGCTCAAGAGGGCGGGGGCACATGTATGCCCGTGGCTGGCGCACGCTGACGCGGCAGGAGGCAACACGAGGCCGTGAAGCAGATTATCCTCCAGTCAAAAGAAAATGGATTTAGAGAAGAGTTATGCAAGGAGGAGCGTCTCACTTGAAGGCCTTCTTGTTGCACATTCGCCGTCCGGGCTCTGAAAAGATGCGCGTTTGCACCAGCCCCTTTCAGTTGACTGGGCCGCCTACCCAGCGGTGGCTGTTGACGTCCAGCTTGAGATGTCACTCATCCCCAGCTCTTTTTTTCTTAGCCAACTGTGGTTTCTTTGTTTACAGACCTTGGTTTGGTTTCTAGTGCTGGAGCCATGGCTTAGTTTAGAATCAAGTATAAAAGCCCTGATAGATCAGCGCCTGCAAGTGGGTTTAGGGAGAGGCCACTGAGAATGGTCCGTTTCTACAAGTCTTGCGACTCTGGCTAAAGGTAAGCTGCCCGGGAGATCTGGGAGGTGTCAGAAAGTAATTTATCAGCTTAGAATGAAAAATAGCTGTCACGAAAACTAGAAGACCCACAGTCAGAATGAAGAGTTTTCCCTTCTTACAAGCAAGATTATGTGACTAAAAGTTTACCTACACATAGAGATTTTAATAACAGGAATTACATAAATCAAAGGTCTGTTACTAACAGGGCTAATGTGTCCAAAACTCCATGGATATAGTTTCGCCTTAGGGACAGTATTCAAAATGTGATGCCTAAGCCCCTCTCTCATGAAGAATCTGTTGAGATGGACATGGCCAGTGTTATCCTTGATAACTCTCCTTCGTGTGCGTGGGGGAGGACCCCAAACCACCCTCCACTGCCCTCTTTTTTCTGGGTTTCTTGGCTGACCTGACAGGTAAGGTTATAAACATCATCTACACTTTATAGTTCTGAAGACCAAGAAAGTTATCCCGGCAGGAGAACCTGTCCGTCAAAATATGGTAATTATACTCATTTTACAGCTTGTCTCATAAAGCAATCCATCTCCCTCATTTCTAAGTTCTTGAGGGCCACCTCTCTATATGCTTCTCTGTTCACGTTACATCTAGTTTCTGACAAGCACAACATTTTCAATTTGTTGCCATATGGAGAAAAACATGTAAGAAGCTGACAGATATTAGTTTAGAAATTTATCTTTATACTATGAAATGCAATAGACAGGTGCGAAAATGTTGAGTTACCAAGTTAAATTAGCTGTAAAAGATGTATCCTTAAAATTATCCCAGCAGAAGATTTTTCTTAGTCTAAATGGCATTCAGTCCTCTCCGATCATTCATCACGTTTTCTGTAACATAATTGATTTTTAATATTTGATGCGTTCATGTCTTATTAACTGTATAATGGCGATCAGCATCAGATGAGGGTAAATTTGTTTCTAGAATGAGTGATTAATGTTAAGACCCTTTTGTGAAGACCATAGCGCATATTTGAATGAAAGATCGAAACATGTTACCAATACCGAAGGAACTGTGTTATCAGCTATAAACTGCTCAGAGGCTGCCATCTGCATGTTGTTCTTCCTTAAACTGTTCATGTATGAGGTAGTAATACAGCTCGATTATTTTTCAAATAGGCCAAGTTTAAAAATTATGAAATGTCATTAACTCGTTTACAATTTTATGTTTTGACTATTTGCCAAGTTAACTTCCTTTCTCACGTGGCCCTTATTTTAGAGCATTTTTAAAAGCTCACAATATGTTAGCTGCATGAAACAGCTCGTCTGCTGGAAGGATTCTGGGAAGGAGCCTACTGTTCCAGCTTGGTTTTGGTTCATACAGGCTGATATTCTGACTCTGGACGGAGGCAGGCAATGCTGAAGTCACCCACGCTCTGCACGTGGGTAACAGGGCGACCGGGTCTGCATCTCAGCCAGCAGCGTCTGCACAGTCACTCTCCCTGGAGCTGTCCTTCGGGACAGTTGTCACGGCTTTGGCCCAGCACGTTTGAACCGAAGTCCCAGGCCTCCCAGAGTTTCTGCTTTATGAGGTCTTCTCACCAAGGCAGAAGACAGGAAACCCAGTCTCTTTAGCAGTGAAGACATTGGCACATGACCGACGTGCCTTCATCGGGCACTCTGCCATGTGAAGCTTTGACGGGAAGCCAACAGCTCAAGGAAGGACGCTCCGGGGCTCCTACGGGCTGGCGAGGACAATGACTGAGATGAATGGCCTCGAGGGTGGCAGTGGCTGCATGGGTGAGTTTCTGGACTGGCTCTACTCCCGTCAGTATTTGAGCTTGACACCAGTGCACGGAAAGCATCCGGCATGGGGAGAGCCCGGGGCAGCTTCGTGGTGGTTTCTTTAGACCATTCCTGTTGGAAGCTTGGCTGCAGGCGTGGTTCCTGCCTTTACAGTTCTGTAGCTTACAAAGTAGTCTTTTAGTAAACTCATTTTCTGTTTAATCCTCAGAGTCAGCGTGTAGAGCTGCAAGCAAGAGCTCTGATCATAATGTGAAACTTCTAGATATAAATCTGGAAATTGCAGGGGCCCTGATGTGAAGGTAAATTTGAAAATAAAGTTATCGTGAAAGAAAGGATGGCCGAGTGGCCAAGAGTTAAAAACAGATTTGATGAGTACCTGGATCCCACCTTGCCTGAAGCTAATATGAATACCTATAGTTGAAAATTGTGAAAATTGCTCAGTTGTGTCCAACTCTTTGTGACCCCATGGACTGCAGCCTGCCAGGCTCCACTGTCCATTGAACTCTCCAGGCAAGAATCCTGGAGTGGGCGGCCATTTCCTTCTCCAATGAATACCTATGGAAGTAGGTAAGTCCTTTTTTTTTTTTTCTTTTTGCCAAAGTCATTTTGGGTTGGATTATTTGTCGTTGAAGCTGAATGCATTCTGATTAACACGGGTTCTTGATTAATATATGTATTTGTGGGAGGAGTGTCAAAGAATTTATGGGTGTTTTAAGACAACCACAGTGGTCTAGCTCATCAGTGACAGAGTTGGGATTCAAATCCAGGAAGTGTGACTCTCACCCACTGTGTCAAAGGAATCTATTAATCGGAATATGATACATATGCTGCTGTTATATAGTCACTAAGTCACGTCTGGCTCTCTGTGACCCCATGGCCTGTAGCCTCCCAGACTCCACCATCTATGGGATTCTCCAGGCAAGAAGGCTGGAGTGGGTGGCCATGTGCTCCTCCGGGGACCCAGGGACTGAACTTCCTGACCCGGGGATTGAGCTCACCTCTCCTGCATTGCAGGCAGATTCTTTACCATCCAAGCCTCAGGGAACCCCATGACACACACATATATGCTCACAATTATAGAATTAAAGCTTACGTAGGGCCTCCCTGGCGATCCAGTGGCTGAGAACTTGCCTGCCGATGCGGGGGGCGTAGGCTCCACCCTTGGCTCAGGAAGACCCCACCCCGCGGCGCAGCCCAGCCCGGCTCCAGGCCCCGAGCCCAGCGGCCGCAGCGCGCGGGCCTGCGCTCTGCAGCAAAAGAGGCCTCCCTTACGCCCTCCGGCAAGGAGTGGCCCCTGCTCGCCGCAACTAGGCAAACCCCGCAAGATGCGATGAAGGCCCAGTGCACCAAAAATGAAACAAAACTGAAAAAAATCAGCAGTGATTTAAAATTTTTCTTTTTAGCGGCAGAATCTTTTAAACAGAAAAGCTTTTTTTTTTTTCAGTGAAGCGTGTGTTTGAAAGCCTGCTACTGATGAAGGTTAGATTCGGGATGGGGTCAGGGTGCGGAGGCCCTCCGTCCACTCGGCCACAGTCCAAACCCTGGAAACCCCTCAGGAACCTCAGGGAAAGCCTGGGCCTCCTCAGAGCACCAGCGTGAACCTGCTGTTTACACACGTGAGGTTCAGGGACGCATGAGGGTGTTCAACATGCAGTGTTGGTGAGAAAAGCAGATTAAGACGAGCAACCCCACCTGCATCTGAAAAAATACACAGGAACACACATGAAAATATGCATGGGCTGACGGGCTTGAGAGTGGTTTTAATTTTTAAATGTTTATTTATCTGAATTTATTAAGATTAACTTTGTATGCAGGACATCAAGGGTTTTATCTTTTGTTGTTGTTAAGTTCAACCTTTCTAAGCTGACTTTCCCCTAAAAAGCCCTGATCTCACTACTTTAAAATTATGTGTTGACAACGTCTGATGCCGAATCAAATTAATTTTTCAAAGTTAACGGAAAACTGAGAGATGTAGTCAGTTTTCTCCATGTCTATGATAATTGAGAAATTATGCGTTTAGCATATATGTAGCAGCAAGCTGACACTCAGGAGTATTTCAACACTGAACTGAACTTAGAATTCTCAGCTCTTCCCTTTCAGTCTATTGAATAGAAACCCCAGAGTGGCTTCATAGCTTCTGAACTAGCCAAGGAATATCTGTCTTTTTCAAAACCACGGCCTTTGAACAGACACGCTGGCTTCTAGGTGCAAATCGGTAACTTACTTGATACAGAGGCCCCCCCCTTACCTGCTCCCTGTCGATGCCCCGGCAATCTCGCTGAGACAGACACTCGGGCCTGGCCACTGGGTCGGCTCTGGCTCAGTGCAAAATTAGCCTCCATGTGCCTAGCAGCCTTCTAAATCCATCTGCGTGAAGAAGAGAAATCGTTATTGGTCATTTATTAGCACCACTAAAGATTTTGCCTTTCAATTAAAAACTGTAATTTTTAAGTCATTGAAATAGACTGAGAAATTAAAATTCTATTTTGTTATCCCCTCCAATATATGACATCAGCATTTGTACATTTAAAGACAGCTGTCATGAGAAAAATCATGGTTTGTACTGGAATTGTAAGGGGTCTTGGAGATCATATGGACTTGTTTTGCTGATAAAGAAACATATCCTGCAAAGGCTGCGACTTGTCAGCATTACACAGTACAAGTAGGACGTCGAATCCAGCCCTTCTTACCTAGCTTCCTAAAAGCTTCCAAATGGGCTTGAGACCTCTGGCATTTCCATCTGATGATTTTCTTTTTCTTATGGGAACATGGAATTCACAGGGAATGAAGGCAGTATGAAATGCTCTATCTGTTGGTAAATTGTTAATTCTTTCTCATTGCAATAAGAAGAAATTTAACCCAAACAGAAGTAAGTCCAAGCTTAGGAGACTTCTACAGCAACTCTATGGCCACATTCTAAGATTTAAAGAAGCAATTTTATTTTATATGATTCTCTTACCAGTTCTGTGATATTAGCACAGGTGAGGGTGACAGGGTCCAGAGAAATGAAGCGACAGGACTTGGTCGTGGTGCTGACTCTGTGCGGGCCCTGCTCCTCAGGCTCCTAATCATCGCTGGTGCAGCTGGAGGGACCTTACGGACATGGAGACAGCCAGCTTAACAAAACCACGATTAAACAGCAGAGAAGGCCAGGGTGGGACGACCTGAGAACGGCACAGAAACATGTGCATTGCTGTGTGTGAAGCAGATGGCCGGCGCAGGTTTGATGCCTGAAGCAGGGCACCTAAGCGGTGCTCCCGGACACCCCAGAGGGGTCGGGTGGGGAGGGAGTGGGGAGTGGGCTCAGGATGGAGAAAAGCATATGCCCGTGGCTGATTCAGGTGGATGTATGGCTAAAGCCATCGCAAAACTGTAATCCCCCAATTAAAATAAATAAATTAAGTTTTTTAAAAAAGATTAAACAACTAGAAGTATTCAGTTAAGACAAAATTCCCATGACCGGTTCTATCCCTGGGTTGGGAAGATCCGCTGGAGAAGGGATAGGCTCCCCACTCCAGTATTCCTGGGCTTCCCTGGTGGCTCAGCTGGTAAAGAATCCGCCTGCAATGCGGGAGACCTGGGTTCGATCCCTGGGTTGGGAAGATGCCCTGGAGAAGGGAAAGGCTGCCCACTGCAGTATTCTGGCCTGGAGAATTGCATGGACTGTATAGACCATGGGGTTGCAACTCTCACCTTCACTTCACCCTCACACGGTCAATATACTCTCCTCTGAGAGGCAGAGATGCTGAATGGCTTTTCATCTTGGCTTTTGGCCATGAATTTGTAACTGCGGGAGACCGTTCTATTCTCTCAGCTGAAAGAAAGCAACTGGACTTTGACACGCCCTTATGGTTGACAGACTTAAAAAGCGGTACAATTAACAGTGAAGGTCTTCCCCTCTGGTGAAGTATACTTTAAGGTTCTGCTGCAAAATCTTCTATAGCATACGGAGACAGGCTCATAGACTCTGCAAAGCTGTGACGAGCTCCCACACTTCGAGGTGACCTAAAGCAGGGTGCTGTGTTGAAATGACCAGCAGACTGAGACACTAGTTTACCAGTTAAACATTCAAATGGTTTCACTTTTATTCATTCAGTTTACTGACAGATCCAGTTCTTATGGGTTCCATTTAATTTCATTCAGGTTGTATAATTTGCATGGATGATTTAGCAAAATAATTCTTTATTTTCTGTTAAAAATGCCTTTTATAATATTCATCCTTTCAATCAATATTCACAACAAATATTTATTGTTAGACATTGAGCTGATCACTATTTGCAAATTTTGTCCCTCTTTTATCTGTGTTTCTTTCTATATGCTCTTCCCTCCATCTAGAAATATCTTTGCGCACACACACATATGTTCAGTCATGTCTGACTCTTTGGAAACCCCAAGGACTGTAGCCTGCCAGGCTCCTCTGCCTAGCAAGAGGGGATTCTCCAGGCAAGAATACTGTAAGTGGGTTGCCATTTCCTCCTCCAGGGGATCTTCTGGACCCAGGGATTCTTTTTCTTTTCTAGCTAAATCCTCCTTATCCTGCAGCCTCATCTCTCCTGAAAAGGCTTTCTTAGTCCACAAATTACTTTGATGCCAATACTTTCATTTACATCCAAGTGGGTATAGATAGTCTTCACTGGGGAAGAATACGCCATGTAAAAACGGAAGAAGTGGTTTGTAATAGACATGCAAAGGAAGCCATGCCTGCAGGTGAGAAAGAGGAGCCAGAGAGAGAGGAGGAGAACCAGGAAAGACGCCAGAGGACCACTGTTTGCAGACAGAGAGGCTGCTGAGGCTTGTTCACTGCTGCAGAGGAGACGAGCCAACTAAGAAGTGAAGACTTTGGTGGTTTCTTTTGCATCTGGTTCAGTGCCTGCAGTGGCACAGTGGTAAAGACCCACCTGCCAAAGCAGCAGACGCAGGAGATGCGAGTTAGACCCCTGGGTTGGGAAGGTCTTCCATAGAAGGAAACCGCAACCCACTGCAGTATTCTTGCCTAGAGAATCCCATGGACAGAGGAAGCTGGCAGGCTACCGTGCATGGGGTTGCGAAACAGTCAGACCGCTCTTAGCGACTAAGTAAGAGCAGCGATGCCCACAGTTGCCTGCAGAGGACAGCGGCTCCGGGCAGATGAGGAGCACGGACAGAAGGCTGGCTTCTACATTTTGCACGCCTTCTAAAGTTATTGATAAATTATGTTAATGTAATACTTTGGAGAAGACAATGGAACCCCACTCCAGCACCCTTGCCTGGAAAATCCCGTGGATGGAGGAGCCTGGTGGGCCGCAGTCCATGGGGTCTCTAAGAGTCGGACACGACTGAGCGACGTCACTTTCACTTTGCACTTTCATGCATTGGAGAAGGAAATGGCACCCCACTCCAGTGTTCTTGCTTGGAGAATCCCAGGGACGGGGGAGCCTGGTGGGCTGCTGTCTATGGGGTCATATTCAATATATTAAATTAAAAGTAACTAGACTAATTGTAACGCATTAATGTTCATAACAAATTAGCAAAATATACAAACTTCTAATATTTTTATGTGAAATTAAAATTGAGTTTAATGGGTCAAATGATCTAATCAACATTTGCAGGAAATTTGTACAATAAATCCTTTTGCATTTGCTAATTATACTGCTTTGGAAAATAGAGGATATTTTCCAATCCATTTCAATTGAGAATCAAAATATACTAAAATGTATAAGGCATTTTCTTGATTTCACAGAACTTCTGGAATCCTTTAAAGGAAGTGAAGTGCACCAGAAATACAAGATTTATGTATAACTAATGAAGGATAATGGAGAGGGCAATGGCACCCCACTCCAGTACTCTTGCCTGAAAAATCCCATGGACGGAGGAGCCTGGTGGGCTGCAGTCCATGGGGTCACGAAGAGTCAGACAGGACTGAGCGACTTCACTCTCACTTTTCCCTTTCATGCATTGGAGAAGGCAATGGCAGCCCACTCCAGTGCTCTTGCCTGGAGGATCCCAGGGGCGGGGAGCCTGGGGGGCTGCCGTCTGTGGGGTCACGAAGAGTCAGACAGGACTGAGCGGCTTCACTCTCACTTTTCCCTTTCATGCACTGGAGAAGGAAATGGCAGCCCACTCCAGTGCTCTTGCCTGGAGGGTCCCAGGGGCGGGGAGCCTGGGGGCTGCCGTCTGTGGGGTCACGAAGAGTCGGACACCGATGCGACACAGCAGCAGCAGTGAAGGATAAAAGCCTTGTGTTCATCATGAGGTTTATCTAAGAATGAAGAATGGTTAAGAAAACGACTTTCCTTGGGGGAATGAAATAATGAAAATGACAGAATGATTCCACTTGCCAAAGAATGTCCGTCAATGTATTAGCATCCAAAATATGCCACCAGACAGGCTAGAACGTTTCTATAAACCATGAAACACATATAAAGAAGGACTCCATCATTATGGGGTTTAGTGCTGTCTATAGAGATGCTTGTTCAATGTATCGGTATACTATAATTTCTGCGTATTAAACTTTCACGTCTCTATGCCATTTGCTGTCATTGCTTTCTCTTTCTGTATCATACCCCCTGTGTGGGGTCATGGGATGAAATCTAACCTGTCAGACCCTGCATTCTGGGATTATTTGTAGCTAAACAAGAGGTTGCTTTTCACTGTTTTTAGCTGAGCAGCCTGAAGTAGATTCCAATTTATTTGTAATTCAATTAAAATTAATTAGAATTAGGATATACCCTGAAGTTAAATAAAAATGATAATACCTATTCTTTTTAAAAAATACGTAAAATACTAGTTTATATACCAAGTTTTCTAAAACTTCCAAAAGAATTTTCCAAGAACTTAATTTAAACATTTGTTAACTTTTAAAAAATAAAATGTTCCTCCAAAGGTTAAATTTCACATTTTTACCTAAGAGAAATCCTTAGGATGTATATTATATATCCATTTAGTAAGCTTAAAAGATTATAAAGGGACATACTCCATCCTTAGAGTAGATTTTGAAGACTAGTAGCCATATATGAGTCCTTTAAGGGAAAAATGGCAATAACCCAACATTTGATTCATTCTCTATTTTAAGCACAATTATTACTATAACATTGTGTGTGTGAAACTCAATCAGTCTTGTCCGACTCCTTGAGGCCCCATGGACTGTAGCCTGCCAGACCCCTCTGTCCATGGGATTCTCTAGGCAAGAATACTAGAGTGGATAGCTTTCTCTTCTCCAAGGGATCTTCCCAGGGATCAAACCCAGGTCTCCCTCATTGCAGGCGGATTCTTTACCATCTGAGCCACCAGGGAAGCCGAATATAACATGATAATTTATACTTTATTAACCATTAGGAGAAAATAAACTGATTTCCATAATTTTTCTTTTTAAGATTAAGTCCCAATCAAATAATTTTTCCACTATTTATACTGAAAATTTGTTTCTCTGATTAGGACACTTAGAATAGGCTAGGTTATCTTGCAGTGGCAAACTAATCCTGAAATCCCCATGACTCAACACGACAAAAATGTATTTCCTGTTCATAATGCAAGAATAACGCTATCTGCCGTGTTGTGACTCAGGCAGTTCCCATCTTGGGGTTTGTCGTCTCACCAGGTGGCCTTCGGCGCTGTGCTAGGGGCAGCTTCCAGCCAGTGAGGGGCGGGTGGCCAGCATGGGCGGCCTGGCCACAGCTGGAGCCCTGAGATGCTGTGTCCCGCCATGTTCAGGAAGAGAGAACGAAGTAGATCGGGTGAACACAAGGCACTGCCTCTGCCACAATTTTAAGCATAAACCCTTTGCAAGTACTTTTTCTAGTACCGAATACCCTCGGAAAAGGAGAAGCGGTGTGACTGAAACCAAATTAGAGCTGTTCCTCCTCTCTATTCCTTGTGCTTAGGATGCAAATGTTTCAGCCAAACATGTCCTCACGTATAACTGACAATCCAGTCCTGGGATTTGTGAACATCCCTGGTGTCTTATTGCCTTCAAGATTTAATGTCATAATTTGTTTTATTTTAATTGGATATGGGACTGCAGATGCAAGAGTATATCAGTTTTTAGTATTGCCAAGCAGAGAGCATCTCTCAACATGACTTTAGTGAAGCTTTTAAAAATATTACCATCAAAAATGGTTTGCATACCTCTGATAATAAATATGGCCTTAAAAGTTTTACTGCATTAAGCATTTGATGGAGTTGAGAACCTACATTAACAGACATGAAATTATATCTAATAAAAATACTCTATAAATGTCACAGAGATAAATGAGGTGTTTTTATAACCCCAAATTCTCTTTCATCTGGGAACATTTTCAACCTAAAATAAGAGTCAAAATTTCCCAAAAGTTTATGGTTTCAGGCTATTTTGAGGTTCACCAGAATGAGTATTCTTTTTAAACAAAAGTTTCCCTTCCAAACTTCAGAGCGCAGTCAAAGAATGTTGAAGTATTGGCTGCTGGTTTGCTTTTTTACTGTGCAGACATCCTGAGTGCAGAAGAGAAGCAGCGGCCGTGTATCTCGCATGCCAGACTCTTCCTTCCACTCGGGGCACTTGGAACGGGCCATGTAGCTGTCATCTGAGGTCTGTGGGTTGGCCTGCTGGGTACAACCTGAGGGTTATATATGGTAGCTGGCCTGCAGGTCTGAGCGCTGGTGTGATATTTATGAGTTTCAGCATGGCTCCTGGACCCTTTATAGTCTCAAATAAGTAACAGGTGAAACTCTGAAAAGTAACTTCATTGTTGGAAGTGAAGCAAACCTACTTTAGCCAAAATAATAAATAAATAGGAAAACAAGCAAGGAAAAGCTTTAAACATTTCCATATAAGAGATTTCTTATCTCACATTGCCATTAACAATACCAATGGCAAAATCTAACTGTGAATCAGAAACATGGGAAAAAGCACATTTTGAATTTTTAGCTCCCGTTCACTCAGAAATAGCCAAAAGATAGAGATTTCTGTTTGTTAATTCCTGCTGGAAGCCTTAGTTACCAAGTCATAACTTGAATCAGGCAACTACCAGGAAGTTTTACAGAGAAGAGGGAAAAAACTCAGAGAAACTAGCTTTCTTCTGTAAGAAAGTAGTTTTCTTCTTCCTAGTCTCAAAACATGGGCAGAAGACATATTTTTACAGTGTACTAAAATATAAGGGCTGCCGGGTGGCTCAGATGGTAAAGAATCTGCCTGCAGTGCGGGAGAGCTGGGCTCGCCCAATCCCTGGGTCTGTAAGAGAGTCTCTAGGGGTCCTTAAGCTTAAGGCTTAAAGATCGAGTCATGGGCCTTCTAGACGGTGGTCCAAAGTTGCGGTCTCTTTAAATGTCAGGCACCTGTAGAAGAAGTTTCAGTCATTTACCTTCCAAAATTTATATATGTATATGCAATTATATGTATTTCACTCTCAGGTAAAGTGAGATTAATGGTTGATAAGACCATACCTATACTAGACACGTTCACTATTTTCATAAACAAATCCTAGGGAACATTTGAGTTATATATACATAACCAAGGGACTTCCCAGGTGGGGCTAGTGGTAAAGAATCCACCTGCCAATGTAGGAGACACAAGAGACGTGGGCTTGATCTCTGGGTCGGGAAGATCCTAGGAAATGGCACCCCCCTCCAGTATTCCTGCCTGGGAAAGCCATGGGCAGAGGAGCCGGGTGGGCTATGGTCCATGGGGCATAGAGAGCTGAACACGACTGAGTGACTGAGAACACACACACACACAACCATATTCCTAAACTGGCAGTTTAGTAAGCAACTTTATTATTTAGCTGTCTTCCAAAACTGTGAGTTAAATAACTCTGAGACATTATAAAAACTAAAATACCTCCTTTACCCAGATAAAGCCATTTGATAATCTAGGGTCCTGACAATATGCCTTAGTCAGGGTTGTTCTGTAGACACCCTTGCAGGGAGACAGGCCCCTCGGGGGCTTGAGTGGAGCTCAGGCCCAGCTTTGACGTCTGTGGAGCGTTGCACCTGCAGAGAATGACTCTGGCTGATCAATAATGTGGTGAAGAGGATAAGTGCCACGAGACCAGACGTTTTGGAAGCAATGAACTCATCCGTTCACTCTTTCTTTCACCCATTGAAGAATATCTACTGAAAGCCTATTTTACACAGGCTTGGGTATAAAAGTAAGACCTAATTCTTGCCTTTCGGATGGTTACAACTTAGAAGGACGAAAAGTGACCGATGCAAAGCAAAGGGGGCAAGCGATCTGAAGAAATAAGCAAAGTTAGGATTCACGGCGAGAACATCGGTCAGTTTCAAGAATTCAGGCGAGGGTGATGAGGTGGAGAGGGTTTTGTAGCCAAGGAGCCCCCTCAGGAGAGGTTCTGAGAGCTGATCTCTCATGACTCCTTGAGTGAAGTGTTCACCCCAGCACACGTGGCCACTTCCAACTTCATCCTCCATTGTACCAGGGGCAACTTTAATGTTGTTGCTTTGTTTTCCCCTGGAAGCTCTGTCTTATCCATCTTTGCATCGGCAGCACCCAGTGCATATGTTTGGGATTCAGATTGCAGATCATTTCATCTACAGTCTAAACTGACATACAACTAGAGGCTGCTTGCATTTTGAGGGTATGTCAGCTGTGAAAGCAGTTGAAATAATTAGGTTGCCTCCATGTAGATTAATGATAACTAGGATACATTTTTTTTCTACCCCATAGTACTTTGCACAGTGCTCTGCAAGGGTATAACTTTCGTTAAATACGCACACAGTTACTTGGCTATTTAGACCTGCTAAGCTCAGATATGCAGATGACACCACCCTTATGGCAGAAAGTGAAGAGGAACTAAAAAGCCTCTTGATGAAAGTGAAAGAGGAGAGTGAAAAATTTGGCTTAAAGCTCAACATTCTGAAAACTAAGATCATGGCATCCGGTCCCATCACTTCAATGGTAAATAGATGGAGAAACAGTGGAAACAGTGTCAGAATTTATTTTGGGGGGCTCCAAAATCACTGCAGATGGTGACTGCAGCCATGAAATTAAAAGATGCCTACTCCTTGGAAGGAAAGTTATGACGAACCTAGATAGCGTATTCAAAAGCAGAGTCATTACTTTGCTGACTAAGGCCCATCTAAGTCAAGGCTCTGGTTTTTCTAATGGTCATGTATGGATGTGAGAGTTGGGCTGTGAAGAAGGCTGAGTGCCAAAGAATTGATGCTTTTGAACTGTGCTGTTGGAGAAGACTCCTGAGAATCCCTTGGACTGCAAGGAGATCCAACCAGTCCATTCTGAAGGAGATCAGTCCTGGGATTTCTTTGGAAGGAATGATGCTAAAGCTGAAACTCCAGTACTTTGGCCACCTCATGCGAAGAGTTGACTCATTGGAAAAGACTCTGATGCTGGGAGGGATTGGGGTCAGGAGGAGAAGGGGATGACCCAGGATGAGATGGCTGGATGGCATCACGGACTCGATGGACGCGAGTCTGAGTGAACTCCGGGAGCTGGTGATGGACAGGGAGGCCTGGCGTGCTGCGATTGATGGGGTCGCAGAGAGTCGGACACGCCTGAGCGACTGAACTGAACTGAACTGAAGCCCAGTACGTGTGCTTACTTTACTTGGCAGCTGATGGTTGCTCTTCAAAGTAGATGTGAAGGATGTGAAAAAAGAGTGGCAGGAGACACCCCACTGGCTCTCACGCATATACAGAAATGCTCAGTCGTTTCATAATAAAAATGGAAATGAAAACCATGTTGAGATGGCATTTTTCCTCCAATCATTGGCAGACACGGGGAAACTTATTAACACTATTTTTAAGAACGTGCAAGTATAAAACTAGTACAAACTAGAACAACAGTTTCTGGAAGGCAACTTGACAATATCAGAATTACAAGCATAGGTACCCTTTCACTAAGCAGTTCTATTTCTAAGGCTATTAGTATCAGTATTCTCATATGTGGAAAAAGATGTGTCAGCAAATGATGAGTCAATTATTCAATACATTAGTGTCTGTAAGAGGAAAACATTGGAAACAATCTAAATACGTAGCCAGTAGGTGTCTGGTTCAGTAAATAATGGCATAAGGTACGGTGGAATATTATTTTTTTATTGGTGGAATAATTACCAAGATATGCTAAGGGGAGATAAGAAAGGTTTAGAACAATGTTGTAATTACGCTATTCTGTATGTAAAATAAGGGGGAAAATAATATGTCTTTATACTTGTATATGCAGAGGATATCTTTGGACGATGACGGAAGAAAGTAGTAACATTGACTGCCCTTGAGGAGGGGAGCTGGGTGGCTGAGAGGCAAGAACGGGAAAGACAGTTTTCACTGTGTGTTCTCTTGCATTTTTTAAATGTCGAATCTCATGACTACACGGCCTACAGAAAAGTAAATAACAGTAACCAGGAGGCTGCACTTCCTGGCCAGGAGGTGCGGTCGCCGTGGGCGCCCGCTGCACCACTGCGTTGGCGTGGCCAGCTACGGTGCCACTGGCCGGCCCTTTCCAACAGCTCCTTCGGGTCAGAGGTTTTAAAACTGTTATTTGGAAAGTGGGCTATGAAATCAACTTAGTGGGCTCAACTAGTATTCAGAAATAGAAAAAGAAGTAGAATGTAGAATGAATGCATAAAGACTTCCAGACTTCATAAGCAGCAGCGAAGACAAGTCCTATTTTGTGCACTTTGCTTTTTATCTGTATACGTGTTTGTGTGTGTGTGTGTGTTCTGTGTATGTGATATAACATACCTTCTGTATACGTGTTTGTGTGTGTGTGTTCTGTGTATGTGACATAACATACCTTTCTGCCCTGTTCTTAAACCTTACAAAGCCACCATCCTCGGAGGCGGCCTCGCTGTAGCCAGTTTAGATGTGCAGTTCTCCCTGAGCAGCCGTCACGCTCGCAGGGAAGCCTCGCGTCCCCCGGGGGGCAGGATTTCCAGGCCGTGGCTGTGGGCTGCCCAGCCCCACAGGCTGTCCCTCCGTCCGAGTCTCCATCACCGCTGTACCCAGGTGTGTTCTCGCAGGCGCCAGGCCGTGCGTCTGCTCGCGCGGAAGCACAGCCGCTTCCTCTCGCCCAGCGCACCCCACCTCGCGAAACGCTGAGCCGGCGGCAGGGCTGAGTCTACGCGGGGTGACTGGGACCGAGATCCAGCCCCGAGCTCTTCAGGGCTCCCGAGACGGCCCCGAAGCAACTTCCCGTCTCAGGGTGACCCCAGTGCCGCTGCGCCCAGCGAGGCTCTCCTCCCCACCTCTGCTCGCTCGTCTAGTTTCCTCCCAGTTCAGCCCAGTGCCGCTTCTTCCGAGGGACGCTCTGAATTCCCTCCGCCTAAAGCAGTTTCTCACGTAGCTGCCATGCTCTCTTGATGCAAATGAATGAAACAGAGAAACTGGTGTAGACGAGGGGCATTAGCCTAACTAACTGAGAAGTTAAGAGAGGTTAGACGCGCAGGCCCAAGAGATGCCATCCCGACTCAGTTTCGATCAGCCTCTCCCCCTCCACCCCTTGCCGGCCTCTGTTTTGGCTTAATTCTTAAATAGACCCTGCTTTCATGGTGGTACAATGTCTTTCAGGAGATCAATGATTATATCCGATTATATCCAACAAGTTGAATTCCAATAGGAGAAGTCCTTTTTTTTTTCATGACCCTACCATGTGTTGCAGAGATGTGGGTTCGATCCTTGGATCAGGAAGATCCCCTGAAGGAGGAAGTGACAACCCACTCCAGTACTCTTGCCTGGAAAATCCCATGGACAGAGGAGCCTGGTGAGCTACAGTCCATGGGGTCGCAAAGAGCTGGACACGACTGAGCGACCTAGCAAGCGCGCGCGCGCGCGCACACACACACACACACACACACACACGCACCCCCAACAGTTCCAAGAGTGTGTCTCACTGGCCTAACTTGAGCCATGTGCCCAACACGAAGTTAGTTGTTGCAGCTATGAGATTAGGACCCACTGATTCGCCAGTCGGAGATCACCACTCACGCCTGGAGACCAGCCAGCAGCCCAGTTGTGGAGAGCAGCTGCATGGGGTTTGGGAAAAGGATGGTTCCTCAAATGTATGTTACACTTGCTGTCACCTGAAGGAGAAGACTGACAAGACAGGCAAAAACAGTCAGCGTCCTTGTCAAACTGTAATCTGTGCAAGTGAGAACGCCAGCTTCCTAAGTATGCTTTTCTGTGTTAATATCTTTCCTATGTGAGAATGAATCATTTAAGACAGAAACGTCAGGGAAGTGAGATTAACATTTCAGTAATTATTGAACCGAATAAGTTATCTCATTCAATTGTTTTTCATATTTCACGTTTCTCCATGAAGTATTTTCCCTTAGGATTCTCTTTAGATTTCCCGACTGACCAATCTATATGAAGAACTGAATACGATTATAAAATCTACACCAATTATAAAATCTTGAATTTATTGGGTTTTCCCCTGTTAATTCTCTTCAAATATTTTAATCACAATTGAAACTTAAAATTTATAAAAGAAGACCGAAGCTCATTTTGAGGAGCATGTATCTCACTTCTGATTTTGCTCATTCCTTCTCAGGAAACAGAAAATGTTTCTAAAGAGAAACATCTTAACACATCTGGTGTAATTTTCTAGATATCCAGTTTAAGCCAAAAAAAAAGTGCTATCATCTGTTTTTTCTTTTATACGGTTTGAAACATGAGTCTCTGAAAGCTGTTTCCTAACACATGTCAATTTAACACCTGCCAATTCCTAACTGATCACCGTAAACAGCCGCTTTGGCCGCCCCCTGCAACAGTGCCCAGGCATTTCCCATTAGAACTGGCTTCACTTTGGAGTTGTCAGCAGTGTCTTCCTCCAGGGGAAGCCTACTTCTTTAACTTGAAGGAGACGTGTGAGTTGGAAGCACAGAGCAGGAGGAATAAATAGCGTGACGCCTTATAGTTACGTGGGGGTACAGCAGAGAAAGGTTTCGAAAAGAAGTACTGGACAGGAAAGTCCACGTCACAGGTTATGGATTAAACCACTTCAACATCAAGAGGGTTTGGAAGCGGAATTAAGATGCGTTAACCATACCTAACGGTACCCAACCATGTCCAAAACTTCTCTTACATTTCTTCTCCTTTTTAATCCTTTGATGGAATTTGATGTGCATCAGTGAGCTTCCATTTCTGTCTGGGAATTCATAATAGAAAGATGTTCTGACACTTGTTCTGAAAGAGGGAGTGTAAGGGTCAGTCCTGGGAGAGATCGACATTTTTACCTGCTCCCAGGTAATCTGGTGCCGAATCTAGCAGTTCAGCAATTTCCAGGCCTAGCAATTCAGGGGCCTCCAAACGATCAGTGTCGTTTCTTCTCTTTAATACACTTCCCCACCCTCATAACATCATTGCATTTTGTTTCATTGGACTTGAAAGGAGAGGTACCACCGTGGGCTCATCAAGTTCAAGGCTGTCTGTTTCTTACTGCTATATTCTAAAGGTCAAAGTCAGTGCTTACACAGTTAGTGTAGAATGAATGAATCAATCCCCTCCTGAAATTCTGAGATCTAACACTTTCCTCTAGAGTTTTCAAATTCAGGCATCTTGAATAGTCTTACATAAGTCATAATACCATAACGTTGACTTTGATAAAGAAGAAATAAGTTCTAAGGCTTAGACTTCCACAGGAAAACTTTGATGAGATGTTCCCTCTAAATAAATTTGGAAACTCATGTGTAATCCCCACCAAATACCACTTACAGTAGTGGCCACTGAAAAACATCTCAGCAAACGTACTGGTTTTGAATATAAGTGTGGGGGTTGTTAAAAGAGAAGGAGCTTTGGTGACTGATGGAGTTGAAATACTGGATTTACTCCTTACAGAGTTATTTAACCTCTATTTCCCTATCTTCAAAATGGGCAGAACAATACTACCATGCAAGGCTGTTGTAATAAATTGAGCACAATAATAAAAAAATGCTTAGCCAAGTGCATGGTATTTGTGGCAACTCGCAGACAGCTTATTAAAAATCAAAGTCATCATTTTGTTGACAAAGGTCCATATAGTCAAAGCTGTGGGTTTTCCAGTGGTCATGTATGGATGTGAGAGTTGGACTGTGAAGAAGGCTGAGTGCCGAAGAATTGATGCTTTTGAACTGTGGTGTTGGAGAAGACTCTTGAGAGTCCCTTGGACTGCAAGGAGATCCAACCAGT
>SJYQ01094569.1:70452-120852 GCA_006410935.1 Redunca redunca
TTTTTTTTTTTTTTTTTCTTTTTTCCATTCTGCTCTTTTGCCTTTCATTCATTCCAATGATTCACTTTAGTACTTTTAAAAGTTAAGAGAAAGAAAAATTTGAACAGGTCACTTGAATGACTTTTTGGCAGATCTTGATAAAGACTCAGCAAAACAGAAGAAGATTACTTTGAAGACAAAGGTGTCTTTTAACTTGTGTTTTTTTTTTTAACTTTTTATGTTGGCGTACAGCTTATTAACAACGTGGTGGTGGTTTCAGGTCTGGAGCAGAGTGACTCGCCTTTCACACACGTCTCTCAGTTCTCCCCCAACCCCTTCCCGTACAGACTGTCGCGTCTCGCAGAGCAGGGCCCCCTGCGCTACACAGTGGTCCTTGTCGGTTATCCACTTTAAAGATAGCGGTGCACACATGTTGATCTCAGACTCCCAACTATCCCTTCCTCCCACCCTCACCCCCGCAAAGCACAGCTAATGCCCGAAGCCTACATATTCCCCGTATTTGTGATTCTTTCTGGATTTGAGTATGTGCGCATCACATTTCAGGTATTGAATGAATTTTGCCTAATTTTGCTAGAACGGCTATACTGACCCTGAATAATAAGAAAGACGACAATATTGTTATTACCATTTATAAGAAGATACAGTCCAGCATCTTTCCGGAGGAGAAGAGAAATTCTAGTAGTTTAGACAGCACGCAAGATCTTTCCGGGCTACTATCCTTCTGCTTCACTGCCCTAGTCCCAGTCCTGTGGCTTAAGAGCGAAGGTCGCCTGCCCAGCCTGCCTGAGCGCGCCTGTGGAGCCTTTCCGGCAGTGGGTGTTCATACATGATGCCCCAGCCAGAGCATGCGCTCCGAGGGTGGAGAAAGGTGTTGGTTCATCTCTTACTCTTCCCACCACATACAGACAGGAGGGGTCAGGAAGTCCTTGCACACCTAGACTTTTCTCTCTTTTTTATTCTAGTCACTATACAATTTACCAGTAAAATACTAGTGACATGTAAGTAACAATGGATTCTCCCAGGCAGCCTTTGAACGGAGGGAAGATAGAAGAGGAAGAGGTCTTAGAGAGCAACCAACCCAACCCCAGGTCTCACAGCTGAAGACCTTGAATGGAGACCTATCTCTAGCATTTGCTGTCAGCATGCTGCAGGGCGGACCAATTACAACTGCGAATTTAAATTTACTCTGGTTTAGAAAAGAGCAGTGTTTGCTTCACGCAGTTGCTGTGAACACTGAGATCATGGATGCGAAAGAGAATTTTGTCAGACCTGAAGTGCTCTGTCCACGTCAGGTCAGGAGACGCTGCCTGGAGCAGTTAGGGCACTACTCACGGAGGCCGCCCTGGCTGGCGCAGAGTCGGCTTCCGTAGGTGGCGCCGCGTCAGTAAGAACTGAACCCGGGGTTAGGAGGAAGGCACATTTCAAGCAGACCATGGTACTACTCGGAACAGACCCAGAATATCCCACTTTGGTTCGTGCTAATTAGAAATATAAACAAAGGAGACGGTTTTGAAAAATAAAACTGAGTTCAAGATGCTGTTGCTCCTCAGGTGAGCCTGTTGGTGGAAGGTAGAGAGGTGACAAGAGCGGTTCCTAGCCGGCTTGTGCAGAGCTTTGTGTCTGTCAAAGGGAATCTCGCGTGTGAACGTGTTTGGTAAACAGTAAGGAGCTATGTAAATGTCATCATTATGGTTTTCTGCGTCAGAAAGGAGAAAAATTATTCTCTTGAAAATTTCACCTTAAGTCACTGGAATAGTTTAGTATAACATTTTTAGGGAAATAACATTGATTGATTTTTTTTCAGCAAAATAAGCCCATTAAAACTTCCTTTGATGATACCCATTCCACTTTTCAAAAATTCTTTATCTTTATTTTCCCCCCACATTATTGCTACATATTTGTCATTGCTTTTTTTATCCTGCCCTGTGTCTCCTGCTACTAATCATTTTGCATCTTTGTTTCTCGTCATTAATTCCTTACCATACGCTGTTTTTTCCCCTAGTACCTGAACAACTCTCTCTCTCCCTCTACACTCACCGACCTTAAGGAGTCTTACAAAGAAGGGCTCTGAATTAAGGCAAATTTCTTTTAGTTTACCTTTTGGGAAATGGTTGAGATTCTGCGACTGTGTTTCTCTTTAAGAGAATTACTATAAAGAAAAATTGTCCTGTATCATAACTCTTACTACTCTCCAATTTGTGGAGCTTGCTCTGCATAAGAAAAGAATCCATACTGAAAGAATCACAAATAAACACCTAATAAAATAAATTCAGCTCGCATTAAAATACTGGAATACCAGATGGGGGAGTTTAAGTGTTATTCAACTACTGTTTATCCTACCCAGCGCTCATTTTAAATTCAACATTTTTGAGAATTATTCATGGAGGCATGGTTGTATTTCATGCAGATAACAAGCTTAGTTTGAAGTGAACTACCAGAATGCACCCATAATTTCCATACTTCCTTGGTTATTGTTAATTTGGATTGCAACTATTAGTTAAAGTTGAGAGGCTTTTGAAAGCAAATCCACGTCAAGCTATTGCGGACAATAATTTGTTCAGCAATCGGCAGGGAGGGGAAATCATTAAAGTTCACAGGGTGGAGGAGCTCACTAGAGAACGTGAGGTTCCATCCGCCAAGGCTGAGAGCGCCACTGTTTGATGGGCGTTTCCTCCTCTGCAGCAGCCCGCCCGCTGAGCAGGCAACCATTCTTGCTTTTATCTAATGGCTGTGGCATGACTTTTAAGTGAATGTAAAACACAGTTTCATCTCCCGACACCTCTGCACGTGGATGGATAAAAGATCACCAGCGCTGTCTCTGGCACAGCCCAGCTGCCCCGTAGTCACGGGGCCACGTGAGCTGATCAGTGGGGCACACATTAGAGAAAACGTGGATTACTGAGCTCCTCCAGCTCTGACTCCCACCATACATCGGCATGTTATTCACATTGGTTTAGGGAAAATGACAAGCTTTCCTGCTCCGAGTCATTAAAGAAATATCAGGAGACCTTTTAAAAGAACAACATCCATTCTAATGCTGAAAGCTAATGCTTTGACAGGTTAAAGAGTTTTCACCCCGTGTTTAAAATTAATCTTTCAACGAAAAAAGTTGCATTCAATATGACACATCTCCAATGCCTGAAAAAGCGTTTACATGGAAAAACAGGACTTAAAAGTCTTCCGGTTTTTTGGACAGGAAGTAGGATGCCTTGGTGGGCGTGGCTAAGGAGGGTCGCCCCGAGGTTCTCACGAGTGCAGGCCTGTCGTTTGTCCAGAGGCCACGGTCAGGGGCAGTCTGACCCCACAGCCGTCTGGGATGAGCTGCTTTGCGGCCACCACGTTTTCTAGTTCGTCCGCATTAAACTTGGCAAGTCCCCGGCTCTCGGAGGCGGGGCTCTTTCGGCAGCCAGGGAACCTGAGGTTGGCCCCGCGGAGGGCCGCGATCACCGGCTCCGGGCCTGCAGCTCGGTGTGGACGGACATGAGGACTTAGCCCACGTGGACTCTGCCCACTGGGTGCCGGGGCTTTCCAAGGTCACCGCGCGTGCCTGTCTGGAGCCTAGGCCGAGGCCAGCATGTCAGTCACGAATGTCCACTGGGAAGCGGTGTCTCCAAGGCCCCTTAAGGCAACCTGTGTAGGCAACAGGCTGCGCGCCCTACCAAGGAGGCTGCTGTGTGCGTCTCCTGATTTGATTGCTGGATGCCCCCAGTTCTGAAGCAACAGAAGTGAAGAGGACTTTGCTTACAACCATCTCACAGGGCACGGTTATTTCTCTCTGTTGTTGAACACTTAGTGTGTGCCAGGATTCGGTTCTGGGAACCTCACAGCCATGACTTCACCTAATTGCCATATGATGACTCTACAAGGCATCCCTGTTTCACAGAGGAGAAAATAGTCTCAGAGGGGTTAGTAACTGTCGGGTTAGAATTCCAGCTTGCCGCAACCTGACTTTAGGGCTCCAGTTTTTTTCTATTGTGACATACTTTCTCAAGCAAAGTAGGTGTGAAATTGTATTTGGAAGTTAAGATGTACTTTTTAAGAGTGACATCACAGAGAGGAAGCGCAGTTTATTTTTCAAAACATCTCCAGAAAATTTACCTTGGGTGCATCTTTATACCCAACCCACTCTTTGAAAGGTTCCTTAAATTCGTGCAGTTCCTTCTAAGCTTCAGGTTCTTCACATGTAAGCAGAATAATGATAGATAGCATCTACATCATCTGCTCAGTTCAGTTCAGTCACTCAGTCGTGTCCGGCTCTTTGCGACCCCAAGAACTGCAGCGCGCCAGGCCTCCCTGTCTATCACCAACTCCCAGAGTTTACTCAAACTCATGTCCATCGAGTCAGTGATGCCATCCAACCATCTCATCCTCTGTCAACCCCTTCTGCTCCTGCCTTCAATCTTTCCCAGCATCAGGGTCTTTTCCAATGAGTTGGTTCTTCACATCAGGTGGCCAAAGTATTGGAGTTTCAGCTTCAGCATCAGTCCTTCCCATGAATATTCAGAACTGATTTCCTTTAGGATGGACTGGTTGGATCTCCTGCAGTCCAAGAGACTCTCAAGCGTCTTCTCCAACACCACAGTTCAAAAGCATCAATTTTTCTGCACTCAACTTTATGGTCCAACTCTCACACCCATACATGACTCCTGGAAAAACCATAGCTTTGACTAGGTGTACCTTTGTTGGCAAAGTAATGTCTTTGCTTTTTAATTTTCCATCATGCTGTGAGATAATTCCTGAGCATCCTGCATTTCTACATGTCCCCAAAGCATAGGCACAGAATGCCTTTGTTGGTTCTAGACAGACTGTTCCGGGACATCTGTACAGTAAATACCCTTAAAAGATAGTGACAGGCCCTCCCTTTGGAGCAAAGAGTAGCCTGCTATCTGTTTTAAAAGACTCAGATTTCCCAAATTCAGGGCTCCTTTTCCACGATGTAACCCACCGTGTGTTCTTCATGTTGTCCTGTGGGACTGGGGCTTGGAGAACTGGCCCAGGGAAACGCTGTTACTCTGGTTTTTGCTATTTCTGGGGGTAATAAAGTCCTTTGTCTCTGACCCAGGAGTCTTATGTCTTCCATCAGCATCTATTAAACTATGGGAGGCTATTTTGTTAATTTCCGAATAGGGTAAATAACTCAAATCCTTCCTAATTTTTGACATCTCATGAAGTGACAATTAAATGAGATAATCCATGTAACTGGATTAGTCCCTGGCACATAAAAAGTGCTAAATATATATTGGCCATTGATATTATTATTGAATCAGGAAAAAACAATACATAATTGTTTCATTAATAATATAGGTATTTTTCTATTTTACATCAATTAGCCTCAAACCATATAATAGTAATGTTCCTTTGCATGTGCGCGAGTTAATGCTGCTGGGACTACTGGAGGGTCAAATCAATTCTACAAAGACAGAATTCAAGAGTCTTTTTGCATCTTATGGCTAGGAAAGTTGATATAGAAATAATTTGGAAGGCTTATTTTACAATGTAACTTGAATAAAGATTTTGAAATGTTATAAGAATGCTGAAGGAAAATTAATAAAATAATTTTCAATAAGAAGCCTTCAATAGTGTTCCAAAGTTTAAGACTCAGAAACCCCAAAATGCATGGCTCTTTATGATCTAAGGAATATGGGAAATAAGATTTTTATTTCATCTGTGAACCATACAACTTACTGAAAATGAGTTCACTTCAGTTCAGTTCAGTCGCTCAGTTGTGTCCGACACTGTGACCCCATGAATCGCAGCACGCCAGGCCTCCCAGTCCATCATCAACTCCCAGAGTTCACTCAGATTCATGTCCATTGAGTCAGTGATGCCATCCAGCCATCTCATCCTCTGTTGTCCCCTTCTCCTTCTGCCCCCAATCCCTCCCAGCATCAGAGTCTTTTCCAATGAGTCAACTCTTCGCATGAGGTGGCCAAAGTACTGGAGTTTCAGCTTTAGCATCATTCCTTCCAAAGAACACCCGGGACTAATCTCCTTCAGAATGGACTGGTTGGATCTCCTTGCAGTCCAAGGGACTCTCAAGAGTCTTCTCCAACGCCACAGTTCAAAAGCATCAATTCTTTTGCGCTCAGCCTTCTTCACAGTCCAACTCTCACATCCATACATGACCACAGGAAAAACCATAGCCTTGACTGCTGCTGCTGCTGCTAAGTCGCTTCAGTCGTGTCCGACTCCATGCGACCCCATAGACAGCAGCCCACCAGGCTCCCCCATCCCTGGGATTCTCCAGGCAAGAATTCTGGAGTGGGTTGCCATTTCCTTCTCCAATGCATGAAAGTGAAAGGTGAAAATGAAGTCACTCAGTCATGCCCGACTTTTAGCGACCCCATGGACTGCAGCCCACCAGGCTCCTCCATCCCTGGGATTTTCCAGGCAAGAGCGCTGGAGTGGGGTGTCATTACTAGATGGACCTTTGTTGGCAAAGTAATGTCTCTGCTTTTGAATATACTATCTAGGTTGGTCATAACTTTTCTTCCAAGGAGTAAGCATCTTTTAATTTCATGGCTGCAATCACCATCTGCAGTGATTTTGGAGCCCCCCAAAATAAAGTCTGACACTGTTTCCACTGTTTCCCCATCTATTTCCCATGAGGTGATGGGACTGGATGCCATGATCTTCGTTTTCTGAATGTTGAGCTTTAGGCCAACTTTTTCACTCTCCACTTTCACTTTCATCAAGAGGCTTTTTAGTTCCTCTTCACTTTCTGCCATAAGGGTGGTGTCATCTGCATATCTGAGGTTATTGCTATTTCTCCTGGAAATCTTGATTCCAGCTTGTGTTTCTTCCAGTCCAGCGTTTCTCATGATGTACTCTGCATAGAAGTTAAATGAGTTAAGAAATACAAATAAGAATGCACCTCTGAAAACTATGGAAGCTGTCTGGAATTCCTCCTTTTCTCTTCACATTTTATCTCTTTATTCTAGCTCTGTCCTTGAATTATTGAAAAGAGAAGGGTTTTTTTGGTATTAATGGCAAATTGCCTTACTCTTCATGCCTTTTTGAGGCTGCTTTTGTTTCACACGCTCTGTGTTTAGCGTTTCTAAGATCCTCTAGGATGATCATAACGGCCACCAGTCTAGTCTGGCTTTTGATCTCACTAGTAGAGTTCTCCTGTACATGGATTCCATGTGCCTTTTCTTCAAAAGTGAGTTGCTTAGTGGGTGAAATTTAAGAATAAACAGGACATTTGAATAATTTAAAATATATTTTATTATATAAAATACTTGTTAATTACAAAGGGGAAAATAGTAGACTGCTGGTGGGGAAATTGGGCAGGCATAACCTTAACCGAGGTTAATCTCGGCAATAAGAGGACATATGCAGATTAGCTGCCCCTGGTGTGACCCAGTGGTGAGGGGCACACCGCTTCTGTGATATTCCTTCTAATAATGCATAAACCCAGTCAAAGCACGAGAAAGCATGAAACACACCCAAACTGAGGGATGATCTACAAAGTAACTGACCAGTACTCTTCAAAAGCCTAACTTTAACGAGACAATAACGGATGAAGGAACTGTCAAAGACTGGAGCGAGGGATGCCTAATAAGCGTGAGTTAGACCTTGGGACACAGAGAAAAGGACACTGCAGAAGGCAGTCTGAGCGGAAGTTCTTGTTTCACAGCAGTGAACTGTGGCAACTCCTTAGTTTCGAGATCAGCACTCTCTGCCGCTTCATCTGGCTTCCTGGGTGACTCAGTGGTAAGGAACTTGCAGGACACATGCTTTGATCCCCGGGTCAGGAAGATCCCCGGGAAAAGGAACTGGCAACCCACTTCTGTATCCCTGCCTGGGAAATCCCGTGGCCAGAGGAGCCTGGCGGGCTACAGTCCATGGGGCACCAAAGAGCCAGACACGACTTAGCCGCTAAACCACCAGCACCACCACCCCCGCCACCTCTTTGGTTAAGTAAGGTGTTAACATCAAGGGAAGTTGAATGAATAGCAGGAAATTGGTACTATTTTTCAGCTCTTCTCTAAGCCTGAAATTACCTAAAATGAAAAGATTTAAAAAATTCACATAGTTATTTTTTAATCGTTGTGATAAACCCTAGTTTTATTTCCATGCTGGGAAAGAAAGTTAAAAGGTGAAAGAATATAACAGATTAATATTCACAGGTGAGGATAATTATGTAACATCATGGAGTTGCAGGATAAAATGAGGTCATTTATGCAAGACATTCACTTTGCTTTGATCACTTTTAACGTGTAGGTGGATGAATAGGCATAGTCTGCCACCCAAAATAGATTTTAAGATCTCCTACTTTTTATGTTTCCTCTGCCTAGATCATATTTTTATACATGCTAGATGCTCAGTGGAGGTTTGTTTTGATTGTTGAGGATGATAACCAGGCGCTCTCAGCTGGCTCAGGCCTCAAGTGTTCTTTTTTTATGGGTGCTGAATACCTGCCCTGTGGACTTGTCAATTGCCTATTCAACACAGGTTCTGAGCTACCAATTTTTCTATATAAACTCAGGGGGAAAATAGTTTTTCTTTTCCTTCTAACACAATTTCTCTCAGCATTATCAAAACATATACTCAAAGAAGACCACGTAGCACATTTTCTTTAACTAGTGACAAGAAAAATGTCTTATTTCCATTACTCAGTTATGCTGAGTGTTCATGTCAATGAGTTAAGGGCTGAAAGGGAGAGATGTAGTCTTACGTTTATAGTGATAACTTTGAGAGGCTGGAAAAAGATGCAAATCATCCTGACAGTCACACAAAAGAGTCCTTATGCTGCTGTCTTCTCCTTTAGGCGTGGCTTTTCCTTGAAACCCCAGCAGGTTTTCATCATTCTCCTCAGAAGATGTTTTTCAAGCACGTCTTGTCCACATCACTGGACCAGAGATGGACAGAAACACATAGTCCCTGACCTCAGGGTCTGAGAGAACTGAGACTTTAAAGTGTCCCACTAGGAACTTCACCCTCCTTTTCCAAGACTATAATCTTAAAATACATCCTGTATTGAACTGTCACTTACTTAGCATTTCCCCTGAAATTTCATCCTATGGTTTCTCCCTACTCAAATGCCACCAAAACTAAAAATTACATTATTACCTATACATTAAAATATCATTAAACCCCTTCTAACATGACAGCGGGTTGAAAAATCAGTTTGAATATGAAGAGCTCAGAAAAGAGGGAACACCAAGAAAGAAATAGAAATGGGGACGAACCATTAAAAGAGGTTTAAGAATTAATAAGACAGAAGCTTACACTTTGGGTTTGCCATTTACTAACTGGCTAACTTTGGATACATTGCTTCCCATCTTTCAGGTCCTTTTCTTCATGTGTTAAAGTGGGAGTAGGTAGCAAACCTCCCTGGAATACCATCAGATTTAGATGAGCTAGGAAGCGGGAAAACGCCTAGTGCGGCACCTGAACTGGAATAAATACTGAGGATCTCTTGGTTTTTTTTTTAAAAAAAAAAAACAAAACAAAACTGAGTGAAAACCTTGTCCTCTTCACAATTTTGATGGTGGGACCAAATTTTACCTAATTCAGAGATCTCAGCTCTAGCCACAGAGGTTTGAAGATGGTGTGGGAAACATCCTTTAAGCCTATCTCTGTATGTTTGAGCACCGAATTCAGAGCTGAGCGCCGAAGAATTGATGCATTTGAACTGTGGTGTTGGAAAAGACTCTTGAGAGCCCCTTGGACTGCAAGGAGATCCAACCAGTCCATTCTGAAGGAGATCAGTCCTGGGTGTTCATTGGAAGGACTGATGCTGAGGCTGAAACTCCAGTACTTTGGCCACCTCATGCGAAGAGTTGACTCATTTGAAAAGACCCTGATGCTGGGAAAGACTGAAGGTGGGAGGAGAAGGGGACGACAGAGGACGAGGTGGTTGGGTGGCATCACTGACTCAATGGACATGAGTTTGGGGAAACTCTGGGAGTTGGTGATGGACAGGGAGGCCTGGCGTGCTGCAGTCCCTGGGGCTGCAAAGAATCAGACACGACTGAGCGACTGAGCTGAGCCGAGCTGCATTTTCGTCCTGGAAGCAGTTCAGGATGCACAGGCTGCATCACTCTGCCGGCGCCGAAGGCACAGAAACAGCCGCTCTCTCCTTTCCACCAAGGTGCCTTCCTGGGTTCTCTCAGTAGTCCCCTAGGCAGGCTTGACCCGGAGGCAGTCGGGTTGGATGAAAGACAGACGTTACCAGTGATGGAAGAAAGTCTCCGTGCTTCCCCGCTGAGAGGGAGCGCCCCTGGTGAGTCACTAATGATGCCCGTAGTCGGAGAGGCCGCCAAGGTGAAACTCCAGGGCATTTCAGAGGCTGCACAGGTTTCTAGGGAGCAGGGCCCTATTTCCAGTGAATCTGGGGAGATAACTGGCCTTTTACACAGAGACCTGATGTGGGTCATCTGTAGCAGATGTGTCTGACTTCCAGCTACCTCCTCCCTGGGCTGGAAAGGTGTCACTCAAGCTTTGTTTGTCCTGCCTACGTGCCAACGCTGTGAATACCCCTCTCTGTGTTGAGAACAATTTTTGAATAGCACTTTTAGACAGCAGTTGAAGGAAGCTCTTCTTGCAAGCTACTTTTAGAATCCAACTGGGCTGTTTTTCAATAAAGGAGAATTTAAAACAACAGCGAAATTCATCCTTATTTTTCCCCGAGGCTGTTCGCCGAGGTTTACTTTATCCATCCGTGTTTATATATTTACTTCAATTTTGTCTCATTAGTGTCTAAAACGACACTAACCAGCGTGCACGTCTGTCATCATCTGTGTGCTCTATTCTTTGGGGATGTCTTTTAATGAGTGTCACCTCTGGATAATCTGAAAAAACAACCATCAGTTGGAAGAAGCCATCAGAGAAGATGGATAAACCCCACGTATCTGCCGTCTGTCTCCGGTGACAGGGGCTCTCCGTGCTCGAGAATGAGGGTATATCTGTGCTTCAAAGCCTGTTGGCAACACACACAGTCAGCGTTGCTGCTTCACAGCCATACTGTTGTGGCTCAAACAGCATCACCCAGTTTAGTGACTGACCTTCTTTACTGGGTATTAATACAAAACCACTTTTTCTTGAAGTTTCAGAGAATATAATAAAAGATGAGCTTTTAAAAAGTGGTCTCCAAGCTCAAAGAGATTATACTCTATGGGAGGAAGCATGATGCCTAGGGAGGAGTTTACTTTCAAAAGTCAGGTTTTGTCAATTTTGAGCAGGTTCAAAAATATGAAAGGTGGACTGCTGGTTAAAGTGTCAGCTGAAGAGAAACTCTGTAGTAATGAGTTTTTAAAAATACGCATTCTCATTTTTTCCCAGAAATTCTACCTCTAGACATTAAAATAACTTCTAGGAATTAAATTCTACCCCCACTGTAATAAATGTGCACAAAATCCATGTACAAGGTTACTCATTACAGTGTTATTTATAAAAACAAAGTATGGAAAACATTAGATAAACCTGGCAATAAATTGCTATACATCTGTTGAACACTATGAAGCCATTAAAATGATAATGACAATAATATTTTAATGGCGAAGGGAAATGTTTATAAAACATTAATTGAAAAAATCAGGTTACAAAACATAGAGAGTATTTCCAAATTTTTAAACCTTGTATATGGATATATAGATTTTTAAAAACCTGGATTATATACCCAAACTTTTATCATTATTTTTAAGTGGCAGGATTAACATTGATTCTGTATATGTTTCTGTATTTTTAAAGTTTTCAGTAAAAAGCATAGATGTTCATAATCTAAAAATAAGTAACAAATTTTTTGAAAAGTATTTTGGCTTTTGAAGGTGATTCCAGAGAAATTTTAAAAGCATTTTGGCTATATTTGGGTTCTTATGTAAAAAGCTTCATGAGATGGTGACTACTTGGCACTATCCCCATGTCTTATCAGTTTCCAAACAGATTATTGTACAAAAATGTATTTTACCTATTTGTTTAAATATAGGGAATATTTACCCAAAGAAAATAGCAGCCCAAACAATGCATAAAGAAGCATCTGGGCGCTTATTCTGCGGAAGTCTCTGCTGCATGCGGAGAAGAGCACAGGACGCGTGAGCCACGGCTGCGCTGTCAGGGCTGCAGAGCGCAGCTGACTGCCCAGGTCACCCCTGCGTGTAGAGCCAGGGCTAGGCCTGGCGAGCGAGGGTGTCTGGAGGCCCGGAACCCTTCGGCCTCCCGGTGGCTCCCGCTGTGTCGCTCGCCCCGCTCTCTGCACTCCTCTCCCCAGCGCCCAGGCTGCAGGCGCGGAGCCGCGCTGGGCGTCGCCGGCCTCGTCCGGCGCGGCCGTCACTGCCTCCCTCGCCCTCGCCGCCTCCCCTTTCCTGGTGTTTACTCGCCACGCCGCGTCTGACTCCTCGTGACCCCCACACTGCCGCACAGATCCCTGTCCCCCGCCGTCTCCGGAGTCTGCCCGAGCTCACGTTCATTGCACCGGCCATGCCCTCCCACTGTCTCGTCCCCGGCTGCCCCTTCTCCTTCCGCCTTCGGTCTTTCCTTTCAGGTTTCAGGTTTCTTAAGGTTGATCGTATACAACATCTAAAGAGTCCCGTAGCCGACAAGATTTGCTGTGGAATCCAGCATGGCTCCAGTCTTGTCAACCTCTGTCCTCCCCAGAATTAATCTCTTCCATCTCAGTGCGGGTCAGGGAGCTTCCTGACTCAGGAGCATCCTCGCTGCTTCCTGATGTTCCCGTCCTGACCTTGCTCGCGGCTTCTCACCGTGAAGTTCAGATGCGCATCTCCCCTCTCTCCTCCCCTCTCCACAGGTGCAGTCTTTCCATTTCCTTTTCTTCCAGGAGATTTATATAGTAATTTTGGTTAAATAAATATTGTTATTTGCACATTATTATGACTATGTAAATTCTACTTTTAGAATTTATTTTTAGCTGAGACATGTAGGAAATGATGAGCTTATTCCTTTCTTGAACAACTTTGTGTTTTACCTAGAGTTACAATTGTTTCCATTTGCTTCTTTTTTTTTTAATCGGTTTAATCACCATTTGACTTCTCACTCTTCAACAATTATCTGGATTTTCTCTCGAGTCTTCTGAAAACTCTGAGTGTTCATCTTCAGCTATAATAGTTTTCATCTGTAAGCGCTCTTCTTTGCAGTCTATTTCTCTAGTATCCTGCTCTTGGTTTTGGTTGCAGGAGCGCTCCTCTCTCTGTGGATACTAAAGCTGTTTTGTTCTCATTGTTCAGGTTTTCTCTTTCCTGCATAGTCTTTTGTCTCCACGTTGCTTTAAATCGATCTGTTTTGGTCTCTGTCTTTCAAATTATATGCTGACTTCCAGTATCTGACAACATTCGTCTCACCATACTTTATAGCGTTGTTGTCTTCTCGTATGTTTGAATATTTTATAAGTAATTATACATGCATGTACACTGTCTGTCACGTTTGACATATGTGATCGTTCCATACTTTGCAGTATTTCAAACAGTCCACTGGCCGTTTCGAGCATCAACAGGCCTTATAGATGATGAGTTTCATTTAGGGTGGTCTGGTTGGGCTATTTACTCAATAACTTTGCTGTCAGCCTCTTTGGAGCTTCCTGTTGAGTTGGTATAGGATTTCCAGAGACCTTTAATCTCTTCCCTGGATGGTTAAGACCTGGCTAACAGCATATGGCATACCAGCATACACCACCCTTATGGCAGAAAGCAAAGAAGAACTAAAGAGCCTCTTAATGAAAAGTGAAAGAGGAGAGTGGAAAAAGTTGGCTTAAAGCTCAACATTCAGAAAGCTAAGATCATGGCATCTGGTCCCATCACTTCATGGCAAATAGATGGGGAAACAGTGGAAACACTGACAGACTTTATCTTTTGGGGCTCCAAAATCACTGCAGTTGGTGACTGCAGCCACAAAATTAAAAGATGCTTACTCTTTGGAAGGAAAGTTATGACCAACGTAGACAGCATCTTAAAGAGCAGAGACATTACTTTGCCAATAAAGGTCTGTCTAGTCAAGGCTATGGTTTTTCCAGTGGTCATGTGTGGATGTGAGAGTTGGACCATAAAGAAAGCTGAGAACCAAAGAATTGATGCTTTTGAACTGTGGTGTTGGAGAAGACTCTTGAGAGTCCCTTGGACTGCAAGGAGATTGAACCAGTCCATTCTAAAGGAGATCAGTCCTGGGTGTTCATTGGAAGGACTAGTGCTGAAGCTGAAACTTCAATACTTTGGCCACCTGATACGAAGAACTGACACATTTGAAAAGACCCTGATGCTGGGAAGGATTGAAGGCAGGAGGAGAAGGGGACGACAGAGGATGAGGTGGCTGGATGGCATCACTGAGTCAATGGACATGAGTTTGGGTAAATCTGGGAGTTAGTGGTGGACAGGGAGGCCTAGCGTGCTGCAGTCCATGGGGTCACAGAGTCAGACATGACTGAACGACTGAACTGAGCTGAATCAGTATATGGAGAGTGGAGTGGAAGAATGGCTAAATTTACATAATTCTTCAGTTTTCAATATAGTACTCACACCTTCAGTTTTGTCCTTTTGCTCCCAGATCAGAAAACAAAATTCCAATACTCAGTAAATATAACTGAGATTGATTCAGAAATGTTACAAAAGATCAGAATTTGTCCAAGCATGTCTGTCTACAAATCTTGTCACATTTTAGGAAAAACTGTGGCTTAGAATTCCTGAGGACCCAATAGTAGTTTAATAAAAATAACATAAAAAATACAGAGCATCAGATAGACACAGCAATTCAATGGTTTGTATTCCAGACACACACGTGTGAGCAGCCAACTCACATTAGATGGAGATGGTTATGGGTACTGAGTTCTTGCTTTCTCAGTTCTTGACCCTGAGCATCCCATCCTTTCACAAGACATATATGTGTGAGCAGCCAACTCACATTAGATGGAAATGGTTATGGGTACTGAGTTCTTGCTTTCTCAGTTCTTGACCCTGAGCATCCCATCCTTTCACAAGAAGGTGGCCCGGCAGGACACGTCACTCAAGGGCAAACCTGTCAATGAAATCGTATTAAACAGTCTGCCTGAGCAGCGTGTTCCTGTCCGTCACTCTAGGAAACTGAGAATGCCTTTTCTGACTACATGTCTGAGATCAAGGTGAACTTTAAGTGTGAGAGTACACCTTTGTTTCTGACTCTAAAATAACCTTTAATCTCTGGCATTTTTGTATAGTGGCCAAGTCCCTGAAGCATTCTGATCAACAGAACCTACCTATCCTAGAGTCCTATTTGGAAAGTAAAGCCATCACAGAGTTGAGGAAAAAAACATTTCTTTTCAACTACAGTAATGGAACTTCCTTCATGTTTTGAAAGATCTTTACTTTCATATGAATTTGAATATTGTTTCCTTTCTGATGATATCTGACATTCAAACAGGTCTTATTTGAATTTAGGCCACCTTCCACTTGACTAATTAGGCATGATTAGTTCCATCAATCAGCCTTTCTAACATTTTTCCCCATAAATTAAGCTTTGGAGCTTTGCAAAATACGAAACAATCAAATTACTGTTATTTGAAATAGATATAGTGTGTCGCGCTGCAGTTTGGTTTATAATGGGAGCTCGTTACCATCCTCATTACTGTGAATTATGGGAGTTTCCTGGCTGGCCTTCATTAACCATCTGGCTTTAAACATTGATTTGTGGTTATGTATGTTATTTTTAGAAAAGAGCACCTGAACATCTACTGAAAACATTTGTTTCATCTTGTTCTACATATTTTTAAAGGCCATGAATCTCACTGCTGCGAAAATCCCGTACATTCTGGTGTATCTTCATCTTCGAGTTATGTTCATGCATTATTTAGCCAGTGGAAAGGCTAGCCATGTCATCACGTCTTGGTCCTATAAGCTACTCAATAAATTTCCTAGCAAGTGTGACAGGGAAATAGAAGACAGACAAATCTAACCTTACAGATTTTCATTCCAATTGTATATATTTGCAAGTAGGTAAAGACTTTGACGTTGGAGTGCTTTAAACAAGATAATAGTAAAAAAAATCACTCATTGGTTAAGTCATCAATATCTAATGAGCACTTTTTAAGGAACAGAGACTATTCCAGGTGTGGGAGATGTTGGGCAAGGCTCCTACTACATGTAGTTGGAAAACAAAGGAGAGGAGCAATAATCAAGATATGAGTATGAAGGAGATAAATCGTACTTCATAACAGAGAAAAAGTGGGGAAGGAAAGACTTTAGAAAAAGTAGAATAAGTCTCCCTGAGGGTGACATGATGACCGTGTGAACAACTGGTGAAAAAAGCTTCTCAGGAGAAGATGCCATGAATCCAAATGGCATCAGTCCTCAAAGAGCCGGGTATGTCACGAGACGCAAGGTCTGAATCGAGAGCACAGGCAGGGCAACAGGCTGAGGCAGGAGGTGAGCTTGGAAGGGCTGGGAGGACCCAGGTCCTTCAGAGTCTAAAGGAGTCCAAAGGTCGAAAGGTCTACAAGGAGTCTAAATTTAATTCATTATGACTTACGTTTAAAAACCATTATGGCCCTGATGTAGAAAAATGCCTCTAGGAAGGCAAGAAAGATGGTGGCCTCTTAGAAGGCAACCCTGATAGCCAAACTGATAGCTAATGATGATCGACGCTAGGGTAAGGACAGAAGAGACGTGAGGAACAGACAGGTGTGTGGTTTTGGAGCACAGTTAAGAAGATCAGGTTGAGCTATGACGTTCAGCATGTCAGGTGCATTAAATGCATCTTCAGTTCAGCTCAGTTCAGTTCAGTTCAGTCGCTCAGTCGTGTCCGACTCTTTGCGACCCCATGAATCGCAGCACGCCAGGCCTCCCTGTCCATCACCAACTCCCGGAGTTCACTCAGACTCACGTCCATTGAGTCCGTGATGCCATCCAGCCATCTCATCCTTGGTCGTCCCCTTCTCCTCCTGCCCCCAATCCCTCCCAGCATCAGGGTCTTTTCCAATGAGTCAACTCTTCGCATGAGGTGGCCAAAGTACTGGAGTTTCAGCTTCAGCATCATTCCTTCCAAAGAAATCCCAGGGCTGATCTCCTTCAGAATGGACTGGTTGGATCTCCTTGCAGTCCAAGGGACCCTCAAGAGTCTTCTCCAACACCACAGTTCAAAAGCATCAATTCTTCAGNTAAGCAGAACAGTCTCGGGTTTACCTAAATCCATTCCCATTTTCCTAAACTTACTGACTGTATGCTCTATCAGATAAACTTGTGGAGAGACTCCGAAAGGGGTTGGAAAGAATGTTTATAAAAAGGGAAAAAGTCACCTCCAGGCATTTCAAAGGTTTGCTTCAGAAATACTGTAAATAACCAAGGGTATCTGCAATAAGACAGCCATCCTCTAAAAGAGGATTACTAAGTGTTAATTATCTTACACGCTCTCCATTTTACTTCTTGCCCATGTCTTACTTTTAATTAATGTTTCTCTTTGAACTAGGAGAGCAATAATTTTCTTGGCTGTTTCTTCACCAAGAGATTTGTTATTCTTCTCAAATCTTGATATGTAGCCTTATTTTCTACTAAGAGAGGCCGAGGAGAAAAACAACACACAGCGTCAAAGATAGGGATTCTAAGCTTTGCGATATTGTTAAAGTATTGTTTAATCACAGAACTTTTCTGAGCCAGTGCTGAACAATATTCTCTCTCTCTCTATCCCATGGCTATCACTCATCCATTCACTCCTCTATTTGATCATTTGTCTGTAGATTTATCTGTTTATGCAATGTTGGTTGAGTATACTTTGACTCCAGGCACAGTTAGGCCCTGACACTCACAAAGTTGAACAAGACTCAGCTTGTGGGTGTTTCATTTATAGAAGAGACACAGGGATAAATGATAAATAAGTGTAACGTAAGTCCTTTATTCCATTTGAACCTAAAACCGGCCCTGTAAGTTAGTGCTACTGCCTGAAAGTCTGTGTCCCTCCAAAAGTCAAATGTGGAAATTCCTACCTTTTTTATTGGGAAGTCTGGCGTGTGAGAGGTGATTAGGCCATGAGGGTGGAGCCCTGCTAAGTGACATCAGTCCTCTTGTAAAACAGGGTCCAGAGCTCCTTAGTGCCTTCCTCCGCGTGGGAACGCAAGCAGAAGTCTGAGACGCAGAAGAGGGCCCTCGTCCAAACGTGCCAGCATCACGCGCCTAGACAGTCAGTCTCCGGGACCGTGAGAAATAAATCTCTGTCGTTGATAAGCCGCCTGTCCATGGCATATCGCTGTAGCAGCCTGAATGAACTAAGAGAGTTCAGTGGGATGGATGCTGATAGCCTCACATGATAGGTGAAGAAATGGAGGCCTAAATGGCAGTGAAGTAAATTATCCAGGGCCTACAAAGGTAGGACCAGGACTTGACTTCAGTTCTAACTCCACAGCCACATTCTCCTCCTTGCCATGCTCCACGGCGCTGAAGTCCTTCCTTGAGACACCCCTGGAGACAGCACCCAGCCCGGCTGGGAAAGAAGTTCCTTTCCCTCCCTCATGTGGCCGCTTTACTGACCCTTGCCACTGAGCCAGGAACCACGCAGTCTGCCCTCGCGCTGACAAGCTCACTAAATAAACAAGGGCTTTATTCCTTTTGTCTGTTGAGAACAGAAAGACAAGCTTCTGCTACGCCCCCAAGTTTCCACACCTGTTCTTCAGCAAGAACAAACTTGAAATCCAATTAAGACCCAGGCACGGAGGAGTGAGACTCATCCCTCAGAGCAAACTAACACATATCTTCCCAGTGATGTTATCGACAGACATTTTCCTTTCCTGCAACAAGTCAAATTACCATGGTGTTCCCTGCAGAGCCAGATTTTAATATGTAGCAAGCCCTGTTGCGATAAGCACGAGAAAGCGATAAAGCTAGGTGTGTGTCCCTGGCATAAAACAAGCTGACTGCTACTTAGGAACAATTTGTCCAAAAGCAGAATTGAGACATGAACGGTAGGGAGGCAGGCCTGGACTCAGAAGAAACACGTTGCTACAGTGATTGTAAATAAGTAAGTCAGGTCTGCTAAGACTTCACTAGCCCACATACCCCTCTTGGATGTTCAGATTGCTCCTGGGGTGATCAATGATGTGACCCCAAACTGGCCAAAAAGAGGCTGCTGTACCTGGCTGTCATTGGTCACATGAACCTAGCCAGACCAATAAGACTCAGTTTGCGGATTTCTCTTGGGACAACAAGGAAGCTCCTTTTACTCCCTCCCTCCCTCCCTTCTTCTTCTTTTTTTTTTTTTTGTTGGATTGGAAGCTGGGAGTATATTAGTCTCCACAGAGTTTATAAGGGGCAGAAGATGGAAAGAGCCTGTCTGAGAGTCAAGCCAACACAGAGAATACTTGACTTAGAACATGAAGGAAAAGCGAATCCTAACAGTACCGTCTCGACCAAGCACCCACCCTGCCTGAAGTGAGAGCTGCCTCCACGCTGCTCTGGCCATTAAATCTCAGATTCCTTTGGGTTTCCTCTCTCCCCTCTCCCTTGCTGTTTCTTGCTCTCCCTTTTTCTTCTTAAGCCAGTTTGATACTTATTTCTGTTACTTACTACTAAGAGTTCTAACCGAGGGAAACAGCAGGCAACAATTCTTCCCAGTTATTCTGTATTTCTTTGTCTGAAAAGCTGTAGATTATAGAGACAGCAGCCATTTAGCCCCACAAATCCTTCACTGTGCACTCCACAAGATTCAGCCTTGTCCCTTTTCTTGATTTTTAGTGAGCAACCGAAATAGGTTTTGGAAAAAATATAGCCTAGAACGATTTAAAGTTTTATTTTATTATTTTTTTAATTGAAGTGTAGTTGATTTAAGGGGCTTCCCTCGTGGCTCAGACAGTAAAGAATCTGCTTGCCATGAGGGAGACCTGGGTTCGATCTGGTCAGGAAGATCCCCTGGAGAAGGGAATGGCAACCCACTCCAGTATTATTGCCTAGAGAATTCCATGGACAGAGGAGCCTGGCGGGTTACAGTCCATGGGGTCACAAAGAGTCAGACATGACTGAGCAGCTAAGACACACTTGCACACAAAGTTAATGTTCAGTACTGTGATAGTTTCCGGTGTAGAGCATAGAGATTCAGCTTTTTGCAGATCATGTTCTACCACAGGTTATTTAAAATACTGAATATAATTCCCTGTGCTATACATTAAGTTCTTCTTACTTATCTATCTTACGTGTAGTAATTTGTATCTGTTAACCCCTTACTGCTAGCTTGTCTCTTCCCCCCTCTCCTTTGATAACCATGAGTTTGTTTTCTATGTCTGTGAATCTGCTATATACAGATTCATTTTTAATATTTTTTAAGATTCCACATATAAGTGATATCATGTAGTATTTATCGTTCCCTATCTGACATAATATTTTATTTGTTAATGGGAAGCTAATTTTATTATGAAATCCCGAGACCAGAAACAGTTAAATGCTTACATGGTTAATGACATTTTCTGTTGGTATAATAAAATGCAATCTTTTATTTTAAAGATAATAGCCATTTAAAATGATCCAGGAAACATGGTACGCTGAGTTCATCATAAGGCTTTTTCTCTGGTCTCTTTCTCATTATCTCTTTCATCCTGCCAGATCCCTCTGGAAAAAACACCTTGGTTTCCATGAGGTTCCATAAGCACATAGTTTTGTATGGTTTCCGTAAGCTGAAAAAATGAGAATGGTTTCTGAGAGTAAAGATCTCTGGAGCCCTACATCTGAAATCCCCACGGTAGACATCATGTCTCAGGAGGTTTCTCTTCCTCTATTTATTCCTCATTCAGCAATGACCATGACCACACGTGGGTCTTGAGGAACTGAAGACTCTGTACACAGAGACCAGCCAGACACATTCTCACCGTCTGGGGCAGAGAGGGAAAAGAGAGCTCACACAGTGCTTTCTGCTTCCTTTATTCTAAAAATCACCGTACTACTTTAATGCTTTTATTTGAAAAGTCTAGGCCCCCAAAATTATAGACTAAATTTTTTCAAAGGATAATTAAAATTTTTTAAATTGAAGACTAATTGTTGTGTTGAAGGCAATGTTGTGTTGTCAGAAACCACAACAACCAGCACTTTTCTTTTCTACGTTTCTGCCGTACAACAGCCTGAATCAGTGATATCGTGAACGACATCATAGATATCGTCAGTGTGAACGATAGAGATCGCACGCCTCCTCCCTCTTGCAGCGCCCTCCCACCCTGCACCCCTTCCCAGCCTCCTGGCTGTCACGGAGCACGGGCTCCGAGTGCCACTCAGCGCTTCCCGCTGGCTGGCTGCACGGCAGTGGGTGCGCTTCAACACTGCCCTCTAGCCGCGCCACCTTCTCCCCTGCTGTCTCCACACATCTGTTCTCTGTGCTCGCGTCTCTATTCCTGCCCTGCAAATAGGTTCATCGGTGCCGTTTTTTCTGGATTCCATACATATACATTAATATATGATATGTTTTTCTCTTTTTGACTTAATTCATTCTATATAAGAGCCTCTGGTTTCCTCACCCCCGTAGAACTGACTCAAATTTGTTCCTTTTTAAGGCTGAGTAATATTTCATTGTATATATGTACCACAACTTCTTTATCCATTCACATAGATTGGATTTTGAGTAAACAGTTTAAACTTGAAACTAGTTATCAGGCAAATATGTTGACTTGTCTGGTTTTGGTACCATATATAAACACAAATACATTATATGGGCCTGGGGGGGTGGGCTAAGGTTTAAAATAAAACATGAAATAAAACCATAAAATAAACCATGAAAGCAACTTTAATACTTCAAGTAAAAGTGAGTATGTGTGTGCGCGTGCTCAAACACGTCTGACTCTTTGCGACCCCGTGGGCTGTAGCTGCCGGCTCCTCTGTCTGTGGGGTTTCCCAGGCAAGGATACTGGAGGGGTTGCCATGGCCCTTTCCAGGGGGTCTTCCTGACCCCGACACTGAGCCCAGGCCTCTGGCACTGGCAGGCAGGTTCTTTACCACTGAGCTATCAGGGACCCGAACGTCAGTGCGTAACCGACGGCAAATGCTAGAAGAGGTTGTAAGGAAACTAACACCTGCTCTGCTCTCACGTGTTATGTACTTTTATAACAAGTTTTCTCAGTTAATTCTCAGAACCTCCTATGCGACTGGCGCTGCCTTCCCTGGGATCCATTCTGCCCTGCCTCCTCCAGGCAGGTGCCATCCTCCAAGAAGGTTGGAAAGGCTGGGAGAGCCCTCTGGGGAGGCCCGGGTACCCCAACCTCTGCAAGCAGGCACCAGGAGGGTGAGCACGGGCCATTCCCCGGCTGGGGCTCCTGATTCCGGCGGCTTCCTCCCCAGAGCAGTCTGATTAGACTATGTGGCCAGTGCGGATGTGTAACTGTACCCGACTGGTCATCACCTCTGACTCTCATGAAAGCCAGCTCCGAGAAGCAGCAGGTCCTCCATGCCAGATGCTCCCCATGCCCAGGCAGGAGTGACCCTTTCCTGCACAATCATCTTCTCTGTTGCGGATGTGTAACTGTACCTGACTGGTCATCACCTCTGACTCTCACCAAAGCCAGCTCCGAGAAGCAGCAGGTCCTCCATGCCAGATGCTCCCCATGCCCAGGCAGGAGTGACCCTCTCCTGCACAATCATCTTCTCTGTTGCGGATGTGTAACTGTACCCGACTGGTCATCACCTCTGACTCTCACGAAAGCCAGCTCCGAGAAGCAGCAGGTCCTCCATGCCAGATGCTCCCCATGCCCAGGCAGGAGTGACCCTCTCCTGCACAATCATCTTCTCTGTTGTGGATGTGTAACTGTACCCGACTGGTCATCACCTCTGACTCTCACGAAAGCCAGCTCCGAGAAGCAGCAGGTCCTCCATGCCAGATGCTCCCCATGCCCAGGCAGGAGTGACCCTCTCCTGCACAATCATCTTCTCTGTTGTGACAGGAAGCTTTGGCTGTCACCTAATCCCCTTTCAAACTACCTCCCAGATAATTCTTAAGGAAACACTTATTCAGTTACAAGGAATGGCTTTCTTTGTAATGTTATTATGTTAAAGCACAGATCCTATCATCAGGGCAACCTCATGCAGGGCATAATCATGTAGTTTTGACCGAGACCGTTGTTCCTACCTGGTCAGAGTCCTTCGCTCCCCAGATCTCCCACCCTATGGTTACAGGAACGAAAACCCTGTCATTGTTCTGCTTCTTTCTCACCTCACCTTGTACTTTTCTCTCCCTACACTCTGGTTCATCTTCACAGTTCCTCTTCTTTCTTAGATCAATTCCTGCTTTTTCTGCTTGTCGTTGTTCAGTTGTTCAGTTGTGACCAACTCTTTGCAACCCCACGGACTGCAGCACGCCAGGTTCCCTGTCCTTCACCATTGCCCAGAGCCTGCTCAGACTCATGTCCATCAAGTCGGTGATGCCATCCAACCATCTCATCCTCTGTTGCCCCCTTCTGCTTCCACCTTCAATCTTTCCCAGCATCAGGGTCTTTTCCAAGGAGTTGGCTCTTCACATCAGAAGGCCAAAGTATTGGAGTTTCAGCTTCAGCATCAGTCCTTCCAGTGACCACCCAGGACTGATCCCCTTTAGGATGTACTGGTTGGATTTCTTTGCAGTCCAAGGGACTCTCAAGACTCTCCTCCAGCACCACACTTCAAAAGCCTCAATTCTTCGGTGCTGAGCTTTCTTTATAGTCCAACTCTCACATCCATCAATGACTACTGGAAAAACCATAGATTTGACTAGATATACCTTTGTGGGCAAAGTGATGCTCTGCTTTTTGATATGCTGTCTAGGCTGGTCATAGGTTTCCTTCCAAGGAGCAAGTGTCTTTTAGTTTCATGGATGCAGTAACCATCTGCAGTGATTTTGGAGCCCAAGGTAAATAAAGTCAACCACTGCTTCCACTGTTTCTCCATCTATTTGCCATGAAGTGATGGGACTGGATGTCACGATCTTAGTCTTTTAAATGTTGGGTTTTAAGCCATCTTTTTCACTCTCCTCTTTCAGTTTCATCAAGAGGCTCTTTAGTTCTTCTTCACTTTCTGCCTTAAGGGTGATGTCATCTGCATATCTGAGGTTATTGATATTTCTCCTGGCAATCTTGATTCCAGCTTATGCTTCATCCAGCCTGGCATTTCACATGATGTACTCTGCATAGAAGTTAAATAAGCAGGATGAAAATATACAGCCTTGACATACTCCTTCCCCAATTTGGAGCCAGGCTGTTGCTCCATGTCTGGTTCTAACTGTTGCTCCTTGACCTGCATGCAGGTTTCTCAGGAGATGGGTCAGGTGGTCTGGTATTCCCTTCCCTTTAAGAATTTTCCACAGTTTGTTGTGATCCACAGCGTCAAAGGCTTTGGCACAGACAATAAAGCAGGAGTAGATGTTCTTCTGGAACTCTCTTGCTTTTTCAATGATCCAACAGATGTTGGCAGTTTGAGCTCCGGTTCTTCCGCCTTTTCTGAATTCAGTTTGAACATCTGAGAGTCCTCAGTTCACACAGTGTTGAAGCCTGACTTGGAGAATTTTGAGCATTACTTTGCTAGTGTGTGAAGTGAGTGTTATTGTGCAGTAGTTTGGACATTCTTTCGTATTGCCCTTCTTTGGGATTGAAATGAAAACTGACCTTTATCTACTAGTTAACCCTTATTATCTTCCTGGACTGCAGATGATTCCTCTGAGCTCTCTTAGTAACTTTCATTTTAAATTCAGATGATGAGGTTCTGAAAAGTCAGTTACCTCACCGGTAACACCAGAGCAAAGACTTGAATTCAAAGCCCACACGCTTTACTCTGGCTCTCCTCACGACTGCTTCATTTGTGTTGATTTAGAAAATTAAATAGTAACAGTAGATTTTTTGGAGTATTTAACATGAATCATCCCCTATGGCCAATTATCCTGCTGTTGAACATTTTCACCAACACATAAATAAAATGTGTATGTTCACACATTATATTTTTAATATTACTTTTTCACCCAAGGACATTCTAAAATTGATTTTTATCCAGATTTTTAGTAAGAATTGATTGTATCCTATAGCCTTGCACTTTTAAAGAAAATTATATTGCTCTTACCTAAAGCTCTTGTGAAAAGATATTCTTCAAGGGAAAGAAATGAAATAAATAATATACAAAGTTAACTTTAGTTTCCTCAAAATTGCCCTGGTTGGATTCGTAATGCCAGTCTTATTGGTGTTGGTATGTGTGAATATAACTGTTGATGAAGTTCCTATGCCAAGTTCCAAATGGCCAATCATTATAGTTAGTCCAGGAAGCTGAAAATATTTCCAAGGTTATCTACACTTTGAGGGTTTTTAGGGCAATGGAGTCTCATAAATAATTATTATTTTGGACTGTAAAATAGAATATATCCTTGAGATCCTGTTTCTTTTAGACCGGAGTTGCTGATTGCTTGGGCTTCCCTAGTGGCTCAGTGGTAAAGAATCTCCCTGCCAGGGCAGAAGCTGCAGGGGACGCAGGTCTGGTCTCTGGTCTGGGATGATCCCCTGGAGAAGGAAATGGCAATCCACTCCAGGATTCTTCCTGGGAAACCCAGGGCCCGAGGGGCCTGGAGGGCTACAGTCCATGGGGTCGAAGAAGAGTTAGACACAACTCAGCATCTAAACAACAATTGGCTGCTCCCGTTTCTAAAAGGAACACCATGTGTGAGTGCTGGTTACTGGCGACAACCTCCAGAGCCCTGCCTACTCCCGTTTCGTGCGTTTAACCCGCTTAGTCTGCCAACAAGCCAGACTGTGAAAGGGCTTTGAGACAGTCATTTATTTACTCACCCACGTAAAGAGGGGCCTTGAGTAAACACTGAGGGTCGGGCTCTGTGCTAGATCCTGGGGGTGGTCTGCAGGCAAGACAAAGCCTCTGCCCTGCAGAGTCTAGTGGGGAAGACAGACGGCAAGCTAGCGAGCACACGCCTCGCCTGTTACACTCCTTGTTGGGGCTGTGGACGAGAACTTGAAACCAAAAGCTGGCAGAAACAAAGGCTGAGAGCAGGAAGCTACTGTCCAGGTCTGACTGACTCGTGCTGCAGAAGCATTTCCTTGGCTGCGTATTCCTAGCCGTTCCTGCGTCTTGACCACAGTTCTTTTGCTGTTTTGCCAGAGTAACCCTGTCTTCCTCAGGAGAGTGGTAAACTTGAGCCAGTGAAGATCAGGAAGCAGGTAAAAGAGGCTCTGCTTATTTATTCACTTAGCCACCCCTTCCAGCAAACAGGCTTTTCATTCTGTTAGCTCCTTTTTAAAAAATTAAAGTGCAGGTGATTTACATATTTCATAACTTTCAGGTGTGCAACACAACGCACGATTCAGTGTTTTTACAGATTATCCTCCATCTAAGGCCATTGTAAACTACCGGCTGTCTTCCCTGTGCGGCCCAGTGTAGTCTCACGGTTTACTTGTTTTTATTTGTTTTATTTTTTTATTTTACTGGTTTATTTGTTTCACACACAGTAGTTTCTACCTCTCAGCCCCTACTCCTGTCTTGCTCTTACCCCAGCCCTCTTCCTACTGGTAACTTCTGGGTTGTTGCTATATCTGTGAGTCTCTTTCTGTTCGTTACATATTTTAGATTTTATCTATAAGTGACACCAAACAGTATTTGTCTTTCTCTGTCTGAATTATCTCGCTAAGCATGATATCCTCCAAATTCATTCAAGTTGCTGCAAGTGGCTAAACGTCCTTCTTTTTAACAGCCGAGTAGCATTCCGTTGTGTGTGTGTCTGTGTGTGTGTCTGCGTGCGTGTGTATAGAACACGCATTCTTTATTGATCATGTTAATGGTCACTGAGGTTGTTTCCTGTATCTTGGCTGTTGTTAAAAAGTAAAACTGCTATGATATTGGGGCACAGATAGCTTTTCAAATCAGTGTCTTCACTTCCACTGTGTATATACCCAGGAGTGGGATTGTTGAATCTTGCGGTAGTTTTATTACTAATTTTTGAGGAACTTACATACTGCTTTCCGTTCGGCTGCACTGTAAATGTATTACTCAACTCCCTTTTAGCTACAAAGTTTCTGCAGAAAAGTCAGCTGATTGCTTTGTGGGGGCTCCCTTGCGTGTGATGCTTTGTTCTTTTCTTGCTGATCTAAGATTCTCTCTTTGAGTTTTACCGTTTAATTGTTACGTATCTTGGTGGGGACTTCTTTGGGTTTATCATGTTTAACACTGTCTGTGCTTTCTGTGGCTGAAAATCTGTTTCCTTCTTCAGCTTCAGGGAGCATTTCCACCAAAATTCCGTCAAATACCTTTTGGCCTGATTCTATTCTTCTGGGACCATATAAGGTGAATGTTGGTACACCTGATGTTGTCTTAGAGGTTCCTTAAAAGACATGAATTTAAAAAAATTTTTTTTAATGTGGACCATTTTTAAAGTGTTTACTGAGGTTGTTACAATATTGTTTCTGTTTTCTGTCCGGGGTTTTTGGCTGCAGGACATGTGGGATCTTAGCCCACATGTGTTTAACCAAACACGGATTGAACTTGCACCTCCTTCACTGGAAGGCTGTCTTAACTACTGGAGCATCAGGGAAGTCCCAACGCATCCTCATCTCTTTAAGCCTACGTTTCTTCCACTTGTTCCATCTCACGGTCTCCGTCACTTTATCCCTAGATCGCCTGTGCGTTCTCCGTCGCCTGGCATGCTGTCAGTTCCCTCTGTGTGTCTCTCTCACTTGTTGTATTCTCCAGTTCTGCCCAGTTCAGTTTTTATATTTTCTAGTTCCTTGTTAAAATTTTTATGTTTATCTGTTCTTTCCCCAAGGTCAACTAGCATTTTGGTTAGTAATGTTTGGAGATATTTATCTGGTAAATTATCTGTTTATCAGGCTTTTCTTGTTCTTTCATTTGAAACAACGTCTTCTGTCTTTCCATTCTCTTTAGCTTTCTGCCTCTCTGCAATTAGGTGACACAGCTATTGATCCAAGCCTCACAGGGCTGCACCTGGTGGGGAGCGTCCCTAAGGCCCCACATATGCCAAGTGGCTTTGGTGGAGAGCTGGAGCCAGGGTGAGCAGGGGTCGCCTCCCTGCCCGGGGTGTTGGCAGCTGTCACCTGGGTGCGGTAGGGCTGCAGATGGCAGGGCGGAGCCAGGCCCTGTGTGAGCAGGGGCTTCTGCTCAGGGGTCACTGCCCCCCGTGGGGGCAGGCCTGAGGTCCAGGGCGCTGGAGCAGACCGCCCGAGGGTCAGGTCAGAGAAAGCTCTGTTCCCTCCCAGTGTGTGCCCTCCCCACCACGGAGGGCACTTTGCTCCAATGGCGAGAACACCAGAGCGAGAGGGTCTCTGGTGGTGCCGACTCGAGTCTAGCGTGTGCTGGGCGTGCGCTGGGATGGGCCCGCCAGCCGGTGGGAGCCCCGAGCAGCAGCCCGCCCAGCGCCTCTGAGAGGGAACAACTCTGAGACGACCTCAAATTGTTGGTATTTTTCTCCTGGGGCATTGTCAGTCTCAGAGATGGAGTGATACTTGGGTTTGACCCACGTGCAGGGACTTTGCTGGAAGGGGAGAAACCAGCAAAGCTTTTATAATCTTCTGGAGCCCTGGAAACTTGAAGAGCCTCGAATGAATGCCTGAGTCTCCCCACTGTATTGAAATCTCCCACGGTCTCACAGAGCCTAGAAACAAATTCTCATTAATAAGAGATCTGTCTCAAACACATGGCCAGTCTCCCACTTTGGACATTTGTCAAATCTTGAAGTTGCATGGGACAGGAAGTCAAAAAGTAAGCTTCAAACTTCTGAAGGGCAGAAATGTGTCTTTGCAGGCTTTCAGTGATGAAAAGGCAAAGACTCACCGTGCTTGAAATGAAAATACTTATGGGATAGTTATGAGCAAGGAAAGTGATTAAGCCAGAAATAAACTGAATCTCACTAAACTTCATGCCAGTCCAGTTCCTGATTGGATCTGAGTGATTAGCCCCATTCTCCTGCCTAGCAGTGGCGCAGTAGTCAGCCTGGGGCCCCGGCAGTCCCGGGGCTAATGCTCTGTGCACCGAACGCAGGGGACCTGGGCTCAGTTCCCGGTCAGGGAACGAGATCCCACAGATAGACAGAAATAGGTACTGGGCCTCCTGGTTGTTCAGACAGTAAAGAGTCTGCCTGCGATGCAGGAGACCCGGGTTTGATCCCTGCGGTCGGGAAGATTCCCTGGAGAAGCGAATGGCAACCCACTTCAGTATTCTTGGCTGGAAAATTCCATGGACAGAGGAGCCTGGTAGCCTACAGTCCATGGGGTTGCAAAGAGTCGGACACGACTGAGCGACTAACAGACACTTCAGTCAGCTTGGGCTGCCGTTACAACCACTGCAAACTTCATTTGTCACAGCTCTGGAGCTTGGGAAAGCCGAGATCGAGGTTTCAGCTGAGCTGATTCTGTTTGAGTCTTTTCCTGGTTTGCTGATAGTGGCCTTTTAGCTGCACCCTCTCCTGGCCTGTCCTCTGTGTGTGAGAATGGTGAGGGGTGCAGCTGGTAAGCAAGGTCACTGATCCTAACAGACGAGGGTCCTACTCACGGGATTCCATTGAATCTTAATTACTTCCTTGACAGTCCCATGTCCAAATATGGCCACACTGGGAGTTGGAGCTTCAGTATAAGAATTTTGGGAGGACACAATTTATCCACAGCAAGAAGATACGGAAAACTTTTTTCTTATGGAAAATAGTAACTGGAACTTCTCTAGGTCTTTTGTACAAAACATCCTATCTGCAATCAAGGAATACTAGACACGTGAGGAGGCAAGTTCGTATGACTAGCAATCAAGAGGAACAAAATCAACAAAAGCAAACAGATGACCCGAGTAACTGAAGTTAGCAGGTAGGCACTTCAAAACAGCTGGTCCTGGGGCTTCTGGGAAGCTGAGGACAGTGACGGCTGCCCAGCTACTTACCTCCTGATACTTCTTCCTCAAAGGACTCAAAGCGACAGGACAGGACATGCAAATCTGTATAGACCATGCCTTCAGCACGACTTCAAGACAGAGAATGCCACGGCTTTAAAATGGGAAAGATTGCCAGGCCCCAGTGCGTGGTCTCTCATGCTCGCTGAGCCCTGGGTGACCAGAAGCCTCGGCAGTGGGCAAAGGCACACTGAGAAAAACCCCAGCAAGGCAAGAAAGCGAAGCCGGCAGAGAAGCTTACGGCTCACCCAGAACTACCATCGTACAGTCTGAGATCACCTTCCATACGAAAACGTCATCGGTCTCCAGGCAGAGGACAGCATGGGAAGGGGAATCCTTTCCCTGTGGAAGGAGTTAGTTAAGGGCCACTGTTCAAAACACTATTTCAGAAGACAGAGAAGGAGTGGAGAGGAGAAACATCCTTTGTAATTGGGTCATGAAGAGAAAATGAAAGAAAAGGTAGAAATTGTAGGGTCCTATGAGATCAAAGAGAAATAAAACACTGGACGGCTTACATTTCTTCCTCCTGCTACCAAAAAAATGAACACAATAACCCCTAAAAACACATGGATCTTACTAAATTGCTGAAAGATGTATCCATGAAGTCAGGAATCTTACAAACACTCCACTACTACAATACCATAAAAATAGAAAGAAATGTCAACAAATTCATATAAAGTTGTCTCAAAAACAATCAGGAAAAATTTTTTTTACATATATCAACTGAGTAACAACCTACTTCCCATGAGAAGCAGAAGAAATTTGTAAGTCAACACTCCAAACAGAATCATATATACTCATCAAAGCATTTGAACGTATAAAAAAAACCGTTTGAATCAGAAGTTTAAAAAATAAAGGAACATAAAAGGATAAAAACTTGAAGAAATACACAGAGTTGATTGAATTCTGGAAAGAAATGGATTAAAAAGACAAAAAAGTATGATAAATAACAAGAATATAAGGTGCCTGAGGGAAACAAAGACATAAAAATCTAATAGGCATACAAGAAAGGCAGGAAAATAAATAAGAGAATAAGGTAAAAGAAAATAAAAACATGATTAAGGAGAAAGTAGTGGAAGAGAAGAAAGGCAAAGAACAATACAAAAAAGAAAACTAGCAACCAATATCCTCTTGGTATTGATGCAAAAATACTAAATAAATATTAGCAAGTGGAATCCACATTAAGACATACACCAAGTGGAAATTATTCAAGGAACACAAAATTTGTTAAATATTAGGAAAAGCATGAATATCATATACTATCTCAACTGTGCTAAAGAAAAAAATTCACATGACTATCTATATGGATACTGAAAAGACCTATGACAAAATTAAAACCCCATGCACAATAAAAATACTAAAAAAATAAGAATTATGAAATAAACAAATGGGACCTAATCCAATTAAAAAAATTTTTTATAGCAAAGGAAACCATAAACAAAATGAAAAGGCAAACTATGGGTTGGGAGAAAATATTTGTAAATGATGTGACTGGCAAAGGGTTAATTTATAAAATATACAAACAGCTCATACAATTCAATAACAAAAAACAAAAAACCCAATCAAAAAATGAGCTGAAGACCTAAATAATAATTTCTGAAAAGAAGACAGATGGCCAACAGGCATATAAAAAGATGCTCAATATTGCTAATTATTAGAGAAATGCAAATAAAAAGTACAATGAGGAACCACCTCACAGCAGTCAGAATGGCCATCATCAAAAAGTCTCCAAATAAACACTGGAGAAAGTATGGGGACGGGGACCCTCCCATGCTGTTGGTGGGAATATAAACTGGTGCAACCACTGTGGAGAACAGTACGGAGCTTCCACAAAAGCTAGAGTTGTGTGTGGCCCTTCAGTCCTGCCTCTAGGCACATATCCAGAGGAAACCGAAACTCAGAGCAGACACATGCAGCCCAGTGCTCACTGCACCAGTGCTTACAAGAGCCAGAGCATGGGAACGGCTCACACGCTCCGTGACGGGTGAGAGGATGAAGCGGATGTGTTACGTGTACACAACAGCACACCACTCAGCCGTAGAAAAGAATGGGACGGAGTCACGCCAGCTGCAGCAACGGGGATGCACCGGCGATGACCAGGCCACGTGAAGAGGTAGGAAAGAGAAAAGCAAGAGCCATCTGACATCTCTTGCATGTGGAACCTAGACTGTGATGCAAGCGAGCTTCTCACAGACACAGACAACAGGCGTGTGGTTGCCATGGGCGGGGGTAGGGAGGTGGGTCAGGAGTTCGGGATTAGCAGATGCATATTACTACATATGCAAATAACACACGTATATGATTGGCTATATAAAAAGGCAAAAAGATGCGACGCTGAAACATAAACTCCTCAGGTCAGTAGGTGCCCAATATGCTATCAGAGAAGAGTGGAGAAATAACCCCAGAAAGAACGAAGAGACGGAGCCAAAGTAAAAGCAACTCCCAGTTGTGGATGTGACTGGTGATGGAAGTAAAGGCTGATGCTATAAACAGCAACACTGCGTAGGCACCTGGAATTTTACGTCCATGAATCAAGGTAAATTAAAAGTGGTCCAACAGGAAATGGCAAGAATGAACACAGACATTTTAGGAATCACTGAACTAACACGGACTGGAATGGGTGAATTTAACTCAGATGACCATTATATCAACTACTGTGGGCAAGAATCCCTTAGAAGAAATGGAGTAGCCCTCATAGTCAACAAAAGAGCAGTTCAGCTCAGTTCAGTCACTCAGTCGTCTCCGACTCTTTGTGACCCCATGAAGCGCAGCACGCCAGGCCTCCCTGTCCATCACCAACCCCCGGAGTTCACCCAGACTCGCGTCCATCGAGTCCGTGCTGCCATCAGCCGTCTCATCCTCGGTCGCCCCCTCCTCCTCCCACCTTCAGTCTTTCCCAGAATCACGGTCTTTCCTAATGAGTCAGCTCTTCCCATCAGGTGGCCAAGGTATTGGAACTTCAGCTTCAGCATCAGTTCTTCTAATGAATATTCAGGACTGATTTCCTTTAGGAGGAACTGGTTGCATCTCTTTGCAGTCCAAGGGACTAAGAGTCCTCTAACACCACAGTTCAAAAGCGTCAATTCTTGGGCACTCAGCTTTCTTTATGGTCCATTTCTCCCATCCATACATGACTACTGGAAATACCATAGCCTTGAATAGATGGACATTTGTCACAAAGTAATGTCTTTGTTAAGTTATGAGCAATCTAGATAGCATATTCAAAAGCAGAGACATTACTCTGCCGACTGAGGTCCGTCTAGTCAAGGCTATGGTTTTTCCAGTGGTCATGTATGGATCTGAGAGTTGGATGGTGAAGAAGGCTGAGCGCCGAAGAATTGATGCGTTTGAAGTGTGGTGTTGGAGAAGACTCTGGAGAGTCCCTTGGACTGCAAGGAGATCCAACCAGTCCATTCTGAAGGAGATCAGCCCTGGGATGTCTTTGGAAGGAATGATGCTAAAGCTGAAACTCCAGTACTTTGGCCACCTCATGCGAAGAGTTGACTCATTGGAAAAGACTCTGATGCTGGGAGGGATTGGGGGCAGGAGGAGAAGGGGATGACCGAGGATGAGATGGCTGGATGGCATCACTGACTCGATGGACGCAAGTCTGAGTGAACTCCGGGAGATGGTGATGAACAGGGTGGCCTGGCGTGCTGCGATTCATGGGGTCGCAAAGAGTCGGACATGACTGAGTGACTGAACTGAACTGAACTGAACGTCTTTGCTTTTTCATATACTGTCTAGGTTGGTCATAGCTTTTCTAAGGAGCAAGCCTTTTTTAATTTCATGGCTGCAGTCACCATCTGCAGTGATTTTGGAGCCCAAGAAAACGAAGCCTCTCCTCACTGTTTCCATTGTTTCCCCATCTATTTGCCATGAAGTGTTGGGACTGGACACCATGATCTTAGTATTCTGAATGTTTTTAAGCCAGCTTTTTCACTCTCCTCTTTCACTTTCATCAAGAGGCTCTTTTGGTCTTCACTTTCTGCCATAAGGGTGGTGTCATCTGCATATCTGAGGTTATTGATATTTCTCCTGGCAGTCTTGATTCCAGCTTGTGCTTCATCCAGTCCAGCGTTTCTCATGATGTACTCTGCATAGAAGTTAAATAAGCAGGGTGACAATATGCAGCCTTGACGTACTCCTTTTCCTATTTGGAACCAGTCTGTTGTTGCATGTCCAGTTCTAACTGTTGCTTCCTGACCTGCATATAGGTTTCTCAAGAGGCAAGTCAGGTGGTCTGGTGGTCTTCATCTCTTGAAGAATTTTCCACAGTTTGTTGTGATCCACACAGTTCAAGGTTTTGGTGTAGTCAAAGAAGCAGAAGTAAATGTTTTTCTGGAACTCTCTTGTTTTTCTATGATTCATCTGATGTTGACAGTTTGATCTCCGGTTCCTCTGCCTTTTCTAACTCCAGCTTGAACATCTGGAAGTTCTCAGTTCATGTACTGTTGAAGCCTAGCTTTGGGAATTTTGAACATTACTTTGGTAGTGTGTGAGATGAGTGCAATTGTGCGGTAGTTTGAGCATTCTTTGGCATTGCCTTTCTTTGGGATTGAAATGAAAACTGACCTTTTCCAGTCCTGTGGCCACTGCTGGCATATGGAGTGTAGCACTTTCACAGCATCATCTTTTGTGATTTGAAATAGCTCAGCTGGAATTCTATCACCTCCAGTAGCTTTGTTCATAGTGATGCTTCCTAAGGCCCACTTGACTTCACATTCCAGGATGTCTGGCTCTAGGTGAGTGATCACACCATCATAGTTATTAAGATCTTTTTTGTACAGTTCTTCTGTGTATTCTTGCCACCTCTTCTTAATCTCTTCTGCTTCTGTTAGGTCCCTACCATTTCTGTCCTTTATTGTGCCCATCTTTGCATGAAACGTTCCCTTGGTGTCTCTAATTTTCTTGAAGAGATCTCTAGTCTTTCCCGTTCTGTTGTTTTCCTCTGTGTCTTTGCATTGATTGTCGAGGAAGGCTTTCTTGTCTCTCCTAGGTATTCTTTGGAACTCTGCATTCGGATGCTTGTGTCTTTCCTTTTCTCCTTGGCCTTTCGCTTCTCTTCTTTTCTCAGCTCTTTGTAAGGCCTCCCCAGACAGCCATTTTGCTTTTTGCATCTCTTTTTCTTAGGGATCTTGATCACTGCCTCCTGTACAACGTTAGGAACCTCTGACCATAGTTCTTCAGGCAGTCTGTCTATCAGATCTAGTCCCTCGAATCTATTTGTCACTCCCACTGTATAATTGTAAGGGATTTGATCCGGGTCACGCCTGAATGGTCTAGTGGTTGTCAGTCATGTCCGACTCTGCGACCGCATGGACTACACGGTCCACGGAGTTCCCCAGGCCAGAATAGTGGAGGGGGCAGCCTTTCCCTTCTCCAAGGGATCTTCTGACCCCAGGGATTGAACCCAGGTCTCCCGCATTGCAGGTGGATTCTTTACCAGCTGAGCCACAAGGGAAGTCTGGTTTTCCCTACTTTCTTCAATTTAAGTCTGAATTTGGCAATAAGGAGTTTATAACCTGAGCCACAGTCAGCTCCCAGTCTTGTTTTTGCTGACTGTATAGAGCCTCTCCATCTTTGGCTGCAGAGAATATAATCAATCTGATTTTAGTATTGGAAAAACCTACATAGTGTTTTAAAAGCAGAGATATTATTTTGCCAAGAAAGGTCCATAGAGTCAAATCTATGGTTTTTCCAGTAGTCATGTATGGATGTGAGAGTTGGACCATAAAGAAGGCTGAGCACCAAAGAATGGATGCTTTTGAGTTTGGGTGTTGGAGAAGACTCTTGAGAGTCCCAGAGGAAATCAGTCCTGAATATTCATTGGAAGGACTGATGCTGAAGTTCAAGATCCAATACTTTGGCCACCTGATGTGAAGAGCTGCCTGAGTGTAAATGACCCTGATGCTGGGCAAGATTGAAGGCAGGAGGAGAACAGGATGGCAGAGGATGAGATGCTTTAATGGCATCACTGACTCAATGGCCATGAGTCTGAGCAGGCTCCTGGAGATGGTGATGGACAGGGATGCCTGGTGTGCTGCAGTCCATGGGGGTGCAGAGTCAGACACAACTGAGCTAGTGAACAACGGCAACAAGTGCATGTGAACCCACACAGGTGTATACATCAATGTGTGTCTCACATACACGTCGTGCCCACTGTGCCAGTCTTAACTGTGTCCGGCTTCTTGCGGCCGCATGGACTGTAGCCCTGAAGCCTCCTCTGTTCTTGGAATGTTCCAGGCAAGGATAATGGTGTAGGGTGCCATCTTGTATACTTCACATATATAATAAGCTCCCCGTCACGTGAGAAAGAAGGGCATGAGAAATCTGCTTACTTGTGCAAAAAGAAGGAAGTATAGTCCTAACACTGAGGCTTCCCTGGTGGTAAAGAACCCACCTGTTGAATGGGACCTCTGGGTCGGGAAGACCCCCTGGAGGGGGTGTGGCACGCAGTCTAGGATCTTGCCTGGAGAACCCCATGGACAGAGAAGCCTGGCAGGCTGTCCACGGGGTCACAAAGAGTCGGGCACGACTGAGCAACTAAGCACATTTGGGCCCATGGTCTGCCAGTTGGTTAAGGTTAGAGGCCAGTGGCCAGGGCTTTTTCAGGATTGGACACAGGAGGCCAGCAGAGATATTCATTCCTTACTTTTGTGCTTTTTACACTAACTATATTGCTTTCTGTACAAACAGCACATCATTCTTTGTTTAGATTTTTTAACCTTAAACTGACATTCCGTTTAGAGCAATGGTTAAAAGCAACATCAAATAGCAAAGAGATAATTTTGTTTCTGTCAATTATGCAGCAACCATTGCCTTTTTTTGACAGCCACAGGGTACCATAGGCAATTTTCACTACTCTGGACAATCAAAATCTTAACTGGCTGGCTTTACACAGGGGTCATTTATCTCCTTAACACATTCCTCTGTCTCTCTCAGCACTAACCGCTCTTCACGACCTTCGGTTTGTGATGAGATAACTGGAGACGATCAAGGGAAGACTGGGAACTCTGGTATTTTCATTTTGTGTGTGGGTGAAGTAAGAGTTACTCAAGCAATTACTAGGCCAGTTCAGAAGCCTTTTCTTTTCACCCAGCATAGCTCACATTTGCTACAAGAACATGGGATCACCATAAACCATATGTCCTGATTATTTGGATGTAACTCTATTTAAATTTGCACTTTTTAATTTAAGGTGCTAATGTTACTTAGACTTGTTTCCTTTCTGTAGGATAAAGAATTAGCATTGAATTTGAATTCTGACTCCTGTTTACTGACGTCAGGCAAATCTTTCTGAGTATTGTTTTTTCTATTTGTGAAGCTGTAATAATAACAACTGTATGTAGTGAGACCTAAACCACAACGCCAGTTACTAGTAACGTTCAGTTAACCTTAGCTTAATCTATTAAAAAAATTAATCTCCCTTCTATAATCAGTAGGGACTCATTTTCTACCACTGTTTTTGAAAGCAACACAGAACAGTGTTTCCGTCAAGGTCTGATTTGTGATTGCACAACAGGAATAACGCTGGCTGGTTTGAGCAGGAAGCTATTTAATTAAAGGATTTGGATAGATCACAGAACCTCCAGGAGAGTCTGGGAATCAGGCTCGGAGGCCACGTCCTCGGGGAACGAGCTGCGCCCCACGCAGGACTCTCCGGAGCCACCCCCGCCTCTGCGGCGGGCGCAGACGGCCGGGGCTCCCCCAGCGCCGCAGGCCCGGGAGCAGGCGTGAGCCACCGGACCGCAGAGCCCGCGGCCGCCCTGCCGTGGCCTTGCCAGACTGCGTCCTTCCAGCCCCAGATTCCTCTGGGCACCGCCTTTGGAATCGTGCCTAGGGCAGCTGGTCAGACCGGACAGGCTTGCGCCTTGCGTCTGTGCAGTGACCACAGGGGAGACTGGGAACGTCTCTTAGGTGTCCTCCTCTTCAAGGGGGAGCTGAGTTTATTCCCTGGTTTATACCCTGGGGGTGCCCCCAGAGGAAAGGGGTCAGGTACTGGTTGGTCAAAACAATGGCAAGTGTGCACCAGAGGATCTGAGGAGCTGCAGCAAGCGCTTAGGAGAAAACGAGGGCAAGTCCTGAGCGCAGACGAAGCAGGGGACACCCTTCCTCGTCTCTCTTCCCCGCCCCAAGCCCCGCTTTTACCTTCACGTCACATGAAGGATGTGCCTCATTTCTCAGGCACCTTCTCTCTCTCACTCAAGAGTGTGTGTGAGATCTTAGGAAGGGGCAACGGCGTTGGGCTCAGGATAATCTTGAATCCTCTCTAGTTTATTAAGGAGAAAGTGAAGTGAAAGCCGCTCAGTTGTGTCAACTCTTTGCGACCCCATGGACTGTAGAGTCCATGGGATTCTCCAGAATACTGGAGTGGGTAGCCTTTCGCTTCTTCAGGGGCATCTTCCCAACCCAGGGATCGAACCCAGGTCTCCCACACTGCAGTCGGATTCTTTACCAACTGAGCTATCAGGGAAGCCCAGTATTAAGGAGAAAAGGGGAATCAATTCTAAAGTTTGGCCTTTATTATTATTAGCAAAGATAGTAGACTGCAGTGGGTTTTGATACATTGTGAGTCATGAGATTATGACTAAAACACGGTTTAGGCAAAACAGCGTCAGAAAAACATGCCGGTCAAAATGTGCAGGTGTGGGGCCTGCTCTGTGAGCAACATCAATTTTCAGCCAAAACTCTGGGCTTTGCTCCGTCCCCTCCACTTCTTTACTTTCTATTTCGGACAGCAGGTTATGCTGTTGCTGATATTACACTGTTGTGGTGTCCACTCAGGCTTCCTGTATCTTCCCACATAATCTGCAATCGATTCTAAATAATTACAAATTTAAATAAAACCTTGAACCAGCCAACATTAACTGCTGCTTTCTTCAGTTACAAGGCCTCCCAAACAATCAAGTCCACAGGCCAGTTAACGTACAGTGCTTTCGATCCCAGCCGATCGTGTCAATCACAGGCCATTTTGTGGCGTATGGTGGTGTTGATTTGTGAGTTGCACCATCACCTTATTGAACTTTTATCAGGTCAATGACCCTTCTGCCACAATCCTCACATCCTTCAATATAAATTAGCTGTGGCTCCATGCTCATGAATGGAGAAAAATGTGTGTGTGTTTGTATCTGTATATGTGTTTCTCTTCAGAAAAAAATCTACCGTTTTGTTAATAGCCCAAACGTCTCTTACTCGATGATCAAAGTGAGGGTATTGCTGGAGGCTGATCAGTGCCTTTAATGCCTGAGGGAAATCCCACGGCGTGGAAATCGTCCTTGGCCCTCACCTCTAGAGAGATATTTATCTAAATTTAGCTCAGAAGTCCCATGAGGCATCCTATTCTCTTCAGTCCGGCCCTGTTTCCTCCGGTTTTGACTTTCGTCCCCTTTGATAGTTTGAATGTCTCCTTACTGGAATGGTTCATGGTATCTCACTCTGAGGCCCTGTTCCCAGCCGCTTCCTTCCTCAGGACTGTCCTTGGGTTTCGGATGGAATGGACCCGAGTCTAACTCCCAGCTACTGTCCTGGGATGTCCTGGACCTGCCTGTTCCCCGTGTTCATCATCCTTGATGGAGACATACCTGTGAAGACGTCACTCATCCCACTGACAGGGCTGGTCTGGAGAAACGCGAAATGCTCCACCTCTGTCCTTTCCAGCCTTCCTTCTGACAGCGCTTCCAAAGTACAAGAACTGAAGAAAGGGGATCAATAGGAGAGAAGTTGAAAATTGCTTGTATGATCCATAGATTACATGTTTCAAATTCCAGATAAACAAAGGATGGCATAGAGACATGTTTATAAACCTTAAATTGTTCCAACTTGCTTTTAAAACCTTAAAATTTATTACATTTCAATATGTCAGGCACAGTGCTAGGTTATATTTGAATAGACAACATAATATAGTATAATGTAACATATTGCCAAGTAACATAAATTATATATGATATTATTAATAATAGATAAACATACACACATAATTTACTTCTTACAACAACCCCATGGCACAAGGATTATGGGAAATAGTAATTATCCTGTTCAAGGCAATCAATTTGCCCGTCTGAAAAATTGGTCCTAATTTGTATTTGATGCTTGTGTCTGAATTACTGCTATAGGTTTTATTCTTCGAGATCCCCTGAAGGAATTAAATAATGCTAGGTGACCTCCTAGAATGGCAGCTCTGCTTCTAGTAGCAGAAAATTAGGCTAGAATCCTCCGGAGATTTGCCGGCAAAATTAGCAGCAGGGGGTATAAAAGCAGCAACTAATTCTGCTAGAAAATGAACAGAAGGGAAGTCACTAATCTTATTAGCAGCTGTGTCATTAGTCAAAACAGCAAGAATATAGGAATGAAGTTTTGAAGGCTAGTTTCTTTTAAGAGTTCTATTTAAGAGTCCCTGTTCTTATTTCAAGACCAGTGGAAGGATAAAGAATAATGGTAGCAAAAGAAACTTCACAGAGGTGAAAAAGTAGCGTTCTGTTCCATATACTTCTGCAAAACCTGGACAGGGCTTAGGAGGGCTTGGCAGCACAGTGCTGACTATACACAAGCAGTTGTCAGTGTGTTCCAAGAATACTGAAAGCTTTGCGAACAGAGTCCCTTTGTGGAGGGTTAGCCTGAGTGGGTCAGAGAAGGCAATGGCACCCCACTCCAGTACTCTTGCCTGGAAAATCCCGGGGGCGGAGGAGCCTGGCGGGCTGCAGTCCACGGGGTCGCTACCAGTCGGACACAACTGAGCGACTTCACTTTCACTTTTCACTTTCATGCATTGGAGAAGGAAATGGCAACCCGCTCCAGTGTTCTTGCCTGGAGAGTCCCAGGGACGGGGGAGCCTGGTGGGCTGCCGTCTATGGGGTCACACAGAGTTGGACACGACCGAAGCGACTTAGCAGCAGCAGCAGCAGCCTGAGTGGGTAAGCTAGCTGGATTCAACTGTGAAGGACACGCACCAGGCTCAGATATTTCTCACAGAACACAGGCTGCCTTGGGCTGTCCCAGCCCTCAGGCCAGGGGACGTAAGGACGGGCATAGACCACAGCGGTGTGTTCTGTCCACTGACTTCTAACCACAGAGCCTACACGATCATGCACGAGGCCCATCAGTTCTCCTTTTATTCAGAGTAAAGTTACGAGTCAACAAGAGCCTAGGGTTTGATAGAAACCTACATTTCTCAAAGAAAAAGGACCCAGAAACTATATAAGAAAAAAGATGGCCTCACATTTGACCAGTATGATAGACCTAATCTTGGACTATGACTGGAAGGCTATGGTTTTTCCTGTGGTCATGTGTGGATGTGAGAGTTGGACTATAAAGAAAGCTGAGCACCGAAGAATTGATGCTTTTGAACTGTGGTGTTGGAGAAGACTCTTGAGAGTCCCTTGGACTGTAAGGAGATCCAACCAGTCCATTCTGAAGGAGATCAGCCCTGGGATTTCTTTGGAAGGACTGATGCTAAAGCTGAAACTCTGGTACTTTGGCGACTTCATGCGAAGAGTTGACTCATTGGAAAAGACTCTGATGCTGGGAGGGATTGGGGGCAGGAGGAGAAGGGGACAACAGAGGATGAGATGGCTTGAAGGCATCACTGACTCGATGGACGTGAGTCTGAGTGACCTCCAGGAGTTGGTGATGGACAGGGAGGCCTGGCGTGCTGCGATTCATGGGGTCGCAGAGTCGGACATGACTGAGCGACTGAACTGAACTGGACTGAACTGAGATACTCAAACTTGTTTGTTTACATAGAATTTTTTCCCCTGATATGACTGACCTGAATTTTATCCCTAGCTTTCAGGGTCTCTGGCCTCTAACCAGTAAATTCTCCAAGTCTGCATCCAATGTTAACACTCAAATGTTGTAACTGATCAAGTCAGACTCATAAGAACTGGAACAGTTAAAACATGTAGACACAAGTGTTAACATGAAGTCTTGTGAGGACATCAAAATATGGGACTTCTGAGTCACCAAATCTCAGGAATTAACCTAATTTCCAACTAGATACAATTTCTGTAATGTGAAATAGGACCAATATGAAATTAAAAATATAATTACTTCCCCATTTCCATATTCATTGTTGAATTCATAAAATATTCACTTTAAAAAACCCATCTGACTGTTGATTTTTCTTGAACAAAACTCAGGGTCTCAGAGTAGCAGTATAGTAATTCAGGCTGAATGACAACACAGTCTCATGTGATAACTTTCAAGGAAACGGTGGTAAAGCCACAAGCAGTGCTGAAGAGGTGAGTAAGCCAAGCCCTGTCTCTTGCTCTTGGTACTAGAGAGCTCAGGAATGTCACTTCTTATCCCTCCCATATATTGTCTAGCTTCCTCCCAGAAAATCACGGGCTAAATCCTTAGCCGTCCTGCTAAGGAAGCTTCCCTGGTTTTCAACTGAAGGATGGAGACTGGGCTCCCATATTGGCCTACTGTTGGTTGGTATCTTCCCAGCTCTACTCTTATTTTTATTTCTTAATGAAGAAGTGAAGTGAAGTCGCTCAGTCGTGTCTGACTCTTGGTGACCCCATGGACTGTAGCCCACCAGGCTCCTCCATCCATGGGATTCTCCAGGCAAGAATACTGGAGTGGGTTGCCATTTCCTTCTCTGGGGGATCTTCCCGACCCAGGGATCGAACCCAGGTCTCCCACATTGCAGGGAGACGCTTTAACCCCTGAGCCACCAGGGAAGCCCCTTTACTTCTTAACAGTACCTTAATTTTCTTTTGGGAGCCATTCTTTCACGACTCTCAGCCTATGAGATTTAGGTGGCTGCTGTTAGGATGGACCCGTACCTGGCTAGCTAGCAAATTCAGACACAGAGATTCTTATCTCAGGTTACCTGGAACTCATCTGTCATTGAACTTATTGGTGGTGTTACAAATTCCACTTCTTAAAAGCCAAAAGAATTCTAGCCCTCTTATCTTGGAGCAAAGTCCTTTGCTCTCCGCACAGGCAAATTCCGTTTGTGTGGCCACGGTGCCACTAAGGTCAGGACATTTTTCATAGACAATGACAGCCCCGTATTCTCCTACTGGTTTGATTTTCTGAGCTCTGCTCAGGATAAGACACTTGATTTTGAAGGTCAGAAAGGCTAATTCTCAGAAAAGAATACCAAGGAATGTGCAGTTAGGGCAGAGCCAATAGTGAGTGAGTGGGATGTAGGAACAACCTTTTTTTTCCCCTCCAGATAAGGGCAGCGAGCTTTTCCTAGGAGAAAGAAGAGAAGAAAGCGTATTCGTCTATAAAAGCCCACAGGAGTGTGGGAAACGGAAAGCGGGAAACGGGAATCGGTGGCCGTTGTCATTGTGTACATCACAATCAGTGAAGGAGAGAAAGAGCGCGCGGTGGCAGACAGGTGTCTTTCTGGAGCTTCTGACTCTTAGGAGAGGCCATGCAGCAGGATGGCTAAGGTCTCGAGTTTCGGGGGGCGGATCGCCCGGCTCCAAGTCCCATCGTGTCATCTAGTAGGTGAGCCAAGGGGAGAACGTCTCCTGCCTCTGTGCCTTACTTTCTTCATCTGCAAAGCGGAGGTTAAAGCCATCACGCGGGTTTTCGTTCTAAGGGCCCAGTGCACACAGACGTGAGGCATCGCCGGGCCTGTGGTAAACGCTCTGTCCTCGGCAGGGAGCCCTGCGCCGTCCTGTTACCATCTGCTGTTTACACTCTCAGAGCTCGGGATTGCTTCCCAGCTCTTTGGCCTCTGTCTCCATCTCACCAAATCTCGAGCCTCTCCTCAACTACCATATTTTGGACAGCATTGTCTACATTCTGGTCTAAACCCAAAGCTGGCGGCTCAGAGGGTGAAGCGTCTGCCTGCAATGTGGGAGACCTGGGTTTGATCCCTGGGTCAGGAAGGTCCCCTGGAGAAGGAAACGGCAACCCACTCCAGTATTCTTGGCTGGAGAAGCCCATGGACAGAGGAGCTTGGTGGGGCTACAGTCCATGGGTCGCAGAGTCGGGCACGACTGAGCAACGCCACCTTCACCTTCTCTGGGTCGTCTCAAGCACTCCTCCCGATGTGATGGACCCCAGAGGGGTAACTGCGCCAGATTCCAGCCAAGGCCCGAACGATACGTCTCCCGTCACAGCCAATGGCGTGACTTGGCAAACGTGCTGCGCGCCTCCCGTCTGTAACACAGACGAAACGGTTCCTGTGGAAGCTTTGCGAGGCCGACGCCGCAGTCACTGGGGGCCCTACAGGCAGCCCTGCCGGTCTGGGGGAGGCCAGCCTGCGACAGTGCGTCCCGGACGCGGAGCTCCCCAGACTGAGTGAGCGCCACACCCTCCCGTGCATGGTGCCCCTGTCCCCGCCAAGGCCTGATACTGAAATACGCATCTGTTAAATAAGCAAGGGGTTTAGAGATGAGAGCAGCTTCAGCTCTAGGGAAGACAGCTGTGTTACTGCCTCAAGATGAGTCACTCACGGATTACTCCCAAGAACCACCTTTTCAGTGGCAAAAAAATTAGGCCATACTGTGTTTTTTAACTCAGGTTTTATTTTAGATTGGAGTGTAGCTGATTTATAAGTTGCAGCAGAGTGGTCCAGTCACACATATATACATGTATCCACTCTTTTTCAGGTTCTTCTCCCATACAGGCTATTACAGAATGCTGGGCAGAGTTCCCTGGGCTGCGCAGTGGGGCCTTGCTCATTAGCTATTGTATATATAGTAGTGTGGTCTGTTAATCCCAAACTCTTAATTTATCTATGTTGGTTTGTGGTCTCTAAAACTGCTACTTCTGGTTACTCAGTTGTCCCAAGTGAAAGATACACTTGATGTGTTTATAATAAGGTTTTCTTAGTTTAGTCTGGCAGGCTTTTTTTATGTCACGGATCAGTGCTGCACAAAGACATATGCTTTTTCATTTGTTTTTAAATTTTATTTATTTTTAGTTGAAGGATAATCGTTCCACAGTATTATGTTGGTTTCTGCCAAACACCAACATGAGTCAGCCGTAGATACACGTATGTCCCCTCCCTCCTGAGCCTCCCTTCCACCTCCCTCTCCATCCCACCCCTCTATTTCTTTTCATAGAAGTTCATGTAAAAAAAAGGTAAAAAATAAAGTTGCTTGAACATGGTTCAGTAACAAACCATGAAGTCTTTTGGGGGGCATCCTATGAGTACTTTGATAATAGTTCTTGTGTGGTAACATTAAGGAAAACATATTGGCTTTATGTGTTACGCTTTCTTTGCTTTTAATCTGTTGGAAACTTTAGAACAACCTTTGGCAATCATAGGTTGTATGCAAAAAGGCAAAATGGCTGTCTGGGGAGGCCTTACAAAGAGCTGTGAAAAGAAGAGAAGCAAAAAGCGAAGGAGAAAAGGAAAGATATAAGCATCTGAATGCAGAGTTCCAAAGAATAGCAAGAAGAGATAAGAAAGTCTTCTTCAGCAATCAATGCAAAGAAATAGAGGAAAATAACAGAATGGGAAAGACTAGAGATCTCTTCAAGAAAATCAGAGATACCAAGGGAACATTTCATGCAAAGATGGGCTTGATAAAGGACAGAAATGGTATGGACCTAACAGAAGCAGAAGATATTAAGAAGAGGTGGCAAGAATACACAGGAGACCTGTACAAAAACGATCTTCACAACCCAGATAATCATGATGGTGTGATCACTCACCTAGAGCCAGACATCCTGGAACGTGAAGTCAAGTGGGCCTTAGAAAGCATCACTACGAACAAAGCTAGTGGAGATGATGGAATTCCAGTGAAGCTGTTTCAAATCCTGAAAGATGGTGCTGTGAAAGTGCTGCACTCAATATGCCAGCAAGTTTGGAAAAGTCAGCAGTGGCCACAGGAATGGAAAAGGTCAGTTTTCATTCCAATTCCAAAGAAAGGCAATGCCAAAGAATGCTCAAACTACCACTCAACTGCACTCATCTCACACGCTAGTAAAGTAATGCTCAAAATTCTCCAAGCCAGGCTTCAGCAACACGTGAACTGTGAACTCCCTGATGTTCAAGCTGGATTTAGAAAAGGCAGAGGAACCAGAGATCAAATTGCCAACATCCGCTGGATCATGGAAAAAGCACAAGAGTTCCAGAAAAACATTTATTTCTGCTTTATTGACTATGCCAAAGCCTTTGACTGTGTGGATCACAATCAACTGTGGAAAATTCTGAAAGAGATGGGAATACCAGACCACCTAACCTGCCTCTTGAGAAGTCTCTATGCAGGTTAGGAAACAACAGTTAGAACTGGACATGGAACAACAGACTGGTTCCAAATAGGAAAAGGAGTACGTCAAGGCTGTATATTGTCACCCTGCTTATTTAACTTCTATGCAGAGTACATCATGAGAAACGCTGGACTGGAAGAAACACAAGCTGGAATCAAGATTGCCGGGAGAAATATAAATAACTCAAAGTGAAGAGGAACTAAAAAAACCTCTTGATGAAAGTGAAAGAGGAGAGCGATAAAGTTGGCTTAAAGCTCAACATTCAGAAAATGAAGATCATGGCATTCGGTCCCATCACTTCATGGGAAATAGATGGGGAAACAGTAGAAACAGTGTCAGACTTTATTTTCTTGGGCTCCAAAATCACTGCAGATGGTGACTGCAGCCATGAAATTAAAAGACGCTTACTCCTTGGAAGAAAAGTTATGACCAACCTNCTGGGTGAACTCCGGGAGTTGGTGATGGACAGGGAGGCCTGGCGTGCTGCGATTCATGGGGTCGCAAAGAGTCGGACACAACTAAGCGACTGAATTGAACTGAACTGAGGCTGCATTAATCACTGTATCATGAATTTATATTAGGTTTAGGAAATCTTGAAAACATTTATAACATTTAGTTTTTCATTAACTTGCTAGAAGGAAGCTTGTGAATAATTTGTTAGTTGAGACATCTGTGAAAACAGATTTGGTTAATTTATTAAGGGAGTAGTTGCTACAATCTCTCATAGCAAAACCTTCTTCGCTGCTGTATTTACTGAGTTCTACCCCTAGTATGTGAATCTGAGAACTAGGCTACTTAAGACCAGAATTAGAGAAGACTGCAGCAGCAAACCGGACATCCGTATGGGCATCATTTTCCCAGCATTAAGTTTTAATGGCAGATGCTTGTTAACTCTGCTCACTTTCTGTAACTCTTAGAAGTAAATCCAGTTTTATTCTTGGCAAGAGCTGATGCAGCTGGAGGGTGGATTTTCTTGGTAAGTTACAGAGGGGCTAAGAGAGATGCTGGGGTGTGCTTGCTGTTATTCCAGGAGGAATTTTGCCTCTAAAGCAGCTCATAGCATTAGAGAAGCCATCTCATATATAGCAGCTTGTCATAAATTAAGTTGACCTCGGGACAAAAGAATATTTTTGGAGAAATTTTCTCTAAGAACAAGGCCTCTGGCTTATCAGATAGTTAACAAAAGTAACTCCTTTAATAAGTCTTGGCATCTCAAATTCAGTTTGGTTTCAAGAAATCCAAAGAAGAGCTCTGTTTACTGTATATCTGTGCCTAAGCACAATGCCACAAACCAGGCAAGGAACTGCAAAATGCTCTCGTGGGGTTCACCGTGAATAATGAACAACATAAATACAACTAAGAAAGGCACCCCATCCATCCACTGAGCAAATATTAAATGTGAACTCAGAGCTTCCTGTCTCTGTAAAACATGGAAGAAAATGCAGGAACCAGAATAGCTAAAGTTATGGATCCCCAGTTTGATTTACTACTGCTTACATAATTAAAGTCCAATGTATGCAAAACATAGTAGGGTTTATTCATTCATCTGACACTTATTTTCACTCTTACCATAAGAAAAAGCACTGAAGTGAGGACCTGACAAGAGCCAATTCCTATCCTCAAGTTATATAGCAATTACCTGGTACAGAAAAACCACGTAGATGCTTGAAATGAACAAACAGTTTTATTCCATAAACCTGAAGCACCAAATCACTACACCCCCACTTGCCCCTTCTGTTGCACATGGTCCGAGTGGTAAAAGCTACTGCAGGGGCGGCAGTGTGTCCGGCTACATACTGGGGCCCTTCACGTTCAAGGCAGTTTACCAGGCTTCCCAACACAGCGTGCCGGCCCTGCTGGGGTCCACCAGGCTCTGCCCAAGTGTCATGGCCAAGAAGTCACTCAGTCATGTCCGACTCTTTGCGACCCCACGGACTTTAGTCCGCCAGGCTCCTCCATCAGTGGGATTTTTCCAGGCAAGAATACTGGAGTGGGTTGCCATTTCCTTCTCCAGGGGATCTTCCCAACCCAGGGATCGAACTCGGGTCTCCCTCATTCCAGGCAAACTCTTTACTCTCTAAGCCACCAGGGAATCCTTGGAGGGTGTGCCCAAGAAGAGCTCAAATGCATTTTAAAAAATAGACTTCAGTCTCCAAGAAGCCTGTTCAGCCAGTCTTGGAGGCGGAAATCCTAGCCATGGACTGTAGCTTTGGTCACACTCCTGAACACTGGCCTCTGGACTCCTGTGCACTCAGCCACAGCTTATGAGCCATATCGGCTTGCTTCTTGCTTTTTTTCCGGTCCTGGCCAGCCCTGGCAAGGAGCCTACAGCGAGTTTTGTACCATCGCACCAGAAGCCACAGCACGTCTGCGCTTAGCTCAGCCCCATCAGCTGTCTTAACGCGGGGCTCGGGAAGGTGGGCTAGGACAGGCTTGCTCTGGGCCTCAGATGAGCATTCTGACCCCTCTCTCTGCTTACAGAAGCTGTGAGGTCTTGGACAAAATAGTTAACCCTCCCAGACTCTAAGACTTCTACTTCAAGGTAGAATATAGTTTTTAACCTCCTCTGTTAGGAGGATTAAACGAGGCAATGCAGGTAAAGTGCCCAGCACGTAACTGTGCTAAGCAGGGGAGAGCCAGCACTTTCTTCTCTCTCAGACCCTCACTTTAACGAGCCAGCCTCCACACTTGTGCCTGACCGTTAGCCAGCTTAGCTCTTGAGTCTTCATTCCCCACATTTGGCAGTCTGTCTTATCCAGGCCCTCCATGGAGAGCCCCCGGCCCCTTGCCCACTGCCAGGCAAGGAAGGGGCAGTTCCCCTCATCAACAGATGATGCAGGGTCTGTGAAACATGGGTTCCCACAGACAAGTCATGCGTCACCTGGGCACAGTGAGGGTTCGGATAAAGAGATGCTGAGGATAGGAGTGGAGGGCTGAGCTGAGGCCAAGCCCCGTTACTCCTCGAGAGAGTCCCGGGGAAGGTCGAGTGGAGAGAAGAGGTTGTCTTTATTTCTTTTGGGTCCCTGTCCTATTCCTCACACCCAGGAGCAAGCGTGACGTTGTGTTTGAAGGCCACCAGGAATCCTAGGGCCAGACTTGCCTGGGTTCAAGTCTTGATTCTACCGTTCGCTAGCTGATGACCTAGAGGGTGTCCTTAACCTCACACCTCGGTTTCCTCAACCGCAAGGCAAGGACAGTACCTACCCGATAGGGCTGTTTCAGGAGCCGCTCAGTTCAGTCCCGGGAACTGCTGAGAACAAGGCTTGGGACACAGTAAACCCGATCCAAGTGCTTTGAAAACAGAACACATCTAAAATGCCGGGGGGTTAACCTGTCCCTAAACCTTGAAGGGCGCATGCGTGCACCAGCTCTTCCCTTTGCCTCAGTCACACCCGGGAGAGCCCTAGTAAAGCCACTCCCTGCGGGTGCTATTGCCATGTTTGCTCGAAAATCTAGAAAGGCAGCCTCAATGCGCACCACCCTTTCTTATATCAGAAAGTGAAGGATGTGGGCTTCGTGAAATTAGATGAAGTGAGCTCCCTTGAATGGATTATCCAAGGCTTCTACTTGACTAAAAACATAAGGCTAGCTCTTTGTATATAAAATTTGAAAAAAAAAAAAAAAAATCTCTAGTGTCAAAATGCCAGTTAACGTTGGGGCAAGCTGGTTGGCTTTTAATGGTAAAGGTTATACATGCTCAGACCCCTGCTTGCTTCCTGTCTCCCCTTGAAGAGTGCATCTTGTCACATTCGTGTCCCCCAAAGCGCCCCACTCAGCTTCCTTCTGCCACACGGCCTGCCTTCATCTCTGACCCAGGGGAGCCCGCTGCTGCTTAGATCATCTTATCCCCTTTTGCTTGACGCCCGGGCTGAGCACTCACCAGGTCCTGGGGGACACGGACGAACGAGAAACATGTGGCGTGGGTTGTCCTGGGACTTCCGATTTTGAGAATAAGAACTGAGTTTGTCTTGCTTTGTAACTCTGTCTAAACAACTGGTAAAATGGTTTTCACTTACACGGACATTTGATAAACTTAGACTCAAGGAGCAGTTAGCAGACAGACAGGAGAACAGGACTCTGTTAGAAATAAGGCTGTGTTTTCTTGGATAAGTGACTTCCATGTCTGGAGTTTCTGATCCCTTAACTGTGCGAAGTTAGGGCTGGTCTGCATTGTCTTCAAAGGTTCCCGCCTCCTCTGAATGTCACTAAATTGCATTTGTGAAATGTTAAGATAACTGCAGGTAGGCACGCTAGTGTTAGCTGCCTTTTAAGTGACGGGGTTGGAATTTAGAAATAAGATAAATTACTAAAACACCTGTGAAAGAAGCATGGAAGTTTCTAAGATCAGTTTCACAGGCTGCTTTTGAGTTATTATAACTTCACTATTTAAGACAGCTTGTGGGTCAGCACCCTGTGATGGCCGGGGTGGGGG